>JAOYMU010000302.1:20537479-20552654 GCA_025802295.1 Psammodynastes pulverulentus | reverse complement strand
GCTTAGAGAGGGCTGTAAAAAGCACTGTAAAGCGGTATATAAATCTAAAGTGCTATTGCTATTGCTATTGCTATTGCAAAGCAGATTTACTCTAAAGCTCTCCGTTTTAGAGTGAACTCTAAATTGCCAGTGTTGTCTTTGTTGAACTGTATCGGTTTGATAAATAGTTTGGATATTATGAGGTATTGTCCTTTGGAATCATGCCATAATGCATAAAAGATGCTAAAGGACTTGTTTATTGTATAACTTAACAATAGGACTGATTTTTATAAACAGTTAACAGCAGATATACCCAGGATTATGCCTATCTGTTGCCACGTAAGCTGATTTATGTGGTAATTTTGGACCAGTCACTCTCTTTTGATTCAATCTTACCTCACTAGATGGCTTTCAGGAAACATTAGATGGAGTCCAGTCCACAATTATGGATGTGGTTAAGGTGGCCTTTTTTCATCTTTTCCATTTGGTCATGTCTGTTTTTCAGGGACTGCCATATTAAGTTGCTTCAGTTATTTTGGTAAATTATTGCAGAAGTGGTTTGCCATTGCCTGAATCCTAGGGCTGGGAGAAACTGACTGCTACAAGGTCACTCAGTTGGCATTACCCATTACACCTACTAACCAAACTGCCTCTCTAAGATGGCCTGTAATTTTGATTAAATAAAATAGATATATGCTGTCTACTATAACATAGTTTTTCATATTAGAAATAACAGCCATTTTCAGTTTAAGATCCATATTTAAACATGGCAAAATGGTCTTGCAAATATTTGAGTATATTGAACTTAATTACAGTTTAATTCTCTTTCAAATCATATCACGGTTCTTTTCTTTTTCTTGCCCTTAGAACATTTTCCCCATATCCCAGCATATGTCTCTGTTTATCTTTGGTTTATACTTTTAGAAGTTCTAATTTAATTGTTCTGGAGATAAGTACCAAAGTAAAACATTTATATAATTCTTTTCAAATGTAATACAATTCAGCTTGGGTGCTATTTGCACGTATAGTTTTTTTCTTTTTACCTTGGAAAGGATGAAAAAATTATGCATTCATATTGTGCTTATCGTTTCCCAGCTTTGTGTGGTGTCCTTGGCATTGTTCAAAACACTTATCAGTTTGCATTGTGAAGATGTGATGCTGCAGCTAGTTTTAAGGTAAAGTCAAACTTTCCTTTCTGATATTACAGTGTAAATTACTCAGTAAAAATTGGTATTTTGGGGTTACTTAATACATATATACATTTGTTTGTTTGTTTGTTTGTTGGTTGGTTTGTTTGTTGGTTGGTTGGTTGGTTGGTTGGTTGGTTGGTTGGTTCATTCATTCATTCATTCATTCATTCATTCATTCATTCATTTTCTATAGTCGCCCATCTCAGCCACATGACTTGGCTTACAATTCTAAAACAATAAGAGTTAAAACAACTAAAAACCTAAAACAATAAAACCAACAACAAAAAATGCATACAGCATTTGAGGTAGTTAACTAAGTAGGAGTAAAGCCAAGGAATGGGGATCTTAGTACATTCCAAGCCCCAGGCCTCGTACACAGCTAAGTTTTTAAAGTCTTATGAAAGGCCAACAGGGTTGGGGCCATTGTAAACTCTGAGGAGAGAATATTCCACAAAATAGGGGTTCCCGCAGAGAAGGCCTACTTTCTAATTCCCATCAGCTATAATGATGAATTATACCATGGCATAAAATGCAAACATCAGTATGTGGGGAAAAAAGGGAATTTATTTAAAAACAGGACCACTTAACTGGCTGAAAGAGGCTTATCAGAAATTTAAGAGAAGGGCAGGAAAGGATTGTTAGAAATTAAGTGACCAGGTTAAAAAGTTACATTTTCCTAAATTCACATAACTGTTGAATGACCCAATTCACCTTTGTATGTATAGTAGGCAATATGTAATCCCATGTTTTAGTCCTTGTGTCTTCCAAAAGGAAAATGAGGTATGACTTACGTCCAGTCTTCATGCAGTTTTTCCTCCAGAGTTGGCCAGTTTTTTAAATTGGAGACACTTACCTTCAGAAAGCTGGGGGTGATTAATGGAAGGAACTTACTTTAGAAGAGATTGGGAATCGGTTCTCCTAATACTTTTTATATCCAGCTCAGGATATACCTAGGCAGCACAAGAAGGTGCTCCTTCATCATCAGTCCATTTGATTGTCTATATAAGCTGGTGAAACAAAGCATTCTGCTTTTATTATGCCAACCCAATTGATTCTGCAGTGATTAGCCAAATGGGCACCATATATCTGTTTCCCCCTCAGGCCATGTTAATGCTAATTAATTAGATGGCATAATATTTACTCTTTGCAAGTTTGTAGTCTTTTCCTGAAAAAAATGCAGGAATGGGAGATAACTACTATGGATAGCGTTAATCCTCTCCTCTCTGTAGCCTTGTCATGACCATAATGCCAGGTGAGTTGTGATGCACCTGTTACATTGAAAACACTGCCTTCCAGGGTTCTGACAGCACAAGTTTCTTTTGATGCTCATCTTCTTGGAGGAAAGTCATGGGAAATTCTCTAGAACCCTTGTCTTCACTTGGCCCACTATTAATGTCTCAGGAAGTCACAGTGTCCTGATACTTCTACCACCAAAAATACAGTTATATATATATTATATATTATAGGCATAGCATCTTCTCAGCAGCCTAATCTTTAGTCATTTGGTAAAAAATGGTTTGGGGTGAGTTTTGATCTAAATAACAAATAAGGTTTCCTTGACACCTTTTCTCTTTCTTTCTGCTATTTTAGTTTGACAATAGCCTCTTGTTGTTCTAGGTACCTGATACCCTGCAATCACATCATGTTCAGCCAGAGATGGGCTGTGAGGGAGAGAGATTGGTATTCTGTATCTGCTGCTAAGCTGCTTGCCTTGACTCCTGTCTGTTGTTCAAGTGGCATCACTCTGACTTTTGAAAAGCAAGAAAAAGATTATATTCTCTGGAAAAAAAATAATCATGGGGAAGGTAAACATTTATCTGTTTTCTAAAAACACAGTCCTTATATTAAGTTGAATTTGATTTTTTCCACACCAATATTCATCTTTGGAAATGTAGAAAATTAAGTTTAGTCTACAAAGAAATTTGATTTAAAAATTTAAGTAAAGATAATAATCAAACTTTTCTTAAAATATACGCTGTATCTCGGTAATCAATGGTAATTATACTTTTTTTTTGTTTTATATGATTCACAAATCTTAAATGTAAAGATTTTAAGACTTATTTGTCTTATGCCTAGATTGGGATTAGTATTGCCCAGATTATGCCCCATTATTAGATACTTAATGTGAAAAACTCAAGCAACTATTTCTGGGTCATAAAAGAACAATAAAGAGCTTGTTTTAGTCAAGGAAAGGAATACATATTTGTGGTTATTGTTGTCTTTGATTGGCCTTTACACTAAGAAAAAGAACCATTTTCTGTTCTATAACACATAGCAGAATAACATGTCGGTCCCAAATTCTATTTAATGTGGGCTAAAAAATACTTTCTTACCATATTTGTTTGATTCTATGCTATACAACACTAATAATTACTTTACAGAAATAGAAACCCGTCCAAGAATCGATAACATTAAACATGTCAAAAAATGGGTGAGGAGCTGTGTCATGTTTGATAGGCCAAATCCAGTGCTCTGTATTTCCAGTAATTCAGTATTTATGTATTGCTCAATACACATAGATTCTGACCTTTGCACAAGAATTCGAAACCACATTAAAACATATAATGCTAATAAACATGGTTGCCTATAACTACAGAAAAGGCCAATGGTTCAGTAAAATGGCTTTTGGATCGTGGAACAAAGAACTACAGTTCATGTAACATTGAGTTCATCCTTGAGAAAGTATACCTGGGTGTTGCTAAAAGTCAGCATTGATTCAGTGGCAAATAATATTTGGACTGAATCATGTCAAATTGTGCTATTGCATATTTGTGTGATTTTGAGGCACTCTATAGATCCGTGATAGCGAACCTATGGCAGGCGTGCCACAGGTGGCATGCAGAGCCTTCTCTGTGGGCACGCCAGCTGTCACCCTAGCCCAGCTCCACTGTGCATGCATGCGTGTCTCCCGCCAGCCAGCTGGTTTTCAGGTCTGCGCATGTGTGGGGGGACGGGGTGCATGTGCGGGGGGACTTGCATTGCATTTTTGGGCCTAGGAGGCCTGCTGCACCAACCTGAAAGCCAAAAATGGATGGGGGGGTGGAACGCATGCACAGGGATGCATGTGGATGCGCAGAGGGCGCATGCGCAGGGGCACTCACATTGCATTTTGGGGTTGCGCATGTGCACTTTGGACACTCGGCACTAAAAAGGTTAGCCATCACTGCTATAGATTATAGGACAGGGGTCTCCAACCTTGGCAACTTTAAGACTTGGGGACTTCAACTTCCAGAATTCCTCAACCAGCTTTGAAGTTGCCCCGGTTGGAGACCCCTGTTATAGAATACATGTTTCTGAGGATGGGAAGGAGTACATTTTTAAGGAAGCTGTTTCATTTTGCAGGACATACAGAAAAAAAAAGCAACCATAAATGTGCCACTGTATTATCTGTTGTTTTTCTGTGGAGGCACCATAGTTCCAGTGCTTTGTCACAAACATCTGATAGCATTCTGGAGAGCTGAATGATAGCATTTCCATTCAGCTTAACTTGCCTGTCTGTTAAGCTTTAATGAAGATAGAAATATATGGGTTCTCAAGTTGAAAAATGGCACCTGAACAGAAGGAATTAAATCTCCTTTCTTGGCTTAAGAAAAGTGCAGCCATTTCCCTAGGACAAAAAAAAAAACCCTTACCCATGCAAACCCATAAAACTTAAGCCAGTTGCTTGAAGCTTTCATACTTATTCTACAAGCACATCATAAATATCTCAGGACAACTTGGTCATAGGTCGGCTGAAATAATTTATGGAAGTTTGTTGGAAATTACCTGTATAGCGACCGGTGGCGTGATCTTTAATTTTTCATTGTTTCATGTTTATGGTTGACAATTCAGTCAGACAAAGGAAGCATCACAATGTTAGTGGAGATAAAAAAGAAGTACTTCTTTATGATGAAAAATAATTTAGTTTATTTAATGTCAGCATGAACTAAATGTTCTGGAGATATCCAGGCATTCTATACCACAGAAGTATATTATCTTTTGCTGGTATGCAAAACCTAATGAACTTTTATATTTTTATTAAATTTCATTTGTTCCCCACAAAACAAAAGCAATTATTCTTATTATACTTTGAGACTTATTGAGCCATTACACTTAAGTAAGATTAAAGTTAGGATCATAAAAATGGATGTGCCACTTGGGCACATGCATTTCTTCTATATTGTATCATGCTAAATCCAGTAATTTATATTTCAAAATCTTCCCTGCCAGAAGAGTAGATTTTAACACAGAATCCCACCATCAGATGCCCATTGTCAAGAATTTTGAAAGTAGAAATTGTCTCACATGGAGAGGTCCAGGTGAGACCTAAAGGGCTTATCCCTAGATAGGTAATAAGCCTTAGAAAATAGAATTGGGTTCTTTTTATTTTGTCTCTTTTAGAAAAAGAATGACAGATGCCTCATTTTTCCAGGGGTAGGATATTGTTTTGTAGCAGAAATACAGATCACGATTTTATATTAACGCACCACAAGGATCTTGTTATGCAGGAGTTTACCTGCTGGCAATGCAAACTATTGGAGTAATTTGTTGAAAACCATATTTTGTAAGGTGATAGTAAAGGGTACATTTGCAAGTATAAGTAATAAGCAAAAAGATAATAACCACAGTGCAAAACAAATAGGGAGAGGTTAGCTAACTTAGAGACAATGTGGCAGTTAATATTCTCTCTTTCAGCTCATTCAAATGCTTAGCATCAAACTTGCATCTTATTTAATTATACTGTTTATTGATGTGATTTACAGCTGTGATACCCATGTAAACAGATGATTAATAATTATGCCTAAATGAAGATTTGTATTTCCCCTTATTTCCCTGTAACTTTTTGCTGCTGCGTTGCAGATCCCACCAAAGAGCCCTCCAGGAAGAGCATTGCAGATTCCGCATGTATTGTGAAATATGGGAAAACTATTGATATCAGTTACCTGCAGTACCTTTGGGATGCTCAAACCCTCATACTGCACTGCATGAAAGATTGTGAAGTTTGGTCTGCTCCATATGATGGGGAAAATCCCAATCCATATACTTTTATCCAAACTTCGGTGGAAGAAGATAGTAAAAACCTGGATCAGCCTATTTTCCAACTGCAACACAGAACACCTAGCAATCGTGTCTCTTCTCAGGTAAGGCCATTGAGAGAAAAGACACAACTGGAGCTGGAATGGGATGATAGCTATGATACTGGGATCTCTCCGGATTCTGATACAGGATCTCCCCAGCATGATGATGAGTTTAATACCCAGCCTCCTGCAGAACCACCAAAGCACATTCAAGAAATGAAGAAAAATGCTATCATGTTGATCAAAGGATCGTACATAGAAGAATCAGACTTTCAGGATGATGTCATGGTTTATAGGCTATGCGCCAAAAAGGATGCCCAGGAAGCAGCCCGCTTAAAGGAGGAACCTTTAATATCAGAATCTGTAGATGTAGACAATCCAGATGCTATCTCTACCAATGGTCCTCTAGAAAGACCCCCATCGGATTTACATTTGGAGGAGCGCAATATGAAAAATTTAAATCTGATCCAACAAGCAGAAGGTGAAACCCAAGGCAGCATTGACGAAACGACTCTGCAACCTGATTTGGAACAGACATTGTCTTCCCCAGAAGGAGATCATAACGCTAACATCAAGTTGTTGAGAACTGACAGTGAAGATTTTATTTCCGAATATGATAACATCATTAAAGAATTGGACTCAAACTCTATGGGCTTGATAGAACTGAAACTGCTGATTCCTGATCCAGTATCCCCTATTGAAGAGGAAGAAGATTTTGAAAACTTTTCAGCAGATACTCCATCAGCAGAAAGTATTCCCTCACCCTTTGGGTTAAAAGAGGCCTGGCCCAGCAACCCTGCAAGGCTCCAGAATATCCCATTTACAGGTATAGTTTTCTAATTTATTAAGCCAATCATGCTTTCTAAAATTCTAGATATCAATAACAGGTGTTGCCATATTGTTTTGCGTGCTTACAGTTTATTGTTCTCTTTGTTTAAAATAGAGATAGTCCTGGACTTTTGACCACAATTGAGGCTAAAATTCATGTTGCTAAGTGAGAAATTGGTTAACTGAGTTTTGCCCCATTTTAATGACTTTTCTTACCGCATTTGTTAAGTGAATCACTGCAGTTGTTAAATTGGTAACATGGTTGCTAAGTGAAACTGGTTTCACCATTGACTTTGCTTGTCAGAAGGTTGCAAAAGGTGATCACATGACCCCAGGACACTGCAATTGTCATAATTGTGAGTCAGTTGTCAAGCATCCGAATATAAATCACATGACTATGGGATTGCTGCAATGGTCATAAGGTGAAAAATGGTCACAGGTCGCTTTTCAGTGCCGTTGTAACTTTGAACGGTCACTAAGTGAACTTTGGTAAGTCAGGGACTACCTGTAGTCTACTTAATCAGCTTGAATTTATATTTTTATATTTCCTGTATAAAAAAATCTCTAATGGTGACATCATTTTGGGCTGTAGGCCTACATACTTTAAAAGAAAGACACATTTAACTATTAGTGTTAAATTATACGTTATGTGTTCATAAGGAGAAATTGCTACAGAAAAAAACTAATTTAACAATTAGTTCTCAAAGTATTAAATAGAAATTGAAAGAACAAGAAATTGTTTTTGCTTTCAAGTTTTAGCACTAGATGGCAGCTATGTTACCATGTGGTCTACTTTTGTCCCAATCATCTCCACAGGGATTATGCGTTATCAGTGTGAATATTCTGCAGCAGGGGTGTCAAACTCAAGGCCCACAGGCCGGATCCAGCTCGCAGGGTGCTTAGATCTGACTCATGGGGCCACCCTGCAAACAGCAAGGGACCAGCCTGTGGTGCCTCTGCCAGAAAAAATGGGCTCCCGAGCTCCATTTTCAGCTGCGGTGGCCTCCTGCAGCTCTCCCGAATTTTGTTTCTATCACTTTGTAGCATCATAAGATGAAGCATTTTTAAAATAGATTTTATAAGTTCCTGGATAATACTCTGGTACGAACGCCTCAAATTCTGGAGCTTCAATCTGTGATATATAACTCACCCAATGAAGCCAGAAACTGGAGAGGATTCCAGGCAACCTTTTTCTTCGCAGGTCACTGGATTCTTGCATCCATATGAGCCCAGAGCTTCAGTATGCTGATTAAAGACACTTGAGCGAACATACTGTCTGCCTTAGTTTAAAAACAAGTTTATAGTTACTTATCATACTGATAAGCATGAAAGTAATAGAAAGAACGGCATGGATGTTTGTGAGATGTTTGTTGATATGCGACATGGTATATGACTTATGGCAGTGCCCTAATTCAGTGATGGCTAACCTTTTCGGCACCAAGTGCCCAAAGCGCATGTATGAACACGCATCCTCAAAATACAACACATGCACCCTGTGCATGCATCCCGCATATGCGCACACGACCCCTCACACTTGACCTGCGCATGAGCAACAGAGACCCAAAGACCAGCTGAGCTGGGTTGATGGCTCATGTGCCCAGAGAGAGTGCCCGTAGGTTCTCCATCATGGCCCTAATTGTTATTCTAGTAACCTTGTACTGTATATTATTGCAAGGACAAAAAGATAAAGGAACAAACAAATCTGGATGCATCCTTGAATCTTGTTTTGTTTCAGGGCATGAATGTTATAACCAATTAATCACCAACAGGAATAGATTGGCACACTTAAAAAAAAACATTCTTGAAAAATAAAGAGACATGGTTAAGGGGATGATGTACAGTATTATATTACAGTGCTATAAGCAAGCATATACTTTTGTTGTTGATTTCCATAACCTATTCAACCTGAATTTTTATTCAAACTTTCATAGATTCTATTAATCTTCACCCATTAGAGAACAGAAAGCAAACAATAATTTTAATTTTTACAATGGTAGTAGATGGGTTGATATTACAAATGTTAATTCAGATATGACAAGAGTATAATGTGGAAAGATTTCTTTGTACCGTTTGACAAGTTTGTTATCTTTCTTTGGTGTGTTCTAACTGTTCTTTTAAAATCTGCATTTATTCTATTCATCCTCTTTTTTTTGGCAATATATGGCAAGTCATTTTCTAATGACTTCATTCATCTGTAAAACATGAATAAAAATAAAATTGTCTGCTAGTTTTATGGCAGAGCATAGGCACAATGGAGAGGATTTATTGTTCCTTTTCCACAGGAGTATAATGTGGAAACAGAACTTGTCTGTCAGGGAATAAACAGCAAGTATGGAACTGAGTGGACACGGATGCTTTCTATGTTTTGACTAATATAACATTTGCTGTTTTTAATTGTTTCTAAAGTAATGCTCACCAATAGCAATAGCACAATTATCATTATAAAATGGAAATGTAATGCAACAAATGAATAGGATCCAAAAAGTTTTAAGACTTTATGGTGAGTTGTGGGTAACATTATTTTTTTATCTAAATTACTTTTTATTGCAGAAAGTACAAAACCCATAAATCTCTTTTTGTCACAATTGCTGGAAGTAGTTTAACAATAGGCTATTTGTATGTATCCTAGTTCAGGTAGTCCTCAACTTACAACAGTTTGCTTAGTGACTGTTCAAAGTTACAACGGCACTGAAAAAGGTGACATGACACTTATGATTACTGCAGCACCCCTACAATCACGTGAAGAAAATTTGGATGCTTGACAACTGACTCATATTTATGATGATTGTAGTCATCCCCTTTTGCAATCTTCTGACAAGCAAAGTCATTGAGGAAACCAGATTCGCTTAATAACCGTGTTACTAATTTAACAACTGCAGTGATTCCCTTAACAAATGTGGCAAGAAAAGTTGTAAAATAGGGCAAAACTCAGTTAACAAATTTCTCACTTAACAGCATAAATTTTGGGCTCAGTTGTGATCTTAAGTCAAGAACTACCTGTAAATTTCTTCAGAAGCATTCTCATTCTGTCTGCAATCATTCGTTCAGTGGCCAAAGTCACAATGGCACTGAATAAATGGTGGTTATGACCAATCTTCAAAGGCTCAGCAATCCCAACTTTCCTGCAGTCAAGTGATTGTGATTTGGGTGCTTAGCAAGAGACTTGCCCTTATGATTAATTGCAATAATACCCCTAGGTCATATGATTGTCATTTGTGACTTTACCTGCCAGCTTCCCCAGAAAATCAGCGGAGAAGCAGGAAATAAAGTTACAAGTCACAGGTGGATTTACAAGCTAAGTCTTCCCCACCTGTCCATCTCCCAAGCTTTTGTGGTCACCACACTGCTCTCATACCATTGCACGTAACCTCTGGAGCCTCACTGCACCATCTTTATCCCCCTTGCTCCCTCCCTGATCATTGTTCTGTTCATCTTCACACCTCCTCCCTGACCTCTGCTACAATTTTGGACCTTAAAAATAAAGAATCTCGGTTGGAAGTTTGCATTGTTTACTTTGTCAAGAGACAAACATCGCTTTCATGCTCTTGTCCAGTTCAGATTTTAAAATGGCTTAGACATACTACCATGTATCTATAACTATATCTGATATGTAATACATTTATTTTAATCATGAGTTTTATGACTAGTATTTACTATCAATCAATCAAATCAGAATGATGGGAACGACCAATTAGAATGATACTAAATGATACAGAATGATACCAAAGAACATATCCTATATATAATGTTAACTAAGTAATGTTAAATGTCCCTAATCTTTGATTTGAGAATTACATGATGGATTCGTTTTTGTTCTTTACTGCTACCTACATACTGGTTTTGTTTGTGTATTTTTAGAATTTCACTGAAATCTGTAGCTGAAGTTGTCATACTACACGGTTGCTATTATCTGAGCATGGTTTTGGGATTGCAGGGGGTTTTTTTTGGTAACTCTTCTGGGTCACATCATTAATGTATGAATTAGGAGAAGTGATATTAGTTGATTCGTTGATTGGTAGGAATTATATATTGTTCTCTCCTGCCTGCTTTGCTTATGCTCCAATGCAGTGATCTTACTGGCCGATATTGTTTTGCAAGTGATTGATGCCTTCTTGTAGATTTTTTTTTTGACTAATAAGATGATGCTCCAATCTGTGTTGATTGCTTCCTGTGTGATTGGCAGTGTTGATTTCTGTATGATGGAATTGTTTGCTGGGAGGATATTGTTCCAATTTTGCGCTTGTTGAATTGTAATGTTTTTCTGTTATTAGATACAAAAAAATGCAAGAGCATTTTTACAAAGAATGGCAGTTTAGTCAAACAGTGATCTATAGATATAAAGAGTTAAAATCTATTTATAGATCTATCTCAAAACATATCCAAAGACCCAGAAGTAGTGCATGAGCGGCCCTCAATATTTTCCCCATGTCACAAAGTAATCAACCAAGTCTGAGATAAACAGATAGACCCATTTTATGGAATCAGTAATGAAAACCTAAGTAAATTCAACAATCACAAGGAAAGAAAATAGCCTCTCGGTGAGCCATCCCATCAAAAAGTTGATTTCACAGGTAAGACAGAGATGTCACCTTGCAAGTCAAAATCTACCAACAACAAGACATCATTCAGTTCAAGAACAAAATTCACTTGTAGCACCACACAAGCAGGCAAGACAGATGCATGTATAATCTCTGCCCATCTCACTTCCTCAGACTTTATCCACTGATCATGTTGTAACAAAACAAGTAACAAAACATCTGCAACCCAAAAACCAATCTTGGATAGCTCCATCAATGCAATGTGCCAACCCTGAGTGACAATTGTAAAGTATGGCAAACCATAGGAAGATAAAAGGAGGGTGGGATTACTTTGCCCCATTCCATCCTGTGAAAAATATCAGTAGAGGCCAAGCTATAATTTACTTTATCTCTTTGAAAGCTATATTTTCCAGGGGCAACAATTACTTGGAATGTGTGGGAAGAGTACAGGAGAAGAGACCTCGATTTGGAGGCTTGTTAAATTCAGAATGTCACTGCTACTTTACTCTCTCCCCCTCTTTCTCTCCATTTAAAATCTTGAGGAAATTAAAGGGAAAATTACAACAGTGTGTTTTCCAACATTTTCCAAACATATATATATATTAGTTTTTGGAACAGCTGTGCTTATTACGAAGTCATTCTGTTGTACACTGGGACAGAAAGTCCCGTGTGGAGATGGGGCGGGATAGAAGTATGATATAAATATGTTCCCTGTCCTCTGCCCAGGCATATGTACTCCATATTAGCATTAAATGTACCAATTGTAATGCCCATCGGTTCCTGTCTCTTTGTTGAAAAAGAAATGCAGCATACCTGATAGCTGTGGTTCTTAATCCAATTTTTAATATCAGAGCTTCTGTGACAGCATGTCACAGCCTAGGGCTGTCTGTTATCCTGTCGTATATTCACCCAAAGAAATATATTGGGTAACATGTTTTCTTACTGAAAAAGACAAGCTGCTGTGCTGGCAAAAGAAAGGAGAGAACCAGGGACATAAGACTTTTTGGAAACATCCAGAGCAGGGGTCGGCAACCTTAAACACTCAAAGAGCCACAAAGGTCCTAACTGGAAGCCCCATGTTCAATTCTGGAGCCAACTGGAAGTCCAGTTTCCTCACCATAGAGTCTCCTCCTAGCGCAGCATCCTTTTTCCTCTGCTGACCAGAAGTCCAGTTCCCTCACTATAGAGTCTCCTCCTAGTGCGGTGTCCTTTTTCCTTTGCTGACCAGAAGTCTGGTTCCCCCACCATAGTTTCTTCCTAGCACGGCGTCCTTTTTCCTCTACCTGTCCTAACTGAAATTCTGGAGCTGACCGGTGACAGGGAGCTTCAGCAGAGGGATGAAAGAGCCACATGCAGCTCTAGAGCTGCGGGTTGCCGACCCCTGGCCCAGAGGAATGGCTGCTAACTCTCCCTCCCCCCAATACATTCTAGACAACATTGACTGCTGAAGGATCCTTGGTTTCAGGAGAACCCAGGCTAGACAAGAGAAGGGTTGAATGGGGGTTTCAGGACTGAAGGTGAAGTACTAATGAGGGATGCTTGTACTCATTGCAAATGGCTTCTTAGGATAAGGGAGAAATCCTATCCTGCCAGCCTGAAAATGTTCTGACCTAGGCTTCACAAAATCACAAAGCAGACTCCTTGTCCCGACAAAACCCCTTTTTATTAGGCTAATGTGAATTCCTATCATTCACATCCAGCAGAGTCCCGGCAAACAGTCTTTCAAGGGTGAATTACAACCACAGACCTTATTAGGCTTGGAGACCTGCCAGGGCAATAGCTTCCAAGCGCAACACTGTACAAGAAAATACTTGACAAGAAATCTCTGAGAGTCACGAACAAATCTTCACACTAATTAAACAAATTAATTGTCTCCTGCAAAACACCACTCCCCTTTCACTCCTCTTTATTTCCTATGGGAGGGGCCATTCACCATCCACCTGTGCCTTTACTTCCAAGTCACCCCTTGTTCCTTAACTGTTCCCTTCTCCTGGCAGCTCTGCGCATGCTTACATTGGGAACAGGTTCCAGCTGTTCTTCTGCCCCACTGATCTCCGACTCCGAAGGCAGCTGATAACTGTCGGACAGCCCGGGCCCCATCTCTGCCTCCAGTGCAGAGCATGCATCAGAGCCTTCCCCAGACTCCAGGACTGGCCCATGTTCCTCCCCAACCTCCTCACTGTCTGATTCTGCCACCAGCTCTGCTGGCCGCTGGCGGGCCACAACAGAGAGAGACAGTGCTAGCCAATACCAGCCAATGTTTCTTTTTTTAACCACTAAGTAGGAATCTGAAATAGCAATGCATATATTTCATTAACACACTGGGCTGCACAGATATCCAGTGGAAAGGCAATTCATTTTAAAAATGCTTGGCCAGATGCTAATAAATCAAGCCTCTGTTTCTTGCAGTTCTGCTCCTTAGCAGAAGAAGAGGCAAGAGAGCTGAAAAAAAAAGGAATACAGCCTGATTAACGGTTGCTTACCTGCTGTAATTACCATTTGAATTTGTACGTCTGCAAACGGAACTAATAACTGGCCTAATGCAGCTAATTTTAAATAAAATCATAAGATATGTTGATGCTATGAGTTGGATCAGATCTCACAAACCCCTTTCCTTTTGCTTCTCTTTTCTTACGATTCAAAAACGTGTTTTGTTTTGTTTTTATTTGCTTTTTAAATTTGCAGGCCCGTTTATCAGCGTGGTGCTATCAAAACTGGAAAACATGTTGGAAAACTCCTTGCATGTAAATTTGTTGCTTATTGGAATAATTACTCATCTGGCCAGTTACCCACAACCTCTTCTTCGTTCCTTTTTGCTCAATACAAATATGGTATTTCAGCCTAGCGTGCGGTCTCTGTACCAGGTACTACTTTAATACTAAAAAGAAATCTTTTACAACTCATTTTAAAGTGCAGCACTTATCCTTTTTTTAAAAAAAAATTAAGTTTTTGGTTCAGTTTTTGCAAAGTGATCTTAATGTTGATTTATTAAAATGTAATTGTTTAAATCAAGAGAATATAAAATATCACAGTAAGATGAGTTATTAAGGACAACGTACATAATTCAGTCATAATTTAGTATTTGCACCTATATAGATGCTATTTATTTATTTTATTTTATTTTTGGGCAGGTGCTGGCATCTATAAAGAATAAAATTGAGCAGTTTGCTTCCATTGAAAAAGATTTCCCTGCTCTCCTGATACAAGCACAAAAGTACCTGCTTTTACGAGTAGATGCACTGGATGTTCCTTTAGAATCATTAAACAAAGGTAATAATCATCCCTGATAAATTAAAGGGGGGGGCAGGTTTTTTTTTTTAGTATTTAGTTTTAAGCTTTGTAATAATTTGCAATTTTAATGAATGTTAAAAATAGCGTTTTAGGTAAATTTTTAATGAAATTTTTTAACAGGATACAGAAGCGGGAACAAGGGAGGGTGTTTTGGGGGAGGGACGGTTCCCAGGCCAATGGGTGCTGGAGGAGCACGCAGTATGGGGGGGCGGACAAGGTACATGTTCCAGAGGGAAATTGCATTAACACCATTAGTGGGAGGGGCAGATATGGCGGGGGTAGAGGGCCATAT
>JAOYMU010000302.1:20471069-20485463 GCA_025802295.1 Psammodynastes pulverulentus | reverse complement strand
AATCATGTTCACTTCAATTGGATTTGTTCACAAATACATATTACGGTTTAATAGAGCATCCTCATGGTATAAAATGAAAAGCTTCAACTTGCTTTTCAAATTGATCATGGTAATACAACACCAATAACTCTGAAACTGAATATTATAACAGTATAAAACAAAATGTTATGCAGAGAATGAAGTAGAAAACAGATCATAAAGCTTATCTTTAAAAAGTTCTACATGGAATCAGTTTTGCTTTATGCTTCGCCTGAGAAATTGCAGGTTCAGTTCTTGGCACCTTCAAATGGGGCTCTAAAAATACATGTTGAATCTATGGTATTAAGTGATCATAATATATTGGGCAGATGGTTCAATATTCTGTGTATGATGGGTGGGGAAATTGTGACCCTTCCAAAATTGCTGAACTACAATTCCAAGCATCCCTCCTTCAGGCTACATTATTGGGACTGCTAGCAGTTGTAATTTGATAGGATCGAGATTCTAGAGGCTTTAGATTCCTCGCTCTTGTGGAATAAAATCATGTTTTAATTGGACAGTTTGAAATAAGTTGTAGAGAATTACACTACAGATGTACTTTTCAGAAAATGCCATCTTTGTATTGCTTTATATCTCATGAACAATAATAAGGGGAAACTTTGGGGGAAATGGCTTTCAAATGTTTGGGAACTTATGAATTGTATTTTACAAAGTGTTCTTTTTTCATTTCTTTTTTCAAATTCTGAGCTAAGTCAGAATTGATTCAGTTACTATTATTCAGTTATTATTTCTATTAAGAAATGTGTGAGCATGTGTCAAAATGTCCAATGTTCTAGAGCTGTAACTTTAATTCTCTCCTTGAACTATCTTAAAGAATTTAAAAAGATAGGAGGTAAAAGCCCAGCTTTGCTTATGTCACTAACTGTTCCTTCTAAGACATTCTAATGTCAAAATATTTTGGTTAATGTTTTATAGTGGGACTATTGGCACCATTGATTGTAGTATAGTCTTAAGAACTATATGCAAACATATAATTATAAATAATTATCTATTTTCAGTGCTTGTGATATCTACAGAATTATTAAATACCTGACTTAAAATGTTGTGATACCAGTTGCTATTATTAAAACTCTTAATTTGCTAGATTGTTAAAATGGGGTTAAGTAAAGATATGTATTTGTAGCAGAATTATCATTAGAGTTTTGCATAATGAAAGAATAAAAGATGCTAGTCCTTTCTTAGAATAGCAAGTGACTTCCAATACTACAGGACAATTATTATACAAAAATGCATAAAAGATACAAAAAAAAACATGCTTAGTTGAACAGGATGCAAGAATACAATATGAAGAATATGAGTTTTTCCACTTAAATTTCATGAAATGTGTAAAAGGTAACTTGAGTTCTGCAGGCATGTATGCTGATTAACATGCTTGCCTGTTCATTATAGCATCAGAAAGACCTGTACACATGATATTCAAAATACAGATATTCATCCTGAGAATTACCTAGAAAATATTCACAAAGCTTGAAGTATCTGTGATGAAGCGCAAGGAATATACTGGAATTCCTATTAAAATTTTAAGAGACAAATTTGGCTTTGGGACAGTCAATTCTAGTTTTAGTTGAAACACCTATGCTATTACATAAAAGGAATGAGTAGGGTAGAGAGGGATATTAAATGAGAAAACAGGGTTGAATATTGCAGGATAACATTTACAACAAACATTTTAAAAGGAGATGTGTAGCAGTACCTGGTTTAGACAAATATCAAGTCTCCAAAAATAGTAAATGTATGTTACCCAATAAGCAGAAATTTGCCTAAATGGAAAGGAAATGAGCATTTAATAGCAATAGCAATAGCATTTAGACTTATATACTGCTTTACAGTGCTTTACAGCCCTCTCTAAGCAGTTTACAGAGTCAGCCTCTTGCCCCAACAATTTGGGTCCTCATTTTACCCACCTCAGAAGGATGGAAGGCTGAGTCAACCTTGAGCCTGGTGAGATTTGAACTGCCAAATTGCCAATAGGCAGCAGAAGTAGCCTGCACTCTAACCACTGTGCCACCACGGCTCATTTAATGATATTTAGAAATTTTGCTTGTTTATTCTTCAAATAGACATTCTTCCTTATTTATGTAAATATCTTCCATAACAGGTAGTATATATACAGGCAGTACACTGTCTTTTTATTTACTATATATCCCCTTATCTTACATTAACAATTATCTTTCAATGGTAACTTTTGAAGAGCTCTTGGAGCCAGATCTAAGGTTGTGATAAGTCACATGTGGCTTGCGGCTTCAGATTACACATCCATGATATTGGGACTGCTTCTGAAATGAATTAAGTATGGAACCAAATTGCCAGTTTGAACATTTCTAATTAATCAAAAGTCCAATTCCTTTCTAGTAACTTGAAATGGATGTTAACTCAACCTGAATTGATTCAGTGAATGATTAAATAAATGATTGTTTCCTTTATCAAGACATTCATGTGAGTTCTAAAATGCATATTCAGTTTTCCAGATGATTGGAACTGGCAGACCAAACTAGTCGCTCATTTATAGTAATTAAGTATGTGAATGACATTCATTTCATCTGGATTAACATCTTCACTTACAAAAGATTGACATGATAACAGTGTTCCAATATGTAAGGGGTTGCCATAAAGAACAGGGAGTCAACCTATTCTCCAAAGTACCTGAAGGCAGGACCAGAAGTAGTGGAAACTAATCAAGGAGAGAAGCAACCTAGAACTAAGGAGAAATTTCCCCACAGTTAGAACAATTAATCAGTGGAACAACTTGCCTCCAGAAGTTGTGGATACTCCAACACTGGAAGTTTTTAAGGGCAACTATTTGTCTGAAATGGTATAGGGTTTCCTGCCTGAGCAGGGGATTGGACTAGAAGACTAAGCTCCTTTCCAACTCTGTTATAAAAAATAAGATTATACTATATTTCACTACTGGCCTTAGCACAGGTTTAAATATGTATATTTTTGGAATGAAATGAAAAGAAAACAGTCTCAAGCATAAAAAAGTATACGATATCTTCAATGTTCATTTAAACATGTACAGTAAAAAAAAAGTACCTGTTTTAATGAGAGTTGTCACATTTCTTACAACCCTACTCTTGGAAAGTAGAACAGAGTTAATGAATAGTGAAAACCAAAAGCCTCTTATTTATTGAGCACTTGCTTGCTGCTATTTTTGTTTCCATTTAATCCAAGTAATATCACTATTCATAAAATGTTTAAGCTCAATTGCTCCTCAAAAATCTAATAAAAGTATATTAACCATCAAATTACGTTGCACTATTCACATAAAAATGCACCAAAACCAACAGACATTAGTAAGATGTTGATGTAAATGTTTGAGAACCATTTAAACAAATATCCATAATACGTATTATTTTCTTTAACATTCCCAGTAATTATGGTACATGAGAACAATACTACTTCCTTAAAGCAATGAAATATTCGTCATCACACTAACCCTTAATTACCTTGACAAGACAAATGTCAGTCATCCACTTTGGAGATCTTTCTGAAGAAGTGTTACTCATTAAGAAGGAAGCACAAAAGATCTGTCAAGGTGAAAGGTAGCTAAAGGTTTGATTAACCTTGCTTTGTTACATCTTGGGTTGCTGCAATCCTGTAATAGTATTGCCTTTTACCTATTCTTGGTTTTAATTAGTATATTCACAGCATCTGGATAAGCATCTGATGTTTATCTTCTTGTGTAGTACATGGCATGATTTGTCAGCAATACTCCAGCAGCATTTTCTTTGGCTGCATCTAAAATACCAAACAAATAAAATACCTCACCTTTGCAAATCATCACAGCAGCTTAACTTTCAAAGTAGCACAGGAATAATTGTAAAAACAACAACAACTTTGAATTATGGTGATCAAGCAGTCTGACACAAATCAATACCAGTAATTTTAGTAAGGCCTAAAAATGGTAATGGTTCTACAATAAAATAAAGGTTTTAAAAAAACCTACAGTGATTGGCCAATGGACTTGAGGGAGAGGTTATAAGTCCCTTGAATTCATTATTTTGTTGCTGTCCTAACATTGTGTCAAACTGGTTTATAATATATACTATTCATAATTACAATGAAAATGGTTTTATATTAAAATGTTCTGGAAGAACAGTAGAAATGATAAAACATGCCTATGAGTTTCACCCTTTTTAAAGAGGAACTCTAATGTACAGACATCATTGCATCTTTCTGATTTGGCATTCCATATGGTCATGCAGGACTGCCTATCCTACTACACATAGTCTTTCTACACATAGTTTTTTAGGGCTAAATACCACTGAATTCATGCAATTAATAAGGTTGCAGTGTTAATAATTGTAATCAATTTATGAATTAAAAGTAACTGTAGTATTTATTTATTTATTAACTGTGTATGCCACTAATTAAAATAGCAATAGCAATAACATTTAGACTTATATACTGCTTCACAATGATTTATAGCCCATTCTAAGT
Organism: Psammodynastes pulverulentus; assembly: GCA_025802295.1. Classification (NCBI taxonomy): domain Eukaryota; kingdom Metazoa; phylum Chordata; class Lepidosauria; order Squamata; family Psammodynastidae; genus Psammodynastes; species Psammodynastes pulverulentus. The sequence continues at coordinate 20,480,984 of JAOYMU010000302.1, read as the reverse complement.
GGTTTACAGAGGTAGCATTTTGCCCCCAACAATCTAGGTCCTCATTTTACCCACCTCGAAAAGATGGAAGGCTAAGTCAACCTTGAGCCAGTGAGAATCGAGCTGGAGGGAGAAGTAGTAAGACACTATGAGTCATTAAAACAATAAACAAGTATCATAAATTTAAAATTCAGTTAAAATAAAACTAACCAGGATGGAGAGAAAGAGAGCAAGGTACGCACAAGGAAAAGGTGAGGTGTTATACATTCCATTAGCCATCTCCAAAGTACCACGTCCCCATTGAAACCTCAGACTAGTTGCCAGTGTGTCTTCAAGGCTTTTCAGAAGGCCAAAAGGGTGATTATGGATTTCATCTTTTGGAGGCATGATGTTCCAAAGGGCTTAAGTTTAATGGCATTAATGTAAAGCATTTGATGAGTCACAGCAGCCTTTTTTGTATGACTTCTTAATTATATCAGTATTGATAATAAGAATTTAGAAATGAATGTTTAGAAATAATATTTAGAAATATTTACAAATAGTAAGTGGAATTAAACAATAATAAAAACACTTGTAAGAATAAATTTTAGCTTATGTAGAGATGACCCATTCTCCATTATTTGTTTTTCAATTGAATCCCTGGCAAACACTCAGAGAAAATATTAACGTTAACTGTATCATAGCAAAACCAACATACTTCTGTATGAATTTGATGCCTGTATTTTGAAGATGATTTGAGACAATTATGGTTAAATTGAACCATATGAAGAAATAGTAAGACCTTGCAAAAGACTATGTTCAAAAAGGGAAGTTTGACATTACTCCAATGGAGAAATTGTTGGTGAAGATGAATAGAATTTGCAGAAATGACTAAATTACTCATTTTGATTAGCTTTTTTTAGCTGGAAAACCCTTACAGATGTTTTCTATAAAATAAAAAAAATGCACTTATGATTTGTAGTTTTGATGACTAGAAAACAAATAGACTAGAAAAAAAGGACCTTTTTTTTGTAAATATAGAGTAAGAAATAATTTTGTAACTGGAATTATATTTTCTGCAAGGGAAATCATAAACCCCTTCCTTCCTTCCTTCCTTCCTTCCTTCCTTCCTTCCTTCCTTCCTTCCTTCCTTCCTTCCTTCTTCATGTTAGTTATGTCCTTTGTAAAATTATATATAATTTATTATATGTGTATACATATTATATATGTATAATTCAGCAAGTATTGCTGGCCCAATTGTCAAAAGAAAGCTCAGGACCCATATAGGTTGGAAACACGTAGAAGAGGCCTTCATCCTGCAATGGATAGATAATGGCTAAAATGATGATGATGATGATGATGATGATGATGATGTGTATACTAAGACATCAGATTAAAAATCTGAAATCATTTGTATAGGGTGATTTTGAAAAAAATAAAGCAAAATTATAAAGGAATGATACTCTTTGCCCACAAAGATATTAACATGAGGTCAGATTTATCAAATACTTTAAAAAGTAATGTGAAAAACAATATTTATGTAGCAGAGTAGTCATACTAAGAAGTATGTTATTTGGTATGTATGGTATTTACAGATGAGGAAATGTAGTATTCTTGGTCTATTTCTTCTTCCTTTGTTTTCCTCTTTAAAAACATTATCTTCATTGCAAACAAAATAATTTAGATCAATTTAGCTGTTTACCCAGTTGGGAATATGGTAAAAAGACTTTGAAATTTTGGGGTACATAATTTCAACCTTTTAGCAAACCACAACAGGTTTTGAGGTTTTAAGATCAAAAGGAAGGAATCATTAAAGCTAATAGGGAAGTAGGAAGAAGAATTTGACAGGAATTTCTTTCTTCAATGTCAGAATTCTGTTCTACAATGTATATTGAATAATTCAATATGGAGATTACAGTGTGGCTATAGTTACCGGGTGTCTGGCAAAAGGAGAACAGATTCTCCATCTGGCAGCCATATCCATAAAATCAAATATTGTCTGCTTTTTGAGTATATAACAAGCTTTCTCTTCCTTTTCTCTGCAGTGCAGTACAACACTTCCATAGTAAGTACTAACAAAAGTTAACAAGTTTCACTTTGTGACCTTAGTTTATTATAGTATTGTCCTCCAGCCCCTTGTCCTGCTGCCTGAAATTGACAAGACCTTTTGCCTCCTAATGGGTTCTAACATATTCCTGTGATTGAAAAACAGTCTTTTTGATATGTACATATTATTGGGGGGGGGGAGTAGTTTTTCACTGTGATTTTTGTCACGTCAAAAAAGTTAAACCATTAGTATCCTTCTTTTTTCCCTATTTGTCTTCCTTTCCAATTACCCATGTTCTTCATATGCCTATTCAGATATCTAGTAACCAGTGGTGGGTTTCAATTTTTTTTACTACCGGTTCTGTGGGCGTGGCTTGGTGGGTGTGGTGTAGCTTGGTGAGCGTGGCTTGGTGGACGTGGCAGGGGAAGGATACTGTACAATCATTCCCACCCCACTCCAGGGGAAGGATACTGTAAAAATCTCAATTCCCACCCCCTCCTGGGCGAAGGATACCACCAGTTCTCCGAACTACTCAAAATTTCTGCTATCGGTTCTCCAGAACTGGTCAGAACCTGCTGAATACCACCTCTGCTGGTAAGGCCAAGTATTATAACTAAAGCTAGACTATAGCAATAGTACTAGCACTGAGACTTATATACCGCTTCACAGTGCTTTACAGCCCTCTCTAAGCGGCTTACAGAGTCAGCATATTGCCCCCAACAATCTGGGTCCTAATTTTATCCATCTCAGAAGGATGAAAGGCTGAGTCAACCTTGAGCCGGTGAGAATTGAACTGCTGAACTACAGTCAGCAGAACAGAAGTAGTTTCCAATACTGCATTCTAACCACTGCGCCACCACGGCTATCCTCTTCTGTAAAGGTTGTGGCTGATGTGCCAGCTAGACATAAGCCGTTCTGCCTACTGCTGAGCCATCTGTGCCTCCATTAATAGCTTAGAATGAAGGCAAGATCTTAAATTATATACATATTCCTTTTGAAAAATAAATAAAAGCAGCAACAGCAACAATTTGAGGTAAGCATCTGTGCAATGTTAAGAAAAAATTAAAGCTTTTAAATGCCTCTTTAATTTTTTGGCCAAAGAAATTTCCTACACATTAAAATATTGTCATCTAAAGAATGTTAATTGCCCATATTTTTGATAATAAACATCAAAACCAACCTTTGCACATGCTTCTAAACTCAAATCCTTATTCTATTATTCAATGAGTAAGGCAGGAATTTGTTGTTCAGTTGCCAAGTCATGTCCAACTCTTTGTAATCCTACATGCCAGGCTCTCCTGTCCTTCACGGTCTCCTGGAGTTTGCACAAATTCATCTTCATCTATCCCTATTTTATTAATTATATTTAATCTGTTAATAAATTGGGAGAAGAAAGCCTCTCTAAAGTGTACTATAGAAACTCAGAATATTGCAAGACCTTTTATATCAAATAACCCAACCATCATTAATGGAATGGAATGAGAACTGGTAGATATCTTATTTAAGCTAATGCCTCCAAGCTAATGTTTGATATTATTATTACAGAAAAGCTTAATGGAAAAATAACTTGGTAAAAAGATTTTAAACATTACTTCTGAACGACAACAAGTAACATGTTTGTATCTTTGAGACATTTCAAAAACTGTAATAAATGGCACCCTTAGCTCCTAGGCTGCATTCAGTTGAATTATCCCAAAATATAACATTTAGAACACAGTATTGAATGCTCTCCCCTCCTTGCGTAGATGGGGTGACAATTTCAAGATAATATCAGTACATACTTCAAGAAGTGAATGTCTTAACATTTTTCTTCAGAATTTAAAACACATCAGATAGGATAAATAAGCTTACAACAAGTTCTCTGTACCAGTTTCCCCATCTGTGCTGTACAGTTGTATTGAATCTGAATTCTATAAACCTTGGGAACCTGCTGAATGAGAAATAAACGATTTGAAATATCACACATAAAAGTTAAGGAAGGCTGCCTCAGGTATTTACCAGATGTGGAAGATTAAATCCATTGTAACATATGGGGGTAAATGCAATTCACATCCGATTTAACATCTGTGTGCAGCCTCTGGGAGAGGTCATCCACTTGTTTGGGTGAAATATTGTAAGTACACTGATGATCTCAGTTATCCCCCATCTTTAGTTAGAGATATTGTGGAAAGCCTGAAGCACTGTCTGAAGACTGTCAGATTCTGAATGGGGTAAAATAAGTTTGTATAGAATGCTTTCAAGTTTGAGTTAGTCTTTATCAATACACATTCAGGAACAATCAGTGTAATACTCTGAATGGGGTTGCAGTGCTACTGAAGGAGCTGATTTGTGCTGAACCGTTTTGTATGCGTAGCATTTAGTAAAAATCTAGCCTTAGCACAGTTTAATGAAGAATGTTTTCTGTTATAAACTTATTTGTAGGAAATACATTACGGAGATAGGCAAAGCTTAGCACCTAACTTATATTCTGACTGGAGGAAAGTGAAATACATGTGTTTTGTGTATGTATGGATACCTGAGAATCATATGTTGGTTTTTCTGGTACAGACACACGAATGGTCAACATAAAAATTCCTGCAGAAAACCATCAGAGTAATGCTGGTGAGAAGACAGCAAGGTGACAGCACTGCATTTGTATCTCCTAAATGAACTTGGGACAATCTTCTGAAGAGTCTTCAGAGTTTTGGTAGCAGGACATTATTAAATTGAAGTAATTATCCATGTAATTCTTTTCTACATTGAAGTAAGGGGGATTCTGAGGAAGATATTGAAATGATGGAAAGACTGGATTTAATTTAAATGTATTAGTTTTACTACCTTGAATGAAGAATATAAATTCTTCTAACCACTTCAAATACTGAAATATACTAGGATATTCTCCTCATTGCCTTTTTCTGCAAAAAATTCCAAATTGTTTATTAACTAAATTAAAGAATCTTGGAATAAATAGTGGAATGTTTTTGGACATGCACTCATAGGAGCTTTTTATGCACGGTTATATAATCTGAGCTATAATTCTGCCATGAGTTATTGCTCTACCTTCTGTGATGTAACACGGGCTTACATGGAGATAAGTACAGTATAGAATTAAAACAAAGTGGATTTAATAAAATAGGTGATTTGGGAATTGGGACCATCAAACAGCTCTTAGCCTCCTACCATGAAGAGGATTAGACCTTAGATGCAGGGTGCAGAACTCTTTAATAAGCTACCTTATTATCATATTTAATGCAATAGATAGAAGAAGTTACTAAACATATGGGAAAGAATATTAATTGAATTTCATGAATGTAAAATTGAATTGTATTTATATAACTTTAAGTGTTATTTTTGTTCTGATCAATCATGTTCTTGTTTTGGACTTGACTATCTTAAAGTATAACCTTTAAGTTACCACTAATATACCTGCTGTAACTCTTCCATCATCATATTCTCCCTATTCCTATTCTATGGGGTATTGGGAGAAAGCAGGGACAATACAGGATAAGGCAGTTTTGGCCCTCTGTGATCAGTTTCACTATAACAAAGGCCTGACATATAGTTTGGTTTACTATATCTCCTTTCTTGAAATTCTGTTATTTATTGTTTTGGAAACAAGAACGCCAAGCACAAACGTGCCCTGGTGAGATCTCCTGTATAGCTGAAAATTCAATACCTAGTTATTCTATATATAGGAGAATTGGAGGTGGGAAGGAAACATGTTGGTCCACCATGAACTACATAGTCATTCTGGATGTGGAACACCACATAGAAGAGCTAGTGCAGAAAGGTAAAATATAGAACAGCCTTTGGGTTGTAAGTTACACTGAGCCCAAACCATTCCACTAACACCCTAGAGACTGAAAGGTAGTTTAATGGCCTGCAGCAGCTGAAGATTTAACCCACAGATTCCAACCAGAGTGAGATCTATGTAATTTAGAGAGCCTCTGGCAAAGTCACTTAAACGATTCCCATATAAAATGTGAGTCCATCCAGTTCAGTCCTGTCCAGAAAATGACAGTTACTGACTAGGGACTGCATCTCCTTATTTACACCTGTTATACCAACTAGGAACAACTACCGTAGTTTTCTTCAGGTTGGGTCACCCAGGTCATACCATAACCATGCAATATAAATATAATTGCAAGTGAGCAATTGAAAGAGAAGATCTATCCAATGAGAAGATCTTAACCATTTGTTTTGCCACAAGTCCCTTCCTCCTTCAGTTTCAGCTTTCACAGTTTAATCACACATTCCCTTATATACAGTATAAATATTTAGCGCCTCCCTAGCACTTCACAGTTTCAAAACACAGCGCACACATTTAACTAATTAATCAGCAATTTGTTAGTTAAATAATCATTAGTATTTATAAATATCTCAGCCTTAATTTGTTGTCCATGTAATGGAGGGAATCATGATTGCAATGTGAGTAAAGCAATTCTTGATTGTATTTAACTAATAAAAATGTGCATTTTGTACCTCAGAATTCCTGGTTTCTTCTTTGAGTGCAATCAGGGCATTCATGAGGAGTGAGACTAAGGATACAACAGAAGCAGGGGCGAAAATATATGATTGTACTGATCCTGTTGGGGCAGAAATAAATTCAAATTAGGGCAATCCTACTATTGTCTGTTCAAAACAGCCTCATTGATTACTCTGAGTCTATATGGTTGCTGCCTAAAAGTGGCAAAGCAGATACAACTGGGAGATATCTTGATAGGCCTTCATGGATATGGAATTATATATTTGTCTTCCTGATTTGATTCAGAACTGGCCTTTTATAGACAATAAGACCTCCAGAACCTTAGGAGCTTTAGTGAAAACTAAGAGTTTTCTCTAGCTAGACTGCCAGGTTCTTGGATTCATTCCATTGGTCTTCCAGGTCAAGAGCAATGGTTGATGCAATAAGGTTAATTCACACTAAAAGTTTCAATATAAGAACATGAAGAACTGACTCTTTTGATTGGCTCAGGAACAGAGTGATTTGTAGGCTGCTCAGAAACTATTTTGTAACACGGGCTGCTCTATCTGTTTCTTATATATTTATATTTGTGTCTTCAATCCTTCTTTTCTTGCTTTGGCAAAAAAGGCTAATAAACTGATGAAATAAATAAATGTAAGAGTGATAACAATTACAGGATATATGGTATTTACATAGATGTTTCGTTCTCTTTTCATCCCCTCCTCCAAGAATCTAAGTACAGTAATATATTAAACTGATGAACAAATTCTGGTTTATGTAGGTCCAATTTAGCAACATCAGTTTTCATTAGCTTCAGCCTTAATAAAGCCCACAGGCTAGGCTTTGAACAAAATCATTACTGAAGTGAACAAATAATGTTGGCATAATAAAGGGTTAATCAGTGTTATTGTACATCAGCTACTGCATGGGGAATATGCCCATGGGGCTTCAAATGTGATAATTTCTCTCTTCCTTCTTCCACATGGATATTGAAGTTGCAGCCAACATAACAGTATATAAATTCTATATCATCACAAACCAACCTTATAGTTGTCCGTGGATCTATATAAACTCACTGGAAAGTAACCTCTATTTTTAAAAAACATAAATTCCAAGATCTTTTTGCTTAAAAAAACCCCACTGTTCTTTTAGTTCTGTTTTTTTAGAGTTCTTTATTGGAGATGGACGGACAGGATTTTATTCTGCCAGGGCAGATAAACAGTCAAATTTATGCAAGATTTAGGATTTTTTTATACTAAGCAGTCTCAAGCTTGCTCCTTTCTTTGTATCCTCCTACATATCCTTCTTTTGCAGTGTTTTTGTGATCCTCTGTTTCAGAATTCTGCCATTATGGTTTGCAATTAAAATAAAACTGCAAGCTTTGGTTTGCTGTGAAAGAGAAGGAATAAGATTATGGAAAGAAAAAAAGAAAGGGCACAGTTGAATGAATGCCAACTCATAACTTAGAATTTAACTCCAAGGCATTGTTTGGCATTTCACAAACGATCCTGAAGCTTATATATATTCCATAATCTTTTCAAATATGTGCAAGCACCCCATGTTACAGCAAATCTGACAGCATACATGAAAATTGACTTTTTGCATTGTGCTATGACCTGCTTACTTAACCATAACTTAACAAATAAACCACGATTGGCTGGGTTTATAGAACTTTCTAAGCCATAAATTGTAGTTTATAAACAGAACGGATGCGTTTATACAATACATCAAGCAAAACCTGCATCAATCACATTATAGCTTAGTGCGATGTGGGAAGCCAGGTATTGCACAATGGATTGTCTTTGACAACTAATAAAAAATGCAGTCAGTGCAGTAGTCAGGTATGCACTTAGTCAATACAAAACGCAGCAGCTAGATTGCTGACATGGTCTGAAAAAATTTGGTTTAAAATAGCTTCGCAGACGGTTCATGAATCAAATTAAAGTGCTTTAAATTCTTAAACAGCTTTGGATAGAGTACTTGAAGGGCTGCCTTCTCCCATGTGAACTTGGCTTACCTGCAGATATCATCTTCTGATGCTCCTCCTGGCTGCCTCTAGCAAAGCTGTTGCCAGCGCAGCGTGAATTCAGAATGCTTGTCTACAGGGAGGCTCACCTGGTGTGATTGTCTGGGGCTTTTTCACACTAAACAGGATTGTTTTTATTTTTTCACTTCTTAAAAAAATCAGTTGGATTTACTTTCATCTGCCAGGCAGTGTTATTGTTTGATCTGTTGTGCTGCAAATGTGATGCTTGATCTTACTGTTTTTAATGGCTTTATGAGTCATCTAGAAAGTAGTACCGCTAACGGCAGCATGACGTTTTTTAAAAGCCGGTTCTCAGATTCATACAAATTTGAATGGCTGTTATTAAAACAAGCAGCATGTGAAGTTGCCCCTTTTCACAACAGTCACACTTTTTCCCCTTTACGTAGAAAGTATGCAAGAAAGAAGCAAAATCTCCTCACTATTTTGCCTAGCTATAATCCGTAGGTCTTTCATTTTAACGTAGACTTGGCATTGGTATTTTAATCGTTGTTTAAATACATTTTGCAAATTGGAATTTAGAGTGTTGCATTTATGATTAAATGTTTCGAGTCCATCCTGTTTCCAGAAGCCTGACACTTTAAAATAATGAAATAAAATAATCTAATAAGTCTAATATACTGTAAGATTTTTATTTGGAAAGCTAAGCTATGAGCTCTTTGAAGAAAAAACATAATAGTAATAGCAATAGCAATAGCAATTAGACCTATATACCGCTTCACAGTTTATTACAGCCCCCTCTTAGCGGTTTACAGAGTCAGCATGTTGCCCCTAATAACCTGGCTCCTCATTTTATCGACCTCGTAAGGATTGAAGGCTGAGTCAACCTTGAGCTGGTGAGAATCGAACTGCTGGCAGCTGGCAATCAGCAGAAGTAGCCTGCAGTACTGCATTCAAACCACTACACCACCATGGCTCATAAGATACACAAGATCAATAAATTAGAAAAATGCACCTAGTTATGAAAAGAAAAAAAGTTCTTCCTTTTGACATTGGGTTATCTCCAAAACTCAAATGCAATATATCAGCTTTAAACTATGCAATTTCTGGTAGAAAATATCTATTGAAAGGAATGAATGTTTGTCGAAGAAGTAAAAATTGTGGTATATGACAGCTGGTTTCTGTCCTTGGAAGCAAGAATTAAGTATGGTAAGAGAAGCATCAAAATGAGTTAAATTCTGTGCCAACAGATGTGGGTATACAGGAAGAGATAGGGTAAAATGACTGGATAGAGAATGAATGTGAATACAAATTAGTATGAATGAAGTATGTCAAGATCAGGGGTGCCCACACTTGGTCCGCTTGCGAGCTACCAAGTGCGGGAAAGGGAAGCGCTCATTCCCAGCCTTCCGCACATGTGCACGCTCTCCCCCCCATGCTTTTACACACGCTCCCCCCACCCTTCTGCACATGCGCACGCTC
>JAOYMU010000302.1:20417129-20431211 GCA_025802295.1 Psammodynastes pulverulentus | reverse complement strand
CTTCTTCTTCTTCTTCTTCTTCTTCTTCTTCTTCTTCTTCTTCTTCTTCTTCTTCTTCTTCTTCTTCTTCTTTTCCTGTGAATACAGTTGTAAAAATAAGTGCATATATTTGTTTTCTGAACACTCTTCAACAGGCTACACCCTTTCTATTGTAGTTTGCAAGAAATTAAAATGATAGTAGAACAATATAAAACAATTTTAGGACAAGAAAATTACAACACTACAACATAAAAAAGAAAAATATTTTTCAGTAGACTAAGTAGTAAACACCAATGGCAGCCCAAATAAACTTGGGAGTAACCCAGAGGTTTTGAGATCAGTTCCTACTGCTGCTTTTGTTTTTCTTTCTTAGAGTATATCACAGTTAATACGACCCAGGCCTGTTTAATGTTCCTAAGCAATGAATCCCAACTTTGGTTTGAAGACATAACTGACCAGCCTTTGAGAACTCTGACAAAGCCACTGCTCTTTTTGTGTGGCTGTATGTAGCTTCTAGTTATTTGTCTTACTACTCCAAGGGCTATTATACTCTGGCTATTATACACTATTTCAAATAGTACTGCAACATTCCACTAGCTTTGCAATAAACACCTGGCCTGGTGTGCTTTAATAGCACTACCACAAATTCTGTATTACCAATCATAATTTTATCATTGGTATTGAATAAACACAAGGAAATCATATTAGGTGGAAATCTGAATTTACAGATGATACTTTTTGTGCACTACATCAAGCAGGAGGAGGAAGGATGATGGGATATGGAGTTGCTTTGATCTGGAAGTAAAACATTCTATCATTTTTTCAATAGTGTCAATTCTCTGTACATCACCCTCTCCTCCTGCAATATCTGAGATGATTCTATGAACATTCACAGAGAATTACTAAAAAGGCAAAAATGTTAAGCAACTCCCACGGACTCCAAGCACATTTTAATACCACAGATCTGCCTGAAATGAAAAGCAAGAGAGGTAACTGTTTTGAAATTGTTCAGTCTCATGAATTCCTTTCTAGTGAAGTCATAATTAACTGTCTGCATGCCTGGAGCTGCCTGGTTAAGATTTCCTTGCAGCTCTCATTGTCAAAAGGACCGGAAATGCTCTTATTAGAATGCCCTATGCAGTGCCCGTTAGAAATTGTAATATTTATCAGATGGTACACTACTTTTGTCAGTTTCGATTAGAAACAACACTTCTTTTCAAGCTAAAGATGTAATGACAAGTGTCAAAATACATTTTTCATCTTGCTGCATATTTAAATATCAGTTGAACTGGATCCATGCAGACAGTAAGGAGCAGGGGAAAAAAACCCACAGTCCTACTGTAATAGAATAAGGACAGATATAATTGTCATTATAATATCCTTGGCTGCTGTCTGGCAGACCTGAAAGCCCAATAATATGATTTGTATGATCTGTGATTTTTTGATTGAAAAAACATTGGCTCTGCCACAGCTTGCAAAGGATCTTAATGTTGCATTTGGTTTCTTAGGAATATTGTCGGGGATAAAACTACAGTAATAGGCAGCATTTAGGAAGTTAGCAAGATACTGAAGTTTTCTAAAATTCTTTATAATGGTAGGGTGAAAAAAATTAACAGCGTGGAAAATATTCCAAGGAAAATCTCTCTAGTTATCATGTAAAATGTAGGCTCTGGATTTCAGTCTATGTGTTTCAATCTTCTATTTTATACTAAATGAATACCATTTTGACTCGATGCTGAAATATTGGCTGCAGATAAAATTCAGTAGCTTATTTGTTTGGGTTCAATAAGAAGATTATCATTCTCGTTACATAAAATTAATAAAGCCAAAGAGATTGGGGAGGGGCATCTTATGCTTGCAAGTGAAATCAACCCATCCTAAGATTTCCAGCATACTTTGGGGCTGGGGGGGGGTCGCTTCTTCCGGCAATCAAACTAATCTAATCTTCCAGAAATCCTAATTAATTTTAACATACATTTCAGCAAGACAACCCTTTTGTAATTTGTAAGTAGTGACCTTTCCCAGATTTTATGTCCTATTTGTCATTCCTTTCATATCATCTGGAGTTGGCACTGAGCTACTATGTATATACGTGTAGAGATAATAAGGAATAATAATTAAGAAGGTACTGATATATTGGAATTCATAACCACAACCAAATGCACATCATATGCATCTTATTCTGCATACGTTCATTCTGTCTTTCAGAAACAAAGAACTTTCAGGAAATACAGAATTGATTGGAAAAAGTAATCTGAGGACAAGTATGAATTGCTGGAGACACAGGTATTGTTCATGCAGGTCTAGGCTTGATCCATCCGAAACCTCCTAACATGAAGGAAAATCTGAAATGCTGAGGGATGCAGGTGTTTGTGAGCTCAGGTAGCACATATTTAAACAATTCACCTTAGTCATAATGCCTGCTTGATGTAAAGATTTGGGGGGAAATGTAGAATGAATGAAGGCGAACATATGTGTCCTAGGATACTGTTGCAGGATCCAATCTGGGTCGAGAGGGACCAGAGTTTTAGTCATTCGAGCTTTGTGACTCATACTGGAGCCCATTTTCAAGGAACTTCTTTCTTTCAGAGTGTTTGTTTCTGGCTCTTCTGTGTGTGGTATTATACGGTGTCTGTTGTATGTGTCTTTTTAAATGTTGATTGGGGTGTTGATGGCTGGCTATGAAATTATTGGATCTTGTTGCCTTGTGCTGCCAAGCCCTCACCTCCTAGGTTCTTGATAAGCTGGTGGTAAATCAGGATTCCTGTTGACTGATGAAGCCATTTCCCAGGCTTCAATCCACTTCCCTGGCTGTTTTTGGGCCTGATCATCCAACAATCTCAGTAGCTGACCTGAACTAGATCCTGCAAAAAGTGGAATATAAATGTAACAAAGAAGCAACGATATAATTAGCCATTATAAGCGGTGATGACAACTAATTTGAATTGTTTTTAATGAGATCAGATAAAATCATGCCTAGTGATGTTTCAATAGCTACAATCTTAAAAGCTGTATATTATCTCCTGTATCACAGACAGCATATTTTAATTTCACAACACTAGGGAATGACAATAGAAGATGACTATCATCTTAAACTTATAGTTACTCTTTGTTCTCTGGAGAGCCTATTGCTACTGACTTGTTTTATCTATGCTTTTGGATTCAAGCATTATTTGATACTCTAGCTTCTTATTCATCTGTGTTTGGATCTTCTTGACTCTAAACATGATACAAATAGCTTGGTTTCTGTGTTGCTAACTTCTTTGTTGAACAATCTAGCTATTTGTTCAACAACCTATCTATTCCCTAAGCCAATAGTTCTCAGCATGGGCCATTTAGCTGCTGAGGGGGCTATGACATATTTCTAGGGGGGCCTTATACTGCTGCTAGATATTTTATGTCTTTAAAAATTCTGTTTGCCATTATACAATTGTGACTAGCATAGGATTGTTTTGTTAGCTGATTCAGATACTTTGTTTTTATCTTTGTGTGCCTTCCAGTCATTTTTTTGACTTTTGGAAACTGTCTGGACAAAGTTTTCTTGGTAATGTCTTTCAGAAGTGGTTTTTCATTGCCTACTTTTTAAGGATGAGAATGAATGGCCTATGGCAGGGCTGTCAAACTCACATTGTCATGGCAGCGTCAAGTGACGTATCAGAACTTTTCCCCCCTTCTCTAAACTGTCCGTGTGTGTGGCCAGCACGTGATGAATCTGGCGAGTGAGCCGGAAGTTTGACAGCCTTGGCCTATGGTCATACAGCTAGATGTATGTCTAAGGTGGAAGTAGAACTTATGGTCTTCCAATTTCTAGCCTGGTGGTTTAACCACTGCATCAAGCTGCTTCTCCTTTACAATATAAATATACTTTAGATTATCATCTACAACAGTGCAGATGGTAAAATTTCTCCATTATCTTTACCAGTAGTGGAATTCAACAGGTTTGCACCTATTTGCGAGAACCAGTTGTTAACTTTCTAAACAGTTCAGAGAACCGGTTGTTGGAAGAAATCTCCTTTTGTTTTTTTTCCACTTTACAGGGCTAATCCTGTAAGGAAGGCAGGAAGGAAACATTCTGGTGTTGTTTCTAGCCTAATCTTTATTGCCCTGTTTACAGAAACTGCCTCTTGGTTAACCTATATAACAGCTAAACATTCTTGGCAGTATGCCCAGACTTACTGTCGCCTAAGCTCCACCCAATCACATGATCACCCAGCCATGCGTACCCAGCTGGTCATTAGGGTAGAGAACCGGTTATTAAATTATTTGAATACAACCACTGATCTTTACCTCTTATTTACAAAGGAAAATGAAGCTCAGAAGGGCCAATGGCTAGAAAAAGGGTTGAGAATCCCTGTTTGAAACTTAAATAGTCACATAAACATCTGTCTTACAATGAGCCTGACCAATTTTCTATCAGCAAAGTACTGTGTGTATTGACAGCAAGACTGACAAGGTTAGAATTAAGGTATGATACAAAGCATAGACCAGGAAACTGAATGCTTTTCCTTTGGTTGCTTTTTTAAACAAAAAGGTCACTTTTTTAAACAAAAAGGTCACTTTTAAAAACAAAATACACACTTGCAGAGTGTTAACTTATAATATTCAACATATTTATCCTTAATATATTTATAAATGATAATGCAATATCTATAAGTCACAGGACTTAACAAAGTTACAATAGCCTCTTTTATCCTGTGTGTTTAGCAATTTTCTTAGCAATTAAGGCAATAGCAACCCAATTCTTTCTCTAACCCTTTAAAACTGGGAATTATTTCCCTTTCTCCCAGGTCTTAACGTTGTTTTAACTTACATTTAACTACATTTTCCTCCACCCTCTGAGGAAAGAGGCCATTTACGATATTTCTAAATATGGATCTAGTGCCCTTTTGAAACAATGCTAAACCCATGTATAAATATAGTTTTGCTTCCTCTTGCATCTTTCCTCTGGGCCTCAACCTGCCAGATGATTTTGCATACAGATGTAATGTTCTTTGGAAAGAGTGCTGGATCTATTTTCATAAACAGCCGCAGGTCACATATATAGTTAAAGGATTATAGGAAGCATCTAGATAACTCTTTAGCTTCTTATATTCCTTCTCCTTATCGTGGAACTGTCAAGTGTACTAAGAGGAATAGAGGAAGGACAGAAGGTACAGGATGGGAAATGATGAATAATATACAAAGTCTATCTTTGATTGGTGCTGCAAGAAAATAACAGTACTCATGGTGAGTGGCTGTGACTGGCAGCACATAAAAATCAAAATGTAAATATAGGAACATTGATACTCCTTCCACTAAATATTTTAAAAGTAATAAAAATATAGCCCTGTGAAACTTCTTTTTGGCACAATACCATTGCAATACCAAACCTAAAATACATTTATTGGTAACAGAACCAGCAAAACATAGCTTACAGAATTGAACCTAAGATAATAGAGTTGGAAGGGACCTTGGAGGTCTTCTAGTCCAACCCCATTTGAATAGGAGACCCTATATACCATTTCAGACAAATGGTTATCCAGTCTCTATTTGAAAGTGTCCAGTAATGGAGCACCCACAACTTCTGAAGGCAAGCTATTCTACTGATTAATTGAAACTTTCATGAAATTTCTTCTTAGTTCTAGGTTGCTTTTCTCTTTGATTAGTTTCCATCCATTGTTTCTTGTCTTATCTTCAGGTGCTTGGAAGAATAGATTGACTCCCTTGTCTTTCTAGGAGCCCCTCACATATTGGAATGGTACTATCATGTCATCCCTATGCAGCAGCAGTTTTCTACCAGTGCTTCTACTGTTTCGGTGACAGCGCACGTGCATGCGCAGATCGGACAAGCCCCAGCTAAAGCACCTCTCAGCTGCTTTAGCACAGCAATCCGCTCTGCCGTGTCACTTAGCTAAGCAGATAAAACTAAAGAAAGAGCATGAGTGGGTGGGAGGGCCCACAAAACTGCCCAAACACCGATTGTTGGAGCTACCACTCGCCAGTGCTACCGGTTCGTCCAATTAGGGGCGAACTGGGAGCATACCACCACTGTCCCTATGCCTTCTTTTCATTAGACTAGACATACCCAATTCATGTAACCATTCTTCGTATGTTTTAGCCTCCTGCCCCCTAATCATTTTTGTTGCTCTTCTCTGCACTCTTTCCACAGTCTCAACATCTTAACAAATTCTAACACTATTTCAAAGCACATTCAACTATGTTGATGAATGTTCAAAACAGTGCAAAATCTGTGGATATGTGAAGTTCACATGAGACCTTGGAAAGCATCAGATGTAATGCAAATAGATGTCTCTGCTGAAGCTATGTATTGAGTCTTTCCTGCAGCCTAGTCCACAATGGCTATAGAGGATTAGTACCTATAGGCAGAGACATAGTAACCCCCAATCAGCTGTGATAGTGTGTGCCTAAAGTAACCAAAAGAAGCTTGGCATATCTTGGCTTCATCAGTTACATCTTGGAGGAAGTAGGCTAAATCATGTACACAAAAGAAATACTTTGCAAGAAGATGAAAACATTACCTTAAACCAGGAAGAGCTAAAGATGTCTATAATCTACCTGCCTGACAGTGAGAGTCAAGACAAGGTAATATTTGAGGATTTGTCAAATAAAAACTTATACTAGAACAAGTTCGTTTTGCTGTAAGAAGGATTTTTAGAGTTTGCTCATTGTCACATTCAGAAAGTAACATACATACCAAAAAGCCAGTATCCTAGCTAGAAATATGATAATATGCAGAAACTATGTTTTATACGCACAAGTAGTCTTACAAACAAGTGTGGAATACTTTAATTATATGCTTTCCGTTATTATGTATTTTTATCTGCATTATGAGACTCCTACTGCCTTACTAGGCTAACTTATACTTTCCACAGTAAAGCCATTTCGTGTGCCATTGGAAAACAGAACTACAAAATTAACTTTGGAAACTCATTGGGGATGAGATAAGGAAGATAAAGCATTAAATTTGTTTCTTGAAGCAGGAAGAGGAAGAAAAATTCCAGAGAGAGAAGGAAAATGCAAACTGAACTTGACTCAAGACTGTAGTTGTTAAGATGATACTAAACGTCTGAGTTGCTAATATATCCAGCAATTGATGTTCTTTTTACATCAGGTTGGTGGCTTCATCCACCTGGGATTCCAAGGTCTATACCATTTGCTTATTCTTCAGAATAGCAATGGGAAATGTGTGACCTTTTAGACGTTGCTAAAGTACAGTCCCCAGCATTGGATATTATGACTGGTACTATTAGGACTTGTCATTCACCAACAACTGGAAATCCATAAATTCCTCATGTTTTTATTTGAGATAGTAAGAAAGTACATTTTCCATAATGTAAGAGCTGAGATTCTCCAAATAACAGGGCATCTTCTGGAAGATTGGGTAAAAAGGTTTCAAAGAATGTAAAGAAATACAATTAATCTCCCAGAAAGAAAGGGAACTACTGAGCTTGAGCCTTTGATTATGTTTGCATAATTAAATATTTGGATCGTACAATCTCTGCTCATTTCTGTGCCTCTCTTGTGTGGCATTACATGTATATAAAGCTGTTACATAACCACATTTCAGTTCTGCTAGGAGTGGGTGGCAAGATGAATTTATCATTCCTTTGAAAAAAATCTCTCAACATGGATTTAGCTCTAATTTATGGCAATATTGGGAGTTCAGTTGAAGCTTCTAGTGGCTTCTGAAATATCTAATGATTATTATGTTGTCAGATGAGAGAACAAAGTTGCTGGGAGGGCATGAATCATTTATGTATGTGCCATGCAGAAAAAAAGGAAAGAAATGAAAATGCATTTATGTGATAAGAATGAGTTATAAATTTGGTTTAAATTATGCAACCTCCATTTTGGCAATTTGACTATTTTTTATTACTGCACTTCTCCCAGAAGAAACTAGTAGCAAACATTTCCCCCTCCCAATATTAGGGTTTTATTCATTATTTTGAATCTCTCACCAAACAGTTTTGAGAAAAATTGCAATTGTCCTCAGTTCTTTGATTCAAAATACCAAGCATATCTGGGGAACTGTCCAGTGCTGACCAACAGGCTAAGGCAAAAATGCCCTAGATCCAGAAGCAACAAAAATCCATTCCCTTTACTTCTACTCAAAAAAGAAATGAAACAAATGGTTGGCATAATTGCTTGCCATTGCAGTTATTTATTTATTAATTGCTTAAATTAAAGCAGAACGCTTGCTCTGAGAGAATCCTAACTGCAATGACATCATTATTTTGTTGCATGTTAAAAGAAACCTTACCACTGAGTACGATAGCATATGTTTTTGGAACAGCTGCTGTTCTCAATAGCTGTAGTAGTAGTAGCTGTGATTGGTGATGTGGTGATGTGAAGGGGATGCATTCTAAATTAGGCACCAACAGCAGGAATCTAAAGTTGGGCTAGACAGGGGCAAGTAATGCTTTCCTTGATCATAAGAGTTAAGGTGATTGAAGCAAGTGTTTCTGCTATGGGAAAATCACTTACACAAAAGGCTGTCCAGAATTTTCAAGTTAAAAGGAAATAAATATTTTAAAGTACACTGTACAGAGTCAGAAATATGTTATGCCAACTTCTAACAGAAGTACAGAACTGCTTCTGATTTACCTCATAGTGTTCATGTGAACATACTTTTTATTTAGAAAGCTAAATAATTGTGTAGCACGTACAAATGAAAAGCCCTGTTTCACAGTTGTGTGGTATGAATCATAGTTGTTTGTTCTCACTCTTCATAGGGCATATAACCTCACCCGCACCACTTACTTTCCATTATTTTTAATTAGGAAGGGCACAGTCCCAAAGAACTAAAGGATGCAGCCAATTTTTTTTTCACTGATATGGCTTTAAGGGATTTTCCACTTTGGCAGTTCAGCGGCTACTGCCGATACAATAACTAACTATTCTATTGAAGAAAAAAGGTTCAGCTTTAGCCTGTGAATTAGTGGGCATTAATAGGCTTATGGGGTAAATTTGAAAGCTTTCCCCACAGGCCAGCAAACCTATTTCCATTTATGCATTATTGTAATGCATAATTGTAGTGTTCCCCACTCAGAGGAACATACCTTGACTGGCCTAAGAACGCAAGCCCTGCAGCCTGTCACAGTGCACCTTCCATAAGATCTGAGAGTAATACAAGGTCTTAAATCATCTTGCTGTGGTACATTGAGGTGATGAATGAGAGACACAGAGAGAGAGAGGGGGGGGGCAATCAGGGGCCACCCTGTTGACATCAGATAATTTGTGGTTTAACATTATGGCAAACTGGTTCATTTGAACTCACTAAAGGCATTCTGTCCTTTTTGGTTAGGAAAGATGTTACTTTCTTCAAAAGCTCTGTTTTTACTTAACTTTTTAATTCCCATACAAGAACAGAAATCCCACTCATTTTCCAACTATTGTTTGAAGTTGGCTCTTCCAATGTGATCATGTAGCTCAAATAGAGGATGAAAGGCCACATCCCTGCAAAAACTTTCACTGTAGTTTCAATTGATCATTAATGAGGGATAGTAATTGCCTATTATATTCATAATATAATCTTAATGACTTATGGCTTGCTTTAATTAGAAGAACTTCACTGAAACACCTTGTATATTGAACTGCAGTGATTTAAAAAAAAAAACTATGGAGAGGAATTGCCGATTACAAAACTGACAGAAGTGATTAGGAGCAATATTCTCTAGATCAGGGGTGTCAAATTGTTGGCCTACGGGCTGGTGAATCATGCGCTGGCCACACCCACACCCATTTTAGCAAAGAGGAGAAAAATCACAATACATCACGTGACCACAACATGATGACACGAGTTTGATCTCCCTGCTCTAGATCAACTTTCTCTAAGTTGTTGCCCTCTTGAGCTGTGTGGCCACTGTATGGCTTCTGATTTCCAAGCTAGCTTGTCATTGTCAGTTGACATCTACATATTTCGAGGATTGGACATGGTTCATATAACCATCTATGTATGGGTTTTCAAACGTGTATTTTATTTATTTACCAATTAGATATATTTCCAACTTCTATTTTGTGCAATTCAAGACAATGTTCATAATTGTCCCTTCTCCTATTTCCCCCATAATAACTCAGTGAGATAGGTTGAGATCATACAGCTGTACTTCGTGTCTAAGACAGACTATTCCACAAAAGCAAAGAAAAATTAGATGCTGTTATCATGGTCAGAAAAGGGATAGGAGAATGAATTATTTTGGATATGGAAAAATAAAATATTTGCTACGCATACTGTATGTCTTTAAGCTGCTACTGAGCATCTTGATCCTTGTATTTGTGAATTCTCAGTTACATGTATGCAATGAACCTGGAAACATAGTGACAGCTTCTAGAGGTGTGATGTACACATCTAGCACTAGGAATGTGTGTGTTTTAGAATAAATTTGAGTGTATAGAATTCAAGATATCAGTGATGCCAAAATTGCAATCATCTTCCCCAAACAGTTGTTTGGTGTTCTAAGGAGGATTGAGCTCCAAGTGTTATTCAGTTACCCTCAGGGAAGGGAAACTGGCCAGGAAGCCACAATCTCTAGTCTCAGATGAAAACCAACAAAGTAATCCTATTCCATTTTAAATCATCAGTTGAATCCTTTTTTCGACAGGGATTGTATCTAAGGCAGCCAAGATTTACATAGCAACAAAGCTGCTACCAGCCAACTTGATTACATTTGATCTCATTCAGGAGCTTCTCCAAGAATATAATCATTATAATATCGAAAGAATTTTTCTTTCTCACAGAAAAGAATGATACCACAAGCAAATCTATTAGTAAAAATAATAACACAGGAACACAAATTACCACTAATATATGGGGCACAATTACATCTCAAAGATTATAAATTTTAAATAATTTCTTCTATTACCAAGCAGAAAGAAATGATGTGTCTTAAGCATCATTAGTCTTATATTTCCATATTTTGATTCTAGGTATATGCAAACAAATCATGGAATATGGAAGAAGAATGAGCAAAGTGATTGCTTGATTTATGCTATGAAAAAAAAAGATAAAAGCCATGCTGGCTAAGGAATTGTGGGAGTTGAAGTCCACGCATCTTAAAGTTGCCAAGAATGAGAACCATTAATTTTAACTAAGATTTTTCAAAGGCAGTAGCTGTATTTAAGGATTCTTACTCCTCATATAGATAGAAGTACCCAAGTAAGAAGAAGAATGTTTGAAATGGCAGCACCCTTCAAGCAAAGCTCTCGTTTTCTGCATGAATCAGGAAACAAATGCAAACCTATTTAACTTGAATATTCAGAATTATAAACCATGCCAGAGATGTCTGTGAGTAGAGCAGACTCTTCGCAGTGGCTTATGAAAGGCAATAAGGGTGAAAACAGCAATGGGACAAAGCAGAAAAAGGGTCCGATGTTCATTCTACTAACTTAATACTAACCTTAGGTAAAATTAGTAAGACCAATTAATTGGTCCAGACCAACAAGTGCTGGATGGACCATTGCTTTGACAGATACTATATTAGCCCTTTCTCCTTATTTGATTTGAATTAAACATCTGTTTCTTGGAATATTTATCCAAACATTGGATTGTTAGTATTCTGAAAAATATGAAGGAATATCCATATATAAAATCTATACATGCCTACCTCTCCTGCCAATGTAAATAATAAGATACATAGAGATGTGGATGTAGGGATAAAAATCTTAATAGAAGTAGAAATGATGGATTACCAAATAAATGCAGTAAAAATGTTTTGGAGGGATCTCAAAAGGCATTTAATCCACTTCTCTGCTAATATAGGTGATTTGCTGCAACACGGAAGTGGGCCATCTGCTTAGAGTTTCCAAGGAAGAAGAAATCACCATCTTCTAAGGAAACTATAGGCAACCATTCAGATATTTTGAACCAAATGTCACCAGTCCCATTTAACACAGGCAACAACAAGGCAACATAGGACATATATCCCAAATTTCTGGATGGAATCAAGATGTCTTTCCCTAGTCTGAAAGATTCTAGTCCACTATTAAACAATTGAAATAGTTGGAAAGTTCAATAAAAATTCCCCATATTATAATTTGAATCCATCTTTTCGAAGTAAGGGAAAAGAAAATTATTCTCTTATCTATGTGATATACCTTCACTTAGCTGATTGTTTATAATACGCCTAGAAACATACAACTGGTTTAAATAGTAGCTTTCTTTACTCTACCTTTGCTCAACTTAATTGTAGATTACCTTAAGGAAATTAACTAGTAATGGTAATTTAATTCTTTATATTTTAAATAATTCTATGTCAGGTGATTTGTATTAAGCTGTTCGATACTATTCACAAATAGCCATTGCAAACATTGGGGAGTCCGTGACGCTCTCTAAGCTTGGTTATTTGCTTGCAGGCATGTCATTAGGTCAGGAATGTCAAACTGACATAGTCATGGAGTCATAATGTGACATATCGTGACTTTTTCCCCCTTTGCTAAACCAGTGTGGGCATGGCCAGTGCATGATGGATCTGGCCCATGGATTGCGAGCTTGACACTCCTGCATTAGGTAATATCATGAATGCAAGCAAGTGTGGGATTTGATCCCTGTATATAAAGGTAAGTTTATATGATGTTCTCCTTCTATTTTATACACTTAAGACAATATATCAGAATATTCGAACAGTGTTAAAGTTGTTAGTGGCATGGATGCATGGATGAAAGCTAAGTACAGGATATAGAATTAGAAGAAATTCTTAGCCAAATAGTCTTAAAAATTAGTTAGGCTTCCATTATTCCCATAAAGTAGCAGAGATGATTGAATATGATACATTAATTTTCCTGAGACTGCACATTGAATTAATAGTTGAACTGGGAAATGGCTTGCTCTCTGAAGTCCACATCTAACAGCTAGTCCATTTATGCAATCAATCTTATTCAGTTTTTTTCCTAATACAATAGGGATCTGTCTTTGAGAAATATCTCTTCTGCTTCTTTTTGAAGAAGCATTGTTTTTGTTAAAGTTGGCTTTAACTTTGAATAAATTTTGCTTTCATCGTCATTTGACTTTAAGTTTCTGTCATGATCATCTGTGAGAAAATTTACATATTATATTAAATGATAATTCCGGTAACCAGATTTTATAAAATAAGTAACTTTTGGCAATAGCTTTCTAAACCAAAACCAACAAAACAATTTATGGCTTAGATTTTTGTGGGACCCAGGTTAATATATTGATGTCATCATAATTATAAACTTCTCATAGCTAATTTGCATCAGCTGAGCCCAGCTTAACCTTTATATGAAAACAAATGTCAAATAGGTTTTGGAGGCATATTAATTTTGAAGGACAAAAATCTAGATGAAAACAAAGGTATTTATTCTCTTCGTTGCCATCTAGAATGTTGTTTGGATTTTATGAAATGTACACCTGTTATTCCCAATTTGGGGGTATCCCCACTATTAAGGCTTTCTGATTGCAGGAAACACCTTATATCTGGAAGTATCACTTATCAGATCTGCCTGAAGAGACAACTTAGAACAGGGCTGTCAAACTCCTGGCCCACCGGCTGGAGGTGCCACGCGCTGGCCATGTCCACACCTGGTTTAGCGAAGGAGGGAAAAGTCAGGATATGTCGCATGATGCCACCGTGACAACGTGAACTTGACACCCCTGATGTAGGTCAGACAAATAGCAATGGCATTTAGCTTTATATACCACCAATAGTGCTTTACAGAACTTTTTGGGTAGTTTACAATCTAAGCATTATTTACATATTGCCTCCAACAATCTGGATCCTCATTTTACCAACCTTGGAAGGAAGAAAGGCTGATTCAACCTTGAGCCCAATCAGGATAGAACTTTGTCTTTAATACAGCACTTTAACCACTGTGCCACCAGGGCTCATTAGCTAATTCTAATGAAAGGCTCAATAATGCAATCTCATTTCCATCATTATCTCCTACCAGTGGTAGTATTCAAATGATTTAACAACCGATTCTCTGCCCTAATGATCAGCTGGGTAGGCATGGCTGGGTGATTATGTGACAGGGTGGAGCTCAGGCTACTGTAAGTCTGGGTGTATTGCCAAGAACCTTTAGCTGTTATATGGGTTAACCAAGAGGCAATTTCTGTAAGCAGGGCAATAAAGATTAGGCTAGAAACAA
>JAOYMU010000302.1:20393396-20404619 GCA_025802295.1 Psammodynastes pulverulentus | reverse complement strand
ATCTGTCAATGACTACTTCAGCTTCAATCGCAATAATACAATAGATATAAACACAAAGTAAACCACTCCAAACTCGATTGCAGAAAATACGACTTTAGCAACAGAATGGTCAATGCCTGGAACTCACTACCTGACTGTTGTTACATCCTCACACCCCCAAAACTTTAACTTTAAACTGTCTACTGTGGACCTCACTCCATTCCTAAGGGGACTGTAAGGGGACATGCATAAGTGCACCTACATGCCTACCATCCCTGTCCTACTGTTCTCATTTATCCATTTATTCGTACTCATTTATTATGTATATACTTATACCTGTTTATATTTATATCTTATGTTCATATTTATACTTGTTTTCTAATACATGCTTGACAAACAAAATAAATAAATAAAAATAAAATAAATAAATAATATGCTCAGATTTGGAAATGTTGCATAGTCCTCTTTTCCACTGTCTATCTGTAAATTTATTTATTTAATAGGAAATATGGTCAATGGCCAGCAGGAAATTGCAGAGTTGATCTGCTCAGTGGAAAATATGGATAGAGTTTGAAAAGCAGCAGCAAAACTTTTCATCTTCACTACGTTTCATAATTTCAGAAACCTTTACCATCTTACAGGAACACCTGTTGGTGAAGATAACTGCTCTAAAGGTTCCTCAAAACAATTCTTAGATGGGAATTGACTGTTGTTCTGGGATTATGGGTTGGGGCTGTATCTCCAAATCCAGGGAAAGCTAAAGAGAAAAGCATGTTTCAAAAAACATTGTAAAAAGCCCTATAAAGGAGACACTGTGCTTTGACCGACAAAGGAAAGCGTTCAAAAGCAAAGGGTTAGCAGGGATGCTTATTAACCAAAAAAAAAGAAGCAAAAAAAGAGGGGCAACTGGATAACCCCTGCTACCAGTGGAATGCAGTTCTTGTGATGAGGACCACAATACATGGATTGGTAAAAGGAGGAGCTTTCAATGCCTGCTATTTGAGTGAAGTGCATTTATTTGACAAGACAACTCATTGTACTTCAATAAGAAGGAACCATGGCAGCCAAACTAAAGAGAGTTTCATTTAATATCAGCTTAAGTGCATCACAAATCTAGAATGAATAGAACTGAAGAGTCTTTGAAAAAGCTTGGAGCTGTGCAATTTAGAAACCTTGTACTGTGAGCATTAATTCATCTTGCATCAAGGAAGATTGACTATCTCCAATGTATGTCCAGAACTGATGAAAAAATGTTACAGTCATCCCTGCGAGCAAGGTAGAGTAAGCAACTGGCAAAGAAGCAATTAGAGATAGAAGGGAATGTGCGGAATTATTCAAAAGTCAATCACTTTTCCCCCGGAGAAGAAATTCTAATCAGTTAGGAAAAGGAAGACAGAATGGGGTTCTACTGCTGTGGTCTATAATGACATTGGTATTGCAAACCTCATTAAAAACTTTTAAAAAAACCTGTGAGCTTCTACAAAAAGAAATAAAAACTAAGAAAGGACAGTATGGAACCCACTGAGGTGATTAATACCTCATTTGCTCACTTGCTTTCTCTCTTTCATTTCAAGTGGTAGGTTTCATAAGAGACAGGACAATCCTTCATTTTCATTATGCTGGGGCCAGAAATCTGCCATTCTACAGCATGAGGACGGTTGCTTTCTCCTGCAGGTGTTCAAGAGAAAATTGTCTCTAGGTAAGATGGAAAGGGCAGCAATCTAAAAGCTCTGTTAGCCTTTGCTGATCTGAGACTATGTCACAAATATGCTTCTTTGTGATACCGCAAGGTCTTTTTGGCCTGAACAAAATATTTCTTTAAAAATTGAAAATTCCCAAGTTTTTTTTTAAAATGGCGTCAAACCTGGTTTATTGTAGAGGCACAGGGAATGGCTTTGAAGGACAAGAGGAAAACCTTCCACCAAAGCAATGGTAAGATAAAGAGGGCCTGAGCCCAGATCAGGAAAGAAACTTGAGAAAACCTCTCAGACAAGACCCTCCATGGTTCACATAAAGATGAAGAGAAGGCTGGGGAAACACATTCAGATTTGCAATATTCTGCTACAGTAGCTGCTGCAATAAAAATAGTATTGACTACATGGCACTGATTTCTTAAGACGGCCCTTGTAGGATTGGTATTTTGCATTTGGGGTGATGGTTGATCCCTGGTGACTCTGTAGATAAGTCCCAGAAATATTTTGCAGTTTACTTTCTTCCTAGGAGAAAGAAACTGATCTAAAGTTACTAGAGGTACTGGTAGGGTACTGGATTCCCAACTCCAGCCTTAACCACTACACCAGAGTGGCATTCTTATCTTGCACTATGATACTTACATTATCATGTTTAATATTTCTGCTCTTTTAACACATTTCCTTGTGTTGCTTTATTCTTTTGTCATGCTGGAGACTGGAATGCATAGACAATTTAATAGTCTGCAGTATTGGTTCTTTAGTTTGGATTCAGATTATTTATTTTGGATTTAGAGATCATCAGATTCCCAGATGAATCTGAACAGTTTACATTTTAAAAGTATAAAAACAACTAAAGAAAATTGAAGAGGAATAAAAAAAAATATGTCCAGAGAGAACACACCCAATACAGCAGAAAACAAAACAAAACAAAAAACACTTGGTGGAAGCTTGACAACCAGCCTAATCCCAGATCTGGGAGCAAAGCCAGGTGTTCAAAAACTTTGAACCATACAGATATCTTGTGTGGCGGATGCTGTTTAGAGAGCAAACACCATCATAAAAACAGCAACAATAATACACAATGAAAAGGAAGTATAGTAATTATAGCAGGAGAATGAGACATGGAAATAGCAAGTGATATGCTGCCCACTCTCAAAGGACAACAGAAGATCTAAAAGAATTTACCCTGGATAAGGACATTTTCACCAGATTTTAATTTCAAAGTGTCACTGCATATGCATTATTTTTAATGTCAGCTTCCATTTTACTAAACCTCTTTGTTTAATTCTTCTATTCCAGCATTTGGCAACTGGGTCTATAATCCAAAACATTATGTTATTACCTGATAGGTATATGTGAAACTATAGTAAATTGCAACAGTCAATTCATCAAATATGTTTTCCAGATACTTTCTGTAAATCTGCTGGGATGTTTTACATAGCAATTGGATTGCTTGCTGAATAACTAATGCGGCAGGGACAATTGGGAAATGCTGGTCAGATGTTGCCAAAGGGACTGCAGCCACTTCACTCAGAAATCCTGTGATGTGAATTTTGAAACAAAATCCCCAAACCTGGCATATTCTCTGTGTGTTGAATTTCAGTGCCTTCATTCCCAGGACACACTATTGATTGGGATTGTGGGAATTAAAATTCAGCAGACCTGGATCTAATAACTTCTTGTTTGTAAATTATATAATTTCTGAGAGGGAATTCATAAAAGCAGCTGTATCTTTTCCCAGAATCAGCCATTAAGTCCTGGGGAAAGACCGATTTGTTTAATAAATTGGAGACAGGCACTGTATATATGTCCCTATGAGCTTTAAAGTAGCTTTCTGCCTACACAGTTTTGATATGAACTATTGGTCTTTAGACAACCATGTTAAAGTGCTATCCACTAATCCTTGAGTGGGCAGAAAAATGCCAGTATAAACTTTGGTGCCAACACTATTTTGAAACATTAATAAGGCTAGAGAAAGACGCTAAGTTGAAATTTCAACCACTAAGTTTTTTTTTCAGATGCCAATCCCTCTCAGGTGGGACAAATACAGGTGGATAATTGTAAAGGTGTGCTAAGCTATGTGCCAAATTGTTCAATGGATAGGTCTCGGACATGGAAATCTCCATCTCTCTGTGTATGGAGATTCTCAATCATCCAGGTCATGATTTCTTCAAGAGGCAACCGGACTTCCTTGTTTTTCTTTGAAGATGTTTTGCTTCTCATCCAAGAAGCTTCTTCGGCTTCAACTCAGAGCTGGTTTGTTCAGGCTATTTCTGAATGTGTGTCTAGCATTTTTCTGGAGAGGTGCTAACCCCTTAACCTAAAACAAGTTGGTTGATATATTGCAAGTGAGAAGGAGGAAAGTAAGATAAAGAGAGAATATTCAACCTTTGATTATTGCAAGGGAAATGCAGCAGAAGGAGAAACTCTGTTTCTATGGCTGCCAGGACTTGGAAATACTGTAGCTTGTAGATGGCCATGAATGAATGGAATGGTATCACCAGACTCCAAAGCAATAAAGACAGTAAAACTGAAGGGCATATGAATCATTATAAATAAAAGCAGAAGAAACTCTAAGCCACATAAAGGTGATGGGATCAGCATTGCACAACTGACAGACATGACTTCCATTTTCAGTTTGACTTTCCACACATTTGTATTTGTAAAGCAGGCTGTATATGATTTGGCAGTTGGGTTAACTTGGTATGTCTCTCCTGAAGCCCAGGATAAAATTATCATAAAAGGCAGTTCCCGGTGATTGGCAGAAATGATATGTCCAAACTAAAATGACCAGCAGAAACTGGCAATGTGCAATCATCTCATCAGTGACATGTGGTAGATCATATCCATAAGAAAAACTCAGGGAGAAAGATAAAATATTAATTTAAAATTAGAACAGTAAGGACAGCTTGATGATATCTTAGTATGAATTGGGGATAAGGCAAAGCATTCTTATAGAGACATGGGGTGGGGTGGGTAAATCAGTTGCCAGGGTATATTAGGAGGAATATGAGGGATAACCAGTGGTTGCTGGAACCAGCTTATACCAGCTCATGAGAACTAGTTGTTAAATTTTCTGGAATTTTGTGAGGCAATTGAAGGCAATTCTGAGCCACACAGACTGGCATATGTGTGTTTGGTGGAGCATTTCAGTGGCACCAATGAAGCTGGTAGTATTTGTGATGCCTGGAAACACTATAAAATTCCCCCCTAGAATGCTGATTGTTAAACATTAGCCAGCATACCAGTAGAAAGAGCTTCTTTTGTGGGCATTTTTCAATAAAGGACAGGATTGTGATGGCAAGTTCAGTATCCAACTTGCACATTTTGAGAAGATCATAGTTGAATCTTATACAAGATAAGCATAAACTCTGTGTATAAGGCCTCACCCACCTGGAATTCTTAGAAACGTATACATGAAGTACATCAAAATCTATCTTCTTATTTCTCAAATACTTTTTTGCCCATACAAGAAGCTTTTGTTTTCTTTGCATTTCAAGATTACTGTGCAATTCCTAATTTTGAGTTTATTTTATAATAAAATGATCAAGATGGCAGTGACATTTCTTTTTTTTTTTCTATCAGATATCCTTCTGTCAGTTTTCAGTTTTTTTGTTACACAACTTCCTTATCAAAGAAGTCTTCTTGGAAAGAATTCATGCATCATGCTTTCTCTTGGGATTTAAGAGTGGGAAACAGATGGTTGTAAAAATGAAACATTGAACACAACGAGCATCCCTTAATCATCTTGTATAAAGCACAAACACTCCCAATTTTTCTTCTTGTATTGAAAACATTTTGGAATTATTCCAATGTCAAACAGAATAAGAATTGTTCCCAGAAAGGGGAAAAATAACTTTAGCAGTGGAAATTTGTACCTGTCCACACTGAAAATTGAGCTATGGTCTTGTCATCACAATTAATTTCTCTATATGTATTTGATATGAATATTTTGAATATGTAGAGTATAGTGAATTCTTTAATTTTGAATTCAGAGTGGCTAAGAATCAGTATCAATTGGAGTAGCATCTCATTGATCATGTGCCATCAAGTTGGTGTTGATTTATTAGTGATCACAGTTTTTCTTCAGGGACATCTGTTCTTAACCTGGTCCTGCAGATCTTCCAATCACGCAGTCCTCACATTGTAATCAAATCCATCCATCTTGCTGCTGGCTGTTCTCATTCCTTGAAACTTTCCCAGCATTAGAACCTTCTCCAAAGAGCTAGGCCTTTCCTTAATGTGTCCAGAGTAGGTTAATTTGAGTCTGGTTCCATGTACATCAAATGAGAACTCTTGAGTTGAATTGTTTGATTATCCCTTTGTGATTTTGACAATCTGTGGTAGAGATGTCCAAACTTGGCAACTTTAAGACTTGTGGACTTTAACTTCCAGAATGGCTGGCTGGGGAATTCTGGGAGTTGAAGTCCACAAGTCTTAAAGTTGCCAAGGTTGGACATCCCTGATTTATAGTATATCAGAAGCTTTCTCCAACAACAGCATTCAAAAATTTCAATACTTTTCCTATTCTGCTTCCTCAAAGTCCAACTTTTGCTTCCATAGAATTTTACAGTGAAAACTAGTGCCTGCATAATTCTAAACTTCATAGGTGTATGCATATTCTGGCATCTGAATATTTTTTCTAAGGCCTTCATAGCTATTTTACCAAATGCTAGTTCTCAGTGTATTTCTTGATAGATGGATGGTTCCTTTACTATTAATACTTAAAATCATGAAAGGTAGAACTATCCATCCCTTCAAAAATCTGATAATGAGTTCTAAGGCAGGTTCCTGTACCTATTGTCATTAGTTTGGTTTTTTTGATTCTTAATCTCGGTCTCATTTTTTTTCCTCAGTGTTCCTTCACTTTGATTCCCAGAACTTGCAGATTACTTGAATTTTCAGCTATCATGGTGCATGAAAAAAAGCCTGATAATCTAAATGAATACAAAAGAAACCAAGCTCAAAAATCCCTTGGGTAATGTCTGAACAGACATTCCATGAAAAATCAGATCTGCTATTTGGCACAGCTTTAGCCTTCTGCCTCAAATGTGGCAGATGTATTAACTGGAACAGATGCCAGTGGTCTTTGTTTCTTTTGTATTAGAAATAGTGCCTTCTCAAAGCAAATGTATTCTTTTGTTAACCATCTAGTCTTATGTATACATAATGATTATAATATCTTGGAAGTTTAAGTTTTATATCTCTCCTATTATTTAGCCCAGCTGTATTTGAAGCACTAAATTGTTATTTAAAGCTTTAGGGACCATAGATAAGTAATAAATACCTATGGATATCATGAGACATCCAGATGCTTCTGCAGAATACTGATGTCAAATTCGCATTATTAATTTGTTTTTAAGTAAAGGTCCTAACAAACTAAGATCATAAAGTTTCCAAAGGTTTTAGAGTACTGAATCTTGACAGAGTTTGGCAGGAACTCCAATATGTGAGATTTCAAGAGAGAATTTGGTGATCCCCGATATTTTGGCTACTACATATTTTTTTAATAGTTACTCACCAGGGATCATCTCTAGTATTGTCATGAGCAACCAGTTGATCTAGGTCATAAGTTAGAATGCACCATAAGAAGCTCTAATAAATTCATCAAAATAATACCAGTGCAAGATATACAAAAAGATAATCAGAGACAGGCGGTTATATGCCAAGAAATTTACCAGCAAGAAACCAACATTGCTTACATTAGCAATATGCAGCAAAGAATAACAAACTTCTAGGATTTGTATGAATTGATTGGAAGAGATTTGGAAAGAATTACTGATCAGCTAGATCCTAGGAGTGAAGAAAACTTACAGTAAATTAATTATAGAAAAATATTATTAACTTTTATGGAATGTTATTAAGGGAAAACATAGAGCCATTCAGTATAACTACTGTATACTCATCTGCTCAGCTGTAACTGGTTGTGCAATTATGTAATTTAAGATACAGCTGGCAATGAGTTGAATCCCAGTATAGAGGTACTTAGAATTGTTTGTTTGAAACCAGTACGATTTAAGAGAATGGTGGCTAAGATGAACTATATATTTCAGTGAGATATTCAGTGTAGCATTAGATCTGCATCTACCCCAATCTTTGCTTATTACAAAATGTGTAATAAGCTTGTTTCCCTCATTATATCCCATGCCCTGCTCTGGTAGTGCCACTCATTGTCATTAAGCACCACAAGACCATTTTTAATTTCAAACATAACTGTGTCATTGTACAATTGCATTTGTTAAATAGATGTTGCCTATCATGACTTTATAAAGTCAAGACTTTGGAAAAGAAATGTCACTCCTGGAAAATATCTCCCTTGCCTTCTGTAATGCTTGATGTTGCAAGTATTTTGAAGCAGGATTTCAAAGTCACACGGGTTTATGACTGCTCAAAAGCTAATTAAGTGTGATCAGTGGGCACTATGAAAAAAAATCATAGAATAAAAGTATGACATAGATTTCAATGTCTGAACAATGCCATTTTTAAAGTGTCATACTCATGATATAGTGTACATTTGTGTTAACCAACTGCATTTTAGAACAGAACAATTCTAATTTTCTTAATAATTGAACTTGATTCCTTGGCAGAAAAATATATTTTCTTTTCAAGAAGCATTTAATACAAATATATTTCAAATGGATGGGAATGGCTTTGATAGACCATATCCTTCTACCTCCTTAACTGGGAGCAAGACTAAGTTGAGGCACATTGATCCACCCTGGCTGTGCCAACAAAGCCTGTGTTAGTGACTTCTGTGTGGAGCACATAAAATTGAGGTAATGGAGTAAATCACAGCTACATTAATTTTGGTTGAGTATATTGTACAAATATAGACAATGAATTTAGTTGGGTGAATATTGTTAAATGTTTATTGGTGGCCCAATTCACCACTTAACATGATATTCACTTTCCATTTTGCAAAAAAACCCCTTGAATTAATATATTTTTTCAAACTGTAAGATAATTTTTTTAAAAAAGCATATAAAAATCCAGATTTTGGGACCTTCAAATAAAGTGACAACTAAGCAGTTGCAAACTAATTTTTTTTATACTATTTTATGTTTCATTTTACTCCAGTTTCTATATTGTGCATATATCCAGTTTACCATGATTGGAGTTGTCAGTACACCCAACAAATGAATAAAATGCACATTTAGTAATTTTATTTATTTATTCACACGTTTATTCCCATGAATTATTCCCATGAATCACCACTAATGGAAAGGATAATAACAATAAAATAAAACAGAAATAAAATTCAAAGTATGGATATGAGTTTTTTCTAATATAATGAGTACTTTAGAAATTTGGTCCATTACAGCATCTTTTTCAGATTTTATTTGCATCTTGCTAGCAGTCCTGCATTCTAAAATAGAGTTATATTTGCAAGGCTATAGTTCTATGTTGCCTAGATATCCCAATTTTCCTGCTTTATCACACTATATCTGTGCTATAAGTAATATACTGAGATACTTGCATTTTATTTAAAGAATAAGACAATCGCTATCACATGAAGCAATAGACAGAAACATAATTCATTTACTTTTGCTATAACTACCTTTGCTGTTTGGTTTTGATGAACCTTTGTACTTTTCAAATTTGTCATCCTGCCTGAATAACTGCTTTGTTAATTTTCCCAATATTTTGAAGATAAATAAATCAAATAAACAGACAGAGGCCAGTTAGTTCACACTTATTCTGTACAGCCATTCATATATGCAGCCAAAGTTCTATTTTGATCACCATTGTCATGCTAATTAGAATTGATGGGAGTTGTAGTTCAGCTCATCTTCAAGGCAACAGATTGAGGAAGGCTTATATGAGGTAAATTAGTTTTAATACTTACAGATATTGGGAATGAATTGACTAGACTAGACTAGACTAGACTAGGAGTAGAATACTTTATTTGGTCAAGTGTGACTGGACACACAAGGAATTTGTCTCCAGCACAGAAACTCTGTGTACATATAAAGCAACAGAGTAATAATAATAATAATCATAATAATGATACCAATAAGAGACAGTAGTAGAGAAGGATAATAATAATAAAACAGCCATACAACATGGGTAAATATACTTAGACATAAGACAATATTGTGAGTTGGGAAAAGCTGGAAGCTCAAAAAAGAAAAAGTGATTTTAAAAAATTCCACACATTTTAAACCAGCAATGTTCTGTTTCCAAGGAATAACCTTTATGTTACTATAACACTTAGGCTCAATTGAAGAGGCATTCCTTTTTCTGCAAACTGGCCAGTGAACTGATAGGTTTAAACTGCAACAAATTGAAACATCTGAAATGGACAGGATCAGTGAAATCAACATCACATGAAACAGTACACTTGGGAAAATGCAATGTGAGCTTAGGTTGCTGGTGAATAGAAGATTATAGATGGTATTGTCTAGCAATGACTGCTTGCTATTCTAGCAATGGGGCAAGCAGATGTAGCCTGGGATACAAAAGGAAGGTGTAGCAAGAAAGAGGGATGAAGAGAATCAAATGATTTTGTGTCCAATGAATACATAAAAATGTTGGTTGCATCCTTTGGAGAATGTACATAGGACATGTGACTTTGTTCTGTCTACTGAAGTATTTCTTCTGGTTTTTCAACTATACTAATATCCAAAGGCCCTCCAGTGATATACTTCCAAGAAAATCACATTGAGTTAACGATAATTCTCAATTATTACTGCCCAGAAGAACAGAGAAAGGACTCCTTTCTATTCATCTTGTATTTTAAAAAACTTTTGTTCAGTTTGCTTTTACTTTTTACAGTCCTGACTGTTGTGCTCTATTCAGTAATACTATGTGTTTTCTCCATAAAGTTTGAATAGTTTTGTCATTAAAACCCTGGATATTCTGGGGTTTCAGATATGATTTTTATATTGCTGAATTATACTTTAATGTATGGCTACCTTTTCTCATTTTTTGTATCTTAATGTTTTACCATCAATATTGTATTTTTATGCTTGTATTTTGTTATGGTGAGACTTATTAATATTTAAATAAAATAAATGAATACAAATACTCATTTTTATCTTGTTCACCTATTTTAATACAAATGAAGTACTGGTATGCATCTTTTGTAATATATAATTTATGGTCTTCTATTGCAATAATGCTTGAATGGAAATGTAAAGTTATGATTTAATTAATATTTAATTGTATGAAAAAGTCCCAAAATCTCAATAAGAACCGAAACACTTATTTTTTTTTCAAATGAATATCTGCTTCCTATACATTTTAAAGAATAAGGATACCTATAATTTTATGGATCCATATTGATTCAATCCATGTTTGGTTGTCATTATAGAATTGATCTAAAAAGATAAAGGTAAAGGTCCCCTTTGCACATATGTGCTAGTTGTTCCCGACTCTAGGGGGCGGTGCTCATCGCTGTTTCAAACCAAAGAGCCAGCACTGTCCGAAGATGTTTCCATGGTCATGTGGCCGGCATGACTGAAGGTGTATGGAATGCTGTTACCTTCCCACCAAAGGTGGTCCCTATTTTTCTACTTGCATTTTTACATGCTTTCGAACTGCTAGGTTGGCA
>JAOYMU010000302.1:20353344-20364161 GCA_025802295.1 Psammodynastes pulverulentus | reverse complement strand
ATTTGAGCGCCACCTCGGCGGAAGGGTTGAAAAATAGAGCGCCATGGCGTTCAAATAGAGGTTTTACGGTAACTTTAAAACCTTTGATTGGTTTTTGATTGTGTACCATCAAATTGTTTTCAGTTCCTAAGAATCAGACAAACAGCTTAACTTTATTATAATCTCTATATAAGCTAGTCTTTCAGCTCTTCCAATGCTACACTTATCTCCATTGAGTCTACTCACCTTACTGCCGGGCATCTTCTTCTCTTTCCTTCCACCATTCTCAGAATTAGAACCTCTCTATGGATCTAGATCTTCACATCATGTGTCTGAAGTTAGATAATTTGAGCCGGGTCATTTGTACCTCAAGTGAGAACTCTGGATTGATTTGTTTGATGTTCCATTGGTTTGTTTTCTTTTCTAAGGCCATCATATCTGCCTTACCAAATACTAATCTGCAGCATATTTCTTGTCTGTTTGTTCCTTTACTGTAGATTAAAGCCTTCAGTATCCTCAATACTCTGTACTCAATAAATCTAGTGTAGAATGTACGAATCCTCAAGACATATATCTAACATTTCCCATTTCTGTGATATATTGAAATATAATTCCAATTCTTGCTCATGCTACTTGGTGGTTACACCAAAGTATAACTGGATTTCTAGATATTTCTGTCTTTCCATACTATCTATGTTTCTTAACTTCTTCCTTCCATTTTAATCCAAATTCAGATGTGATTCTGTAGTGGGTCTATGCATAACAAATGAAGCTGAACAAATGGGATCATATGAAGTAACAAAGGAAATCTCTGATGATGTGGTCAGGAGAGTTTTTGATATGATGTATCTTAGGAAGTGGACTTTTCAATGTTTGTGAGCAACATCACTTGTGGATTTGTTACATGTCTCTTCTGGCTAGTTAAACATACTAGCAAGGAAATTTATGGGCATAAGATGCAAATGGATAAACATAAACTTTCTCACTGATAAACCTATGAACAGACATGGCTGGTGGGAGCTCTCCCATTCTGGTCTTATTCGATGTCTCAGCAATTTTTGGTACTGTTGACTATAGCTTTCTTCTATCTAGGCCAACTGAAAAGAAGATAACTTTATTTGAGTGTATTCTGTGGGGGTAGTGGTAGGTAAAAATGTTAAACCCATGGGCACTACATCATGGGCTGGCCAAAGGCTCACTTCTATCATTTTTAAATAACAGAGCTTCCTCAAATTCTGGTATGGAATGTAACATCATCAATATGCCAGTAATACTCAATTATACATCTCCACTTTAGGCCAGTGTGAGAAAGTTATATAGTCATGAATAGTTAGAAATGCAATACAAGAAAAATAGAATGGCTGTTGTGGGATTGTGTTGTCCATGAAAGATCAGTTTTAAAACCTGGGCATCTTCCTGGACTTACAACTACTGCTGGAGAAGCAGGAGGGAGCCATTGGACAGGAGGGTCTTTTCTAGCACTAATATTCACTCTCTCATCACTTCACTTTTGATTACTACAATTTGTTTACATGGGACTATGCTTATAGATCACGTGATAACTTTAGTCAGTACAAAATATGGCTGCCCATGTGTTTATTGGACAGTCAGTATATAAAAAGTGATTTATGACCATTTTTCACATTTATGATTGTTGCAGCATCCCCATGTTCACATTATTTACATTTGGACGCTTGACAACTGATTCACATTTATGACAGTTGTAGTGTCCCACAGTCATATGATCCCCTTTTGCAACCTTCTAACAAGCAAAGTCAATGGAGAAACTACTTTCACTTAACCATTATGTTATTAATTTAACAACTGCAGTGATCCACTAACAATTAATAACAATTGCAGTGATCCACTTAATAAATGTGGCAAGAAAATCATAATATGGGGCAAAACTCACTTATAAATTTCTCACTTAGAAGCGTACATTTTGGGCTCAATTGTAGCTATAAGTTGAGGGCTACCTGTACAGCTTCTGACTACATAACTCATGTAAATTCTGACTATACCTCGCGTAAATTATGCTCTCCTGATTTGGGTTTCAGGTGCTTTCCTATTACAGGAAAGGAAGCACAAAGATGGATATTCTCGGTGGCAGCTTTCTCGGTGGCCAGACATTTATACTGGATTTGGCAATATATTCACCTACTGAGGGCCTAGCAGAAGCAAATATTGATGTTTATGTTAGATATCATTGCAGGATATTGTTGATACTATTCTAAGTAAAGCAGCATTTTGCAGTTGACTGATAGTGATTTTGATAATGCAGATAGTGTTCAATTGATACTCCAGATGTTTTGGAATTGCACCCAAGGCACATTTGGTACTGTCTTTATTTCTTTTGCAACAGTCGTTGAACTTCTATTTGCAGCTCTTAGTATTCTCTGATTTTCTCCAGTTCTTTCTCTTCTATTCTGCTGCCTTTCTCTTTCTTCAACTTTTCTGCTCTTAGACATTTCCAGATCTTGTTGTTATCTGCTTTGCCTACTAGTTGATGTGTGTTTGTGCATATTGGCTATGTAATACTTTGCCTTGTCATGATTATTTATTATTATCAGTTCTTTTTATACCCTTGTGAATATATATTCCTTGATTACACTGGCTTTGATTTCATTGTGTTTAATGTTATTCATTTTTAAAGTGTCCTGATATTTGTAACTATGTTGTGATGCAAGACTTTGCAATTTGTTTCCATCTGACATTTCATATTGTTTCGTCCTTATAAAGACATATCATGCTTTATTCAAAATTATTGGTAGTGGAATAAAAGTGTAAGGAAATCTGAGATCTTCTTGTATCAACTTGGCCAGTTCATTCAATACTATCAGTTGTGTTTTTCACTAAACTCAAGGTTTTTTTTTTAAACAGTTGCTTGAATGTTTGAAACAGATTACCACAAACCAGGGGTGGCTGAAATAAATGGAATCTCATCTGTGGATTCCTGCTGTGTTTAGATGTGGTTCCACTGCTTTTAAATTTCTTGTAATATAAATAGATTTTTTAAAAAAGAAAAGTGGGGTATAAAGCTAAAAACATTCACCACATGATTATCTTTACTGAAGATGTTTATTTGGAATAAGTCTCTGTTCTGATGTCCTGTTCTTTTCCTCCCAGAAATGGTTACACGTGAAAAAAAATGTACTTTTAATAGATCCAGAAATAAACTTAACAGATGGTGTAAAGGAACAGCAATATGCAACAGTTTCTCACTTCTATAACTGATACAGTTTTGGGGGAAAATGCAACAAATTTGTCTGTTGTAATTGAATGTAAAAATTCAGATCCAAAAATGCATTTCCATCAGTATGCATAGAATAAAGAAAAAAAAGAAAATATCAAAACTAATAATAGTACTTTCACATTTCTTTCTTCTGTAGAGGGAATGCAATGAACATGATACACTAACATTAGAACTATGATTGTAACTCCTACATATCTTCCATACTCATAAACCTGAATAAATACTTTACCAATTTATAGTAACTTCTTCTAGAGCAGTGCTATAATCTATGAGGCTGTTAACATAAATTGTCTGATTTTTATTTAAATGCAAATTACCCTGCTTTCATTATGACACATATATTTCCTTTGTTCAGACTTTTTAAAATAAAAATGTTCCATGATATAAATCTTTTTTCAAATGAATCCCTCGCTGTTTTTATAGAACTACTAATAAGTTTTATTTTCAGATGATTATTTGGTAACTTTGGTAGAAATAAACATTAACAATCTGATCCTAAGTGGCACTTCTAAATTCATTAGGAGAAGGAGAATGCCCAATTCTGTTGCCAATGAAATTGTTAATTTCCCTACCAAAGAACTAAAACACAGGGAAGCAGAATCTGGCTAAATATAATCAAAGCCTTCTAAAGTTCTAAACTTTATGGACGTTTGTGGACTACCCCTTGTTTGACAAATTTAAGTAGATGTTGGATGGCTGCCATCTGTCAGAGACACTGAATTTGCATTGATCATCCTGAGGATGAAGTTAAACTAGATCAGTGGTTCCCAATCTGTGCGCCGCGGCTCCCAATCCCACACTGCATATCGGACATTGATACAATTGAGAGAGTTCAGAGATATTTCCCGAGAAGAGTTCTCCACTCTACTATTTGCAACAGTATTCCTTATACCACCAGACTTGAAATTTTGGGGTTAGACAACTTAGAATTATGTCACCTTCGGTCTGACCTAAGCATAGTACATAAAATTATCTATTGCAATGTCCTACCCATCAATGACTACTTCAGCTTCAACCCCACAATACAAGAGCATGCAATGGATTCAAACTCAATGTAAACCACTCCAAACTTGATTGCAGAAAATATGACTTCAGCAATAGAGTTGTAAATGCCTGGAATGCACTACCTGACTCTGTAGTCTCTTCCCCAAACCCCACAAAACTTTAACCTTAGATTGTCTACTGTTGACCTCACCCCATTTCTAAGAGGTCTGTAAGGGCCGTGCATACGCGCACCTATGTGCCTACCGTCCCTGTCCTAATGTCTTTTTTATTCGTACATGTTTATACTTATAAGTTTATATATGTTCATACTTGTATTATTATTTTTTCTCATATATGCTTCACAAACTAACTAAATAAATAAATAAAATAAATTCTTGACTACCAACTTAATTCCAATATATTGGGCTTGAGTGGTAGGTTGCTTAGAATGGGAGAATTGGAGAAGTAAGTAAGAAGTGATGTTGAGTGCTGTCAAGAGTTAGTAGCAGCAATGAATACCTTATCCTGTGTTCCCTATATGGGCTTTCAGCCCTCAGGTGTGGTCAAATGAATTAAGATATAACTGTCAGTCCAGTTGGGTTCTTTAGATGGAATGGTAGGGAAGAAGAGTCATGTTATCCTTCACCCTAGTTTGGAAAATGCTGGGATAGAAAATGAAAGTGAAAGTTTTTGGAGGTAAGAAGAGCATATGCTCAACTCAGGAGTGAAATCCATCCTTAATGAGGGGTCACCATTTACTTCTCTTTCTATTTCTGCCAGGTCTATTATCTCTGATGGAGAGATGCCAGACAGCTGGAATATATCTTCGGACAGTCTAGAAGCAAGGGCTATAGGCATTATTGTGCCTATAGTCTATTCTCTCATCTTCCTTGTAGGCACAGTTGGGAATAGCCTGGTGTTGGCTGTGCTGCTACACAATGGAGAGGTGAAATATAACACCACAAACCTGTTCATCCTCAACTTGGCAGTGGCAGACCTCTTCTTCATTGTCTTCTGTGTCCCATTCCAGGCCACTATCTATACTCTGGATGGGTGGCTCTTTGGTGCCATTGCCTGCAAAGCTGTGCATTTCTTCATCTACCTTACCTTGTATGCCAGCAGTTTTACCCTGGCAGCTGTTTCTGTGGACAGGTAAATATAAATGCTTTCTTTCCTCCAAAAGACAAAACTTCTCTAACAAAACATTTGCTTGTGTAGTTGCTCTGACATTGCACTTACCTGGCTTAGTTGATTCTGGCAAAGTATATTGTGTGTATTCAGACCAATTTTTTTAAAAAAAGAAAAGAAATAGAAGAAACCATTGCTTAATATGACATGTGAAATCAGTCTATTTATTTCTAAACAGGAGAAGGTGGAGAGTCTTTAATGTTTTTTCCAAAATCTTAAATTACCTGACAGGTGACCTATTAGAAGAGAATATTTGTCACTCAGGGTTGAAATGAGGGGTCCTGGTGCTCTCTGAGCTATGTAGTTGTGTGTAGTATGTAGATGAATGGTATATAGATCTTCTGACAAAGCAGCCATCAACAGCACATAGACATAAGCAACATCTACATGCCATTCAGGGGACAATCCACAAGCCATAAAGGGAACCAAAAGACCAAAACTATCACCAGCAATCAACACTCAGATGAGCAGAGATTAACACCAAGGTTAACATTAAACTAACAATCAAGAAGCAAACAATACCCTAGTCAAGAAACTGACAAACCAGCTAACAGTAAACAGCCTGCCAAAGAACCATCAAGACCACTCCCACCAACATTGACAGGAAAAGCCACTAAAGCAGGGGTGTCAAACTTGCGGTGTCACGTCGTCACATGACATATCATGACTTTTTTCTCCTTCACTAAACTGGGGATGGGCGTGACCAGTGTGTGACACATCTGTCTGTAAACTCCACGCTCTATCAGCACTGATGGTACAAGTTGTGGTTTTTTTTCTTGCACATGTTTCATTACTGAAATTAGGTAATTTCAGTAATGAAACATGTGCAAGAAAACAACCAAGTTCAGAGAGCACCAAGGACCCCTCACATGATCTATTTTTATTTATTTAAAAAATGTACTTCTTATCTTCCCATAACTAAAGCATCCCAATTGATTTGTCTCTTTAAAAATGTCTTTATGCGGTTGAGGCCAGAAGTATTCCCAAGCGTACCCGGGAGATTTAGAAATGTCTCAAGCTAGCAAAAATCTTCCACGGAACAGAGTTTACATGGATTGCTCACCTACCCAACCCAAATTTTCTCATTCCATTCAACTGAATGCAGAGTTGTGGCCTTAGGCCTGATCTCCTGATCTGCATCTTCATTCCCAACCTCTACCTATGTCACAGTCAATTAAAAAGAAAATGTCTTGCCTGCTCCACATAATTTCTATTTTTA
Organism: Psammodynastes pulverulentus; assembly: GCA_025802295.1. NCBI lineage: Eukaryota > Metazoa > Chordata > Lepidosauria > Squamata > Psammodynastidae > Psammodynastes > Psammodynastes pulverulentus. Next base: position 20,357,538 of record JAOYMU010000302.1, on the reverse strand, counting down.
TCACTTTACCCTTTTCATGCTTTCCCCTCCCTTTCCCCTTAATAATTGTAGCACACTTACCAATTCTTTATGTTTCCTGTCAAAGGGTATATGAATACATTCTTTCAGGAAAATGTTATATCTAAACATAGAGTGAATTTGTAGCATGGTTCAACTATATGGGTTCCAAAACTTTTCTTCCTATATCAGGGGGAAAAAGATCCATATTACATTTACACAGGGGTGGGCTTCAAAAAATTTAGCAACCAGTTCTCTGCCCGGTTGCTGGGTGGGTGTAGCCTAATCAGCCCCTTGCACCATCCTGGCTTGGGAACAAAAATGGGCCGCAGGGAGGGGCCAATTTCATCCTCCCTGTGCTACGGAGGCTTTCCTTGAGCCTCCAGGAGGGTGAAAACAGCCTCCTGGGCTCTGGAGGCCCTCTGGAGGTCAGAAACAGGCTCGTTTCTGGCCTTCCAGAACTTCCGGGAGTCCTGTTTTTTGCCCTCCCTGAGCCTCCGCACATGCCCTGCACTTACCTGCAATCCAAAACGGGCCACGCGGGGACTCCTGGGAGGGGAGGGCCAGGTGGGGCCAGCCAGGGGTGGGATTTGCCAGTTCAGTGAACTGGCCATAAAATTAACAACTGGTTCACCCAAACTGGTGTGAACTGGTATCAGCCCACCCCTGCATTTAGGGGATTATGAAATTATGAACACCTACATCAATTTCAGTAGACTTTCAAATAGTAGGTTTGGATGGCACTTCAAGTATCAAATTCATGCCGAAAAGGGCATAAAAAAGGCTTGTCACAAACAGAGTCTGAATCTGGAAGAAAGTGAGCCATTAAGAGCAACATATTTAATCAATAAAGGTGAAAATAACGATAAATGTATATATAATATATTGAATTTATCAACTTCTGTCTTGTTTCCAGATATTTGGCTATTTGCTACCCACTGAAATCTCGGAATCTCCGTACCACTTGCAATGCAGTCCTTGCTATTATCATGATTTGGACCCTTTCCCTGCTTTTTGCAGGACCCTATCTCAGCTATTACCAAACCATTAATTATCAGGAGACGTTCATGTGTGCCCCTGTTTGGGAGGACCAACACCGGAAGATCTTAGACATCCTCACTTTTGTGTTTAGTTACATCCTCCCAATTTCTGTTGTCAGCCTGGCTTATGCCAGAACCATCAAATTCTTGTGGACTGCTGTGGACCCTCTGGAAGGAATCTCAGAGTCCCGCAAGGCCAAAAGGAGGGTCACCAAGATGATTATTGCAGTGACTGTCCTCTTCTGCTTGTGTTGGTTGCCCCACCATCTGGTAATCTTGTATTTCTGGTTTGGCTATTTCCGCTTTAACCAAGCTACCTTTGCCTTACGCCTAGTTTCTCATTGCTGCTCATATGCTAATTCCTGCCTCAACCCAATTGTTTATGCTCTCATTTCCAAGCACTTCCGCAAGAAGTTCAAGCAAGTTTTCACCTGTGTTCTTGTCTAAGACAAGAACAAGAAGTGAACTGATAATAAATCCAAGTGCCAATACTGCTAATGGTTTCATCAACTAGACTGCAGGTTTCTTTGGAGGAAACACAAAAGTAACATGGCTTAATGAGGAAAATATGAGCTGTTGCATGGATCTGTTGGTAAGAACATGGGAAGACATTCTTCCTGAGAAATGGCTCTAACATTTACAAGACATTATCATATTTGAACAGAAATTACAAAAGGACCAAGAAAATTCTGGAACTATCAACACTCACCTCATTGAGTGCAACATGGACAACAGTAATTTTAAAATATTAATGACAGATGGTATCAATTATTCCTTCTCAGCATGACTACCATATTTTCATTTCAAATCAGACTTGGGTTGGTGGAGGATAGGTTGACTCAAATTAGTTTTCCTCAATGCAACCAAAGTATCCCAATTCCTTCCAAACAGTTTGATATTACTTAGTCCACTTCCACAGTTATCTGAGGATGAGGCCAAGGCAATGTCACAAAGACATGTAACTTGAAAATGGTTCACAAGGCTCCTTGTGCCATAGTTAGAGGCAGAGGTGCTATTCAACAGGTTCTGACTAGTTCTGGAGAACTGGTAGCGGAAATTTTGAGTAGTTCAGAGAACCGGCAAATACCACCTCTGACTGGCCCCACCCCCATCTATTCTCTGCCTCCTGAGTCCCAGCTGATTGGCTGGGTCTTCTTGTGTTGCCCTGCACAGGAGAACCGAGCTGGAAAGCAGATTAGTGGTGTGGGGAGGGAATGGGATGTTGCAGTATCTTTCCCCTGCCATGCCCATTAAGCCATGCCCACAGAACCAGTAGTAAAAAAAATTGAATCTCACCACTGCACCAGATGTGTACATTTTGCTCAGATGGACCTGGGGGTGTTCTGAACAATTTCATCAGGAAGATTTACAACAAGGAAAAATTTCTCCAGATATTACTCAAGTGACATTTTTGTCATTTAACTTTTAGCACTATGGGAAAGGTGAAAACAATATCTCAATTTTAGCTGATGATGGTCTTTGTGCTGGGTGAAGAACATCTTGTACACATTTGAACATTAACCTATACAGGTAACTCAATGCACACGGGTAGCAACTAGCTTTCTGTTCTTTTTTATACACTCATAAATTGTTTGCATTAGAGTGGACAAAATGGCTTTTACAGTTATTTACATAGAACAAAGCTCGTTGAGTGAGCAATAGGGAGAACAAACAAGGGAGTTTTATGTGAGGAGGGGGCGAGGAAGTTGAGGAGGGAAAGGGAGAAGGGATTGGAGGGAGAAGAATGTGGTAAAGCCAGATTGGTGGAAATTATTTTTATTTTATTTATTTATTTTTATTTATTTATTTTATTTGTCAAGCATATATGAGAAAAAAACAAGTATAAGTATGAACATAACATATAAATATATAAGTATAAGTAAGTACGAATAAAAAGAAACATTAGTACAGGGATGGTAGGCATATTGGTGCACTTATACACGCCCCTTACAGACCTTTTAGAAATGGGGTGAGGTCAATAGTAGACAATCTAAGATTAAAGTTGTTGGAGTTTTGGCAGTGGTGGGATTAAAATAATTTAACAAACAGTTCTCTGCCCTAATGACCAGCTGGGTGGGCATGGCTGGGTGATCATGTGACTGGGTGGAGCTCAGGCAACTGTAAGTCTGGGCGTATTGCCAAGAACCTTTAGCTGTTATATGGGTTAACCAAGAGGCACTTTCTGTAAGCAGGGGAATAAAGATTAGGCTAGAAACAACACCAGAATATTTCCTTCCTGCCTTCCTTACAGGATTAGCCCTGTAAAGAAAAAACAAAAACAAAAGGAGATTTCTTCCAACAACTGGTTCTCCGCACTGCTCAGAAAGTTAACAACCAGTTCTCGCAAATAGGTGCGAACCTGTTGAATCCCACCACTAGGTTTGGGGAAGAGAATGAAATTGCTGGCTGATTGTTGCTAGCTGTTTTCTGATTGTTGCTGACTGTTTCCAGAGTGCTGCTGGTTGTTTATTATGCTACTCATTGTCCATTGTCCATTCTTCTGTTGAGGCAGTTTCAGGGACATATATGGAAGCCAGGCCCCTGGAAACCAAGTTTACTAATAAAACAAACAGGGAATTGTGACAAAGGGAATATGTGTGAGACCTTCCAAGCTACATGGACAGTAAAAGAAGCTTTGAGATGATCCGTTCTGTTGGAAGGCAAAATTAAAAGATTTGATGAGAGGGTTTCTATAAGCAACACACCAGGAAAGTTGAAATATTCCTGAATAGAAGTGAAATTCCTTGTAAGGGCAGAGAAAGTAATGCCTGAGAATATAAAAAGGAAGACAAGTGGGAGGGTTTAAACTGAGGGAAGCAAAAGGATCAGGCATGAGATTTAGTGTATCTGGGCCAAGGGGAAGGTAGGTTAGTTGAAAAGTAGTATTTTTAGGAATATTAAACCTTACAAAGCAATGCAGTTTCTATTTCTAGCTTAAAATGTGAATCTATACAAAGCCCTTTCTTAATACAGGCTTAGCAAAGAAGCTTTTTTAGTAAACATGGTTCTTTTAACATATTTCAGCTTCATTTATAACTTTGTCTACAGTTTCTCAAAGGCAAATATCATAGCTTTACCCTTGGCTCTCACCTATATGGACAATATTCATCTTTCTTTGGGATGCTGAAAGTAGTTGATTAACATGACATTAGGCAGC
>JAOYMU010000302.1:20176510-20187894 GCA_025802295.1 Psammodynastes pulverulentus | reverse complement strand
GGATTTACCTAGGAATGATACCCAGCTGTTTGAAGAAGAAAAAGTTTGTTTAAGAGTGTACAGACAGCCCTTGAAGGTAGCTACCAACTGGGCTACAGAGGCTCTTAATATTTATAGGACAGATGGTCCTTTGGTGGGGTGTGGGTGCTTATATGAACTTGTGCTCAGTAATGTTTAATTTGATGGGTATGCAGGTCTGGTGGAAATGTTTTTATCTTATTTTGCTGAATGTATCATTTTTCTTTGATGTGTACCAATATGGTGATTTTGGTCATCACCTTTGTGTAGCTAGGGAAATTCTGTATTGTGAAAGGATTTTCCCTGTCTGCTATTATTTGCATAGGTTAATTCGTTTAGTCTGGTCACTAATTACCAGAGGAGGAAGTGAATTAGTGATCTTTGCAACATAGTTTTCTAGTTTGGTTACTTGTGAGTCATGTTGATGATCAAAAGAAGGGTCAGAAACAGTACAGAAATCAATTCAAGTTTGAATTAAAATTCTGTTCACAATTATTAAAATTCTTTCCATACTAGTATTTTTAGATCTTTGTCTAAACGTTGTAAGATTTGCAGGACAAAACATATTGGCATCTCCATACTATGTATGTTCAAACATGCAACACTGAGTTGAATACCAAAATGTTTGGATTTTTTCTCTTAATCCCTTATCCTTTTATGTTGTATCTTTGAGATTAAGAGCCCAAAAATAGGGTTTCCCATATTACAAAGTAGTTGCATTACACTCCAAGATCTGTTTTGGTTACAGAGTAAACTAAAAACAATTTGAATGCAGATCAACTGTGGAATAGCTATTATGTATGGTAATCTCTGTTTAAATTAGTAATCTGGTACTTCACATATTGTCTGAACTTCAATTTTATAGTAATTTTATTAAAAAATAAAAATATAACAATAAAAATTAATGCAAACTAAAACAACAAAAAGAAAAAAGAAAAGGAACAGACAAGAAAAAAATAGAAAGACAACAGAAAAGAAAGGACAAATAAGAATATGATTAAGATATATATATATATATATATATGTGTGTGTGTGTGTGTGTGTGTGATTTTCCACCTTCATTGCATATATAAACAATTTTAGTAACTTATCACCTTCTCTTGAAATACAATACATAATTTCTTTTTCCTATATTCCATCTTATTTTTTATCCTTAACATCTTATCATTTCAATCCTGATGTCAGCAAAAGTTCATCAAGAGTTACCAGACACAACAGCATTATCTATTTCAATCTTGATCAAATAAGTAAACTTTATATTCCTTCCCTTTACTTTTAACAAGCATTTCATACAGTTGAAATTGAATAAGATTTGGGCCTTGCTTGATGCCCTTTTCAGTGTTAATTGTGAAACAAAGTTATAAAATTTACCCCAAGTTATCAATTTTTTAATATATGGTGTATAACTCCATCAGTAATTGCCACTAGATGGATTATATAGTAATAAATGACACATTTTTACCATATGTGGTGAACATGGGAGAAAACTAAAAAGTGCTGGAAAGAAAGACACAAAACTATTCAAAGAATTTTAGAAATTAACTTTAAAATGAAATCATAATTCCTTATTAGGCATAATTCCAAACAATAATAAAAATAGCATGCTTGACTAAAATATATATTGACGATGGCAAAGATACATTAGATACAAGAAAAAAGTTGCATGTTTTTAAAATAGCAATTATATTAAAGATCATAATTTACAACAATAAAAACTAATACAAATAAAAAAGAATAAAAAGAAAAACAAGGTGAAAAAAGAAAAAGGAAGAAATATGAATAAAAATAGAAAAGAAAGAAAAATAATGGTAAATAGAAAGAAAAGAAAAGAAATATACAAAAACATGATTTCTCCCTTTATCACAACAAATATATACAATTTTAGTAACTTATCACCCTTTCTCAAAATACAACAAATGGTTTCTTCTTTCACTATCACATTTGTTATCTGTAAAATATCCCCATCTCTTCATTTCATTCCTGATGTAATCAAAAGTCCATTAAGGGTTACATATGTATTTTAACCTTGATCAAATAAACCAACTTTATATTTCTTCCAAGATCTAAACAATCTTGATATTTAGACTCTTCAAATAATGTCCTAGAACTTGATTTTTTTCCTTTTTTCTTCTTCTCCTTTTTCTCAAAATTCTTCCAACCTTTAGCAAGCATTTTTTTTGAAAATCCAATATAGGAAAATAATTCAGGTCACTCTCTTAGTTTATTTTTTTTTAGACCCCTTATAATTTTTAAGAAACCTGCTGGTTCCTGTGTATGTCCAGTATCACATATTTTATTTCTTTTCATTCTTGTAGCCTATCATTTTTAAATCCAAATCAGTCTCAGTCTTGTCAGGAAAAACTTGTTCTTCTTCCATAGCATCTCTTAAACACAATCTATAGAGATAGACATCGGGTACATTATTCAAAATTATTCTTCAATATGTCTAGTAATAAAATATTTTGTAATATTCTAATTTTAATTCAAATTTTAGTGTTGTTTTCCTTTCATTGTAATCTTTGGTTCCCTCTAATTTCCTCTAGTGTCCACTTCTGAAAATCTTTTTTTTTAAAGAATTCAAGTCAAAAGTATTTTTCCATGGGATGGATTCTTATAATTAACTCCAAAATCTTATTTCTAATTTATCTTGAACCTTAGTCTGTTTGTAATATTCTAAAATCACCCTTTCTGTCCTCCCTCTAATATTTTAAGTCATTAAACTTGTATTTAATATGTATGCCACTAAATATTAAGGGAAATTCACCTGGTGACATAAAATAACATCAATCTAAAGGTCCCTAATAGCTGAAAAGCAGACAATTTCTTTAAAAATATTATAAAAAGAAGTATGAGAACCCAGTATCTTTTTAAAATTGCTGACTCCAATATCTGGAGCATTTCAGAGCAGTATCAAGTCATCTCCATGTGTAGAGAATTATGAAGAGCCAGCTCTTCATTCTGATGTAGTTGTTGGCTTTTAGTGATCTTTAGTCCGCCCTTTCTTCTTGAGGAAAAAATTCATTCAGAACATTACTACAACTCTAGAGACATATCCAGTAATTGCTAGTTTCAAGAGGAACCTCCTTATTTTGCATATGCTTCTCTCATGCACTATTTTTGTTTCTGAATTTTTGTTATCAGATGCAAGTCCTTATATTTGTCATTAGTAAATATCCAGGCTACTCAAACCAACTTCATTCATAATTTTTTATTCTAAGGTATTAGCCAACTTCTTCACTTGGAGTCATCTGCAAAATTAATGTATTATTTTTATATCTGCCAATAGATCATTGATAAATGTGTTGCGCAGCATGGGTTCCTTGATACTTTTTCATCAGGTTGATGCAGAACTATTTACAAACAGCTATTTTGTTTAATTACCCAATCAGTTGCAAATCCACAGCCTGCAGTATCTTCTAGCCCACATTTATATAATACCCACAAGGACATTGTGAGATCCTTAATCAAATGCTGTATCAAGATCAATCTACTGTATATCCCATTCTTCTACTAAACTAATCATTCTGCCATAAAAAGAGTCATTCATCCAAAAAAATTTGCTCCTGACTAATGTGCTGGCTCCTTATAAGGTAATTTTTTTCTGTGCTCTCTCCTTGTAAAGTACTATTTTTTCTACATGCTGCCAGACATGCTGTTTGACAATCAATTCTATTATCTTTCTAGTACAGACTTTAAATTAACTCATCCATAGTTTGTTAGATACTTCTTCCCTGTGTTGAATAAGTCTTCCAGCACATTATTGGACGTTTCAGTCTTTAGAAGATTTTTGAAGATTACAATCAGCAGTCCACAGATCATTCCTGCTAGTTCTTTCAATACCCTGGTGCATAATTCATTTGGTTTGAGAGACTTAGATTCATTTAAAGTAGCAAGATTGATTCTTACTATACATCTATCAATCCATAATTTATTTAAGCATTTCTATATTCGTCCATCTTAGATCAAACTCTGGGTGGTTCCCAAACAACAATTAAAACAATATGAATAATAAAACAACATTACAAAATTGTATTAAAACCATAAACATTAAAAACCTGACATCAAAGTTACTTCAGACATACGTTCTCTCTTAAATTTTCTCACCATCTCAACCTTTTCCAGTCCTTGGGAAATAAGACAGATCTTCACTGCTTTTTGGAGGACTAGGAGCATGCCTACCCTAGCTGATCTCATAGGATGGATAGATGTCCTTATGGAGGGACAGGCCTATAGGTAATCTGCCCTGTGCCATGTAGAGTTTTAAAGGTGATAATCAGCACTTTGAATTGTACCCACAAGGAAAGCAAGGTATAGCTTCCAGGTGATCTTCAAAGGCAGCCCCAGGTAGAGCACACTGCAATAATCTAAATGGGAAATGACTAAGGCATGAGTGCCCATGAACAAAACCACCTGGTCCAGGAAATGGTATAATTGGTACACCAAATGAATATGTGCAATGCCTCTCTCGCCATGGCTGTCATCTATTCCTTGAGCAGCTAGAGGATCTCCAAATTGTGCACCAACTCAGTCTGGGGGAAGGCTACCCCATCCACAGTCAAAGAGGAAATACCATGTAGGGCTAGAGAAAACCACTCTGCCTTGCCAGGGTTGAGCCAAAACCAATTCCTCCCCATCCAGACCCTTACAGCATTCAAGCACTTGGCCAACACTGCTACAGCATCACCTGTCCAGCTAAGGGTAGAGATAATATATTAATTGACATGCACATTATCATTAGCATACGTGTCTCATACTGATGGGTGGCCTCCCAAGCAATTTCACTTAAATATTAAAAGGAAAGGCAAAAGGCTTGAGTCCTGAGACTCTCCATATTTCAGGGGCTTAAGATTTGGCTTCTCCTTTCCCACCAACACTGACTGGAATTGGCCACAGGAAGGAGGAAGGAGAATCAGTGACTCTCACACCAATCCCAAGCCAGTCCAGGATACCATGGTTGATAGTATCAAATATCACCAACAGATCTAGGAGGACCACCCCCATGCTGACACCTCCAAATCATCAACAGATGCAACCAATGCCATTTCAGCACTGTGACCCAGTCTAAACCAAGACTGAAAAAGGTCCAGATAATCTGCTTCATCCAGGGCATTTTGTGGCCATGTGCCAGCCACCCTCTCAACAACTTTCCCTAAAAAGATAAGATTGAAAACTGAACAAAATACTACTATGTCTAAGGATGACCTCTTTCGGAGAGCCATATCACTTACATTCTACCTTTATGTTCTCCACATTCTTGTTAGGAAGGATTCCTTTTCTCTTCTGACAGAAAAAACAAACACAAAGACCATTTCCATTTAATCCCTATTCTCTGTGACTACTTTCCAATCTTCTTTTACAAACATGTCAACAGATTCATCTCATTCCAAGCTTAAGTCTTCACTTTGACTGTTGAAAAAGTAAAAACAAGAGCCAGTTTGGTGTAATTTGTAAAGGTAGCGACAATTTGAATCAGTATTACTATTATACCAAGCCACACCCATAGAGCCAGTAGGGACAAACCACAGAGCCGGTAGGGAAAAAAATTGAATTTCACCCCTGAGAATTTAGGAGACTGTAAGCCTCCTGTAGACATGAAAGCCAGCTGGGTGACTTTGGATTGTTATTCTGGAGAAAGTAGAAGAGAGAAACTTTATGTATTGATACTGCCTTGAGTTGTCCAAAAATAATTTAATAATAATTTTTAATAATAATTCTGTTTTCTAAAGATATGAAATTCTAGGAAAATATACCAGTAATTAAAAAAATCTTCACTAGGTAATGCTTATCATGGCGAATGATAGTTTGTTGTCAACAACTATGAGAATTCTCTACTCTTATCTCTTTGCCTACAGCAGTACACATTTTGGAACTAGTTTTATGTTCTTTGTCCACACACAAAAAAATAGAAAGTTAATTTACCTCAGAAAACCTTTCATTTTCCATCATTAAAGGCCAAATTCCATTGCTCCTTTTACTGTATATTGATTCCTTTCTGCAATGCTGGCTATTCACTTAGCAGGCTTGATAATAAAGAATAGAGATGGCTCTTGAAAGGTAGTCCTATATTGATTTCATTACTGATCAAAATATTGAAGAGAATAATACAAAAAATCCTAACCAATCTAGAAGGTGGTATAGCATTCAGCATCTTTTAATTCAGAAAAGTAAGGTTGCTGAAAATACATTAGAAATTAGGCATAACAGTTGCTGATATTCACTAACTAATGTTATAAAAAGGAAAGTTAGATAAAAATGGAAGATACAATATTTTTGAAGAGATGTTAAGAGATATGTTTTCCAGTTACTGGATGCTGTCTAAGTTGCCCTGAAGTTTAGCCAGTTTTCTGTTGGCTTAGTTTCATTAGTCTCTATAGTACCTTTCCAAATGAACCACTGGAGATTTTGAAACTCAACTGTCCTTTCAGACTTTTGTGATGTGTGGAAATTGGTTTGACATTCTTTCAATGCTAGAGAAAGTTAAAGAAACTTAAATAATTTAGCTTGTATCCATCATTTAGATGTATATATAATGTGACTGCAAAAAAGGAGATGCCCAGTATGCTTCTGTTTTGGCATTCTTTCTTATAATATGTCAGTGTCTGAATGCTCCATCAAGATATTGAACCAGTTTCTCAGTACTTTATTGTTAATAATCATATTTAAGCATTTTATTTAATTTCAATTATTTAAAAACATTCATTTACAAATCTTTTTCCTGAATTTGTAGTTATTGCATCTGAATTGTTAGAAAAATGATTCCATTAACTGGGTACAAACAGATCTATCTCTTACCATGCATTCTATAGACCAGCGATGACGAACCTTTTACTTGTGGCATGCAGAAAGCGTATGCGCGCACGATGGCACCCACAACCCAATGTGCATGGGAACCCCCCATTCTCCCCTGCCCTTCCACATGTGCACATGATGCCCGTGCTCCCCTACCCCTGTGCATGTGCTCGTGACCCCCCGTGCATGCGTGTGTTACCTCCTGCCCCCTTCAAAGGGCCTCTGGAGCCTGGGGAGGGCAAAAAATGGGCCTCCCGGAAGAACCAGAAGTCGGGAAATGGGCTCATTTCTGGCTTCCAGAGGGCCTTGGGAGCCTGGGGGGCTGTTTTCGCCCTCCCAGAAGCTCCAGGGAAGCCCTTAGAGCCTGGGGAGGGTGAAAAACAGGCCATTTCCCAACTTCCAGTTCTTCCAGGAGGCCCGTTTTTTGTCCTCTTCCCTGGAGCCTCTGGGAGGGCGAAAATGGCTTCTTCTGGGCTCCAGAGGCCTTCCGGAAGCCAAACCAACCAAAAATCAGCTTGCTGGTGGGGAGGCCGTGTGCACATGCATGGCTGGGCAACGGCTCGTGTGCCCGCTGAAATGGCTCTGCGTACCATAGGTTGCTGCATGCAGCAACTAATTTACATTTTTTTTGTAAATAGTTCACTAATATTCCCATTATAAACTGTAAACCTAATCATTCATTCCCCTCCACCCCACCCTGCCGGGAATGAATGCTTCTTGCCAAGGATACCCCAAACAAATATATTCTGCCAATGTGTTTGCATCTGGTGAACTCTCATATTTCAATGGCATCATGCTATAGCACATGGATATAATTAGAAACAAATTATGTTTGCCACCTTTTGTTCTTTGGCGTAGCAGTTTCAACAGGCCAATCTTTATGAAACATGATCTGAATGTTATTCCAGATATCAACTTTTCCACTTTTATAAAGCTAGCTTAGAAAGTGTCTTCATGTCTAGCCCAAACACTCCAGCTGTTCCTGCTTTCATCATTGCACAATCTTCTACATTAGTGATAGTACAATATTTTTATATATAATATTTGCTATCCCACCAGGTTTTTTTTCTGATTCACATTCAGTAAGTCTTCCTTCTGTGCCTCACCCAAAGTCACTAGTGAATTTTCATTACTCGGTCTCTTTAATCCTAATCTGACATGTAAATTATGCTGTCGTAGGAAAATAGGAGAAAGAGATATATTTTCCAACTTCCTTTTGCCATATTTTCTTTACCAAGTGTTTCTCTTTTTTTTCCTCCTCTGCTGTCAATATGACCAGTGACCTATTTTTACAAGTTATGGTCTAGAAATACTATACATTCATGAAATAGGAAAATCAGGTGCAATTAATTATTAGTAAATGGGAGTTACAAGAAGCATTCCTAGTCATATTAATATATAATAATAGTGCCTATACCAAATTCTAATTAAAACCTTTCTTCTATGAATATATCCAAACTATTTGGGGGCGTGTATTTTATTTTATTTATTTATTTGCTAAATTTGAGTATTCCTCTTTTAGTGACAAAGCTGGGAAGCATAGTGCAAAGGCTTAATTGTTATTGCTGCTGGCACCAAAACTCATTAAATGAAGATGTTTCACTGAGGCAGAAAATACATCTTGAATGGGTGGGCATAAATAAAGGGACTTGGGTACAAAATAGAAAATAGAATATAATAAGATCAAAAAGACGAAAGGAATTCCCTCCATGCATCATTGGTAGTATTATATATTATACAAGTGAGCAGTTCTGCAAATCATTCAGATACTTCGTTTGGTTTTATTTTGAGCTTTTATGAAAAGGAAGAAATAATAAATCTCCATGTAAAAAAGGATATACAAGCAGATTAATATATGTAGTAACTTGAGCTAGATCTGTAGAGTTTGAACATTAGGGCTACGAAGAGAAAAGACTCAAGGAATGTGCTATGCTTATTGGGTCGTGATTTTGCATCAAATGCCATTTTAATCAACTCTCCAATTACTCAACATAAATCTGTCTTTACATAATGAAGCAGGAACTGCAAGCCAGATTTGGTACCACACCTGTTTCTACCACAAGAATAAATTAGCATTTACTATTTTTCTGTTAATTTACTCATAGAAAATTGGCCTCTGTTATTGTAAGAGGTCAGAGTAATGAGAAACAGATCAAAAATGCTAAGTAAATCCTTTGAAAGTTTTGCCTTTGTAAACCACAATGTAAAAGTAAAAAAGGAGAAAGTGTTTGACCCAAATATGCGCAAAGTAAAATTATAACACATTGAAAGGAAAATAAAAAAGTTATTAAAGTTCTTAAAATGGAATTAAAAGTGTCACAAAGATAAAAGTTAAAATAACATTTGCCTCCTTTTTATTGTTTCTTGTGTATAATTTGATCTTTTGACAGGTTGTGTGTTCTAAATGTTAATGTCTTTTGAATTCCATTATACTATTTTAATGTAATAAAAATGGATTCTTGGTTTTCAAATGTTCCTTAAAATCTCCTGTGAATTGCAAATGCCTTGACAGTATAGTTAAGAAATATCGTAAAATGAAGCCCCATAAACTGCCATAGTGTATTAGACATTCATAAACTCAGCGTGCACCAGATTATGTTGGGCAGGTTTTTAAACATTATTTCTAATACACAATGACAACTTGTTCTATCCCAGCTGTGCTGGATGTCAGTAATCCTGGAAATTGTGGAAACTGTTTTAGTTATATTTGTTAATTGCAAAGAAGACTTGTAATTAATAACTTGTACAGTGCCTAATTCTTTCAAACTTGAGCAACTGGTGCGGGATAGTGTATTTAAGCCCTTGATCTTTTTTCTATTGTTTGGATTATGAAACCATATAGACAACTGATGTCTTCCCATGTCTTAGAATAGATTATGAACTCCAGTTTTTCAACTTGTCCTTTCCTTCGTAACACCAACCTTCTTCCATTTTTCTTCTAAGCAATACTTATATTTTATTTTTCCCTTATAAAATAAACCTGGATTACTGCAGTGTGTTATATAGTATGCAGAGCTATATGTGAAGATATATGCTAAACTCCAATCAATGCATAACAGTGAGAAAAGGACAAAGCGATTTTGAACGTGTCATTCCACTTGACTGGAATGTATTAATTGCTACTTAGTTTTCGAGTCCAATTGAAATTGTTGGTTCTGAAGCTCTGAATAGATAGGATATGAAGAGGATATTTACTTGAATAGGCCCTATTTCTTGCTTGATTGATAAGAGATCGGTCTCAGAGGTTTTTCTTCTAGCACTATCACCTAAAAGATCCAATGTTTGAAAAGGAAATTAATTTTTCTTGCAGAGTACTTTTATTTTTGTAATATCTTTACCATATGTCTTGCCTGGTATCTTCACAACAACATATCTAGAAGAAAGGAAAAAGCTTTCATCCCTTGGCAGACTTGTCTCAGTTAACAATGACCAGCTTTTTAAGTTGCATTTAAAATAATACTCATTTTAAGTTTCACAATTCTCTCCTAACCCAGCCCGTTTGCTTTTGCTTTCATATTTGCAAACAGTTACAAGAGATTTGCCAACTATCTGGGTCCTCATTTTACCAACCTGGGAAGGGTGGAAGGCTGTCACCCTTGAGCCTGGTGAGATAAACGAAAGCAAGCTTTGTATAATATCAATGTGAAAGATTGTATTATTTACTTATAATGTGTCCTCTCTATTGTATACTTTTTAACTCTTTCATTTAAGTTATATTAACCTAGTCATCCTTCAGCTGCCAAATCAGAACAGATATTGGAAAAACCCAAGTAGGAGGGATCAAGTGTATCATAACTCCTTATTTTAACTATTGGAAGGCAGTTAATTTTCAGATTTCCTTACCAAACCTCCCAAGTGTGTTGTATTCTACGTACAATTAATGGTATCCATATATAAGCATTGTTATCTAGCAATCCAATTGTCTGAACTTATAATTATCCCACATACCATCAAAGATGCCTTGAAACTATAGCACCAGCAATTTTTCTACCTGTGTAATTTAATACCGGTATGGAATGTTGGAGAATGTCCAATGGTTAAAATTAAGTAGATAGAAAAATTGTTCTTTAAACACATGCTTCAAAAGGGAAGTATTAATTATCTAGGTCAGAGGTCC
Organism: Psammodynastes pulverulentus; assembly: GCA_025802295.1. NCBI lineage: Eukaryota > Metazoa > Chordata > Lepidosauria > Squamata > Psammodynastidae > Psammodynastes > Psammodynastes pulverulentus. Next base: position 20,176,970 of record JAOYMU010000302.1, on the reverse strand, counting down.
CCAACTCCCGAACCGTGGACCGCCACCGGTCCACAGCGTGCCAGAAACCAGGCAGTGCAAATAACTGAAACCTCATCCACAGGATACAGGCAGCACATGAAACCTCACCCTCTCCGGTCCACGGAAAAACCTCTTCCCACGAAACCATTCCCTGGTGCCCAAAAGGTTGGGGGCCAATTGATCTAGGTGATAACTGGCAGGACCAGGGCTTTTTTTGAGTCGGAGCTCGGCAGAACACCGTTCCGGCACCTTTTCGGAGCATGTGTCACGTGCTCCGTCCCCACCAATCGCGCGCTACCACTTCCGGTTTTTTTTAGCGCGATGGGGGGAGCGCGTTCCGGCACCTTTCGGCGCCGAAAAAAAGCCCTGGGCAGGACTCAATCTTTATTTATTTATTTATTTATTTTGTTGGATTTATATCCCGCCCCATCTCCACAAAGGGACTCGGGGCGGGTAACAA
>JAOYMU010000302.1:20131227-20147383 GCA_025802295.1 Psammodynastes pulverulentus | reverse complement strand
TATTTGAGCGCCACCTCGGCGGAAGGGTTGAAAAATAGAGCGCCATGGCGTTCAAATAGAGGTTTTACGGTAATTCTCTATTGCCAGAGAGAGGCTTAAAGAAATAAGTTGCTAGATAGCATAAGTACAATTCTTTAAGCAACTTAGAATGTCATCAAGACATTTAGAGCCAAGAGATCATTTCTCTGAAGTAATCTGGAGATTTTGCAAAAATATATACAACAGTCATTTGCTTTCATATGCAAATATATTGGTCCCAGGAAGTGGTAACATTGGGTTCCCATGTTAAACAGGATTTGACCTGGTCGGTAATTGGAGTGGGGATGGGAGTGGGGGCTAAAAGGGAACTGGAAGACTCTAAACTAGTCTGTGAAATTGGGAAAAAAATCTCCTGAAAATAAGCACTAATCAATTATTTCAATACCATTGCCAAGAAAATGGCATAGTTATATCTCTGTAGTTACCAGAATTCGAATTCAACTCAAGAGTACATAGACACGTTGATTAGCCTTGTGGTTGGTGAAATAAAATTGTTGGTATCATTCTGTTGATGCGTTCAAATGCTTTGGCTGTGGATAACGTATTTGGCATTTATTTATTACAAGATTTATCACTTGCCTCCTGAGTAGTTTTATAATTTAAAAACAAAACCCAATCAATAAAAAGTTGGCAAGATGCAAGCCAATATCAAATAAAAAGGCATAAAAGTGGCATAAAAACCAATTAACATTATTTAATAGATTATGAAGGAAAGGGTATTTTCTGTAATGGTGCAAAAACAAGGGCAAACCTCTTCTCTGGGGGAAAAATTCCAAAGTTCAGGTGCCATCACTGAAAATCTCCTCTTGCTGGTGACTCATTTTCCTTCAGGTGGCATCTGGACAGAGCTTCCAAAGAACTTTGCATACAGGCAGGCCATGTTCAGCTAGCAGACTTAATCTTGTCAGCCACTAACTTGGCCAGTTTTCCTTATTGGTAGTTCTGCCAGCACATATCAAAAGACTAAAAGTCACTTGGTTGCGAACCCAGAGACTTCCAAAATCTACCTGTCAAGAGACTCCCAACCAGTTCTATCTGTAGCTCCTTCTGCATTGGCTGGACAGGCAGCAGTGGGCGTGGCCAAGTTGCAGCAGCTAATTAATATTTGTGAGGAGTGGGTTCCAGGATGCCATTTTCTCTCCCTTTCTTGGAAAAGTGGCTATAGTGCAGTGATGGCTAACCTTATTTTTCTCGGGTGCCAAAAGTGCCCACACCCATAATGCAATGCCGCCCCCATGCCCCACTATGTGTGTGCAACCCCCCCATACCCCATTTTGGCCTAGCAGGCCCCCCTGAAGCCTCTGGATGTTGGAAACAGTCCGTTTCTAGACTTCTGGTACTTCCAGTAGGCCCGGTTTTTGCCCTCCCAGAGCCTCTGAGCAAGCCCTGTATGTACCTGGCATCCCAAATGGGCCATGTGGAGACTCCTGGGAGAAGCAGGGCGGCGTGGGTGGGGCCAACTGAAAATCAGCTGGTCAGCGGGAGGCACAGGCACAGTGGAGCTGACCTGAGAGAGATTTATCTCCACATCTTCCACCGTCTTTGGTCGCTAACGGTGACCAGGGGACACTGCAATCATCATAAATATAATATGCCGGTTGCCAAGGGTCCAAATTTTGACCCCCTAGGATGGCATGGACAATACTGGTGGTCATAAGTCACTTTTTTTCAATGTCCTCCTTTGTCCTCCTTTTTGTTTTGTTATGTCTTCCTTTATGTCTTCCTTTTGGTGTCCACGTATCTGGCAACCCTAACTAGGGCTGACTCGATAGCAGTCTTCCAATATCTTAAAGGGCTGACACAAAGAAGAGGGGGGTCATCCTATTCGCCCAAACATCTGAACACGGGACAAGAAATAATAGATGGAAATTTATCAAGGGGAAATCCAATCTAAAACTAAGGAGCAATTTCCTGACATTGACAACAATTATTCAGTGAAATGGCTTGCCTCCACAACTCCTTAAGTTTTTAAGAAGAGATTGGACACTATACCATTTATCCAAAATGGTAATGTCTCCTGCTTGAGCAGGGGATTGAACTAGAAGACCTCCAAGATCCCTTGCAACTTTTTTATTCTGTTCTATTATTGATTCCTGAAGTTAGTTAGCAATGAAAAATGCCACATATTCAGTCTTTAAAATGTATATCCTTAAAAATGAGTCTGCAAATTATACTTATAAGCATAGATTACCATATTCTATTATGATTCAACAATCAAAAAGTATCATTTGAGATTTTGAGTATGTAATTTACTCACTGACTGCAAATAAAGTCATTCTTATATGGACACAGAAAATAATTTCATGATATTTAAGTCTCTGATGGTTAAGTATTTTATGTGCTTGTTTTGACTGTATGAAAATTCTGCTGACAATTAGCTGTCAAAATATCTGAACATGCAAGATATTACTGAAATTTCCTTATAATTATATATTAATGATTGAATCAGCTCATCCTTCTATCTTCTAAAATAGGATTAACAATTAACAATCCTATTTAAAGTCTGCCACAATAAATCATTTTCTTTTCATGATTACCCAGTTCTCTAATATTCATTAAAGATGAACAATTATGTTTCTTTTGTATTATGGGAATTCTCTATACATTTTACAAATATCAGATATACTTTTGCCAAATCTGACTGTCAGTTAGTTTTGAACATCTCAGAAATGCTGGAGAGTTCCTCAATTTAAGCACCCAGGTTGCATTGTGCTCTGCTCATCCTGGAGATATATCTAGCACATGTATGTTTTTCGGTATTTCTTGCTTTGTTATATACCACCCAGAACCTTGTGACACTTCACCTTTTTAAAAAATATATTTAAAGAAAGTTGCATTAGGATGAGATTTTTTGGCAGCAGAAGCCTACATGGAACATTTTCCAACGTATTTAGGGAATCAAACGTTGCATGCAGTTTTAATAATATGCATTTTTGTTCTTGAATAATATTCATGTTCACTGTTTGACTGTATATTTTTAAAAAGTATTTTGGAATTATATAATTCTTATTCAAGAAATATTAATTTTGTTACTATTATTCACTAATTTTATAACAATTCAACGTAGCCTAATAAGGATGATTGAATTTTAGAGCTGTTTAGGTTTCATGCTAGTAAATAGCTACTATGGTATATTATATGCTGAACTGATATTTTTAAATATTCAATGGCAGTAACTATATTCAACTACACTAAAAAAATGGAATTACAACATGCTAATTTCTATGGATTAATATTATTGCATTAATTTTTTTAAACCAGTACTATACACAATGGTTTCTATATGAAGTATTTTTTTAATTATTTTTACTATATGAAGTATTTCAAAGTAGAAATAATATTTCACTTTAATTTATAATTAAGCTGTATAAAACTTTATCTTTTTTGATTATGTGCCATCAAGTCAGGCTAATTTGTAGCAACCACCTAAGATAGGTTTTCTCCATGACTATCTGTGTCTAAGCTAGTTTTTCAATAGTGCAACCATCACCAATGTAATTAAGTTCATCCACTTTGTTTTATTCTTGGTACTGTGTCTTTAAACATATTTAATTAATTTAATACAACCATACAGGACTAATTAAATAATGTGTACTGATAATTTAATGTTTGACTTTGAAATTTAATAAAAATAATCAAAGAGGCATGGTGGCTCAATGGCTTTAAAGATGCTGCAGAAGGTCTGTGCTCTAGCGATTCAAGTCCTACCACAGCATGACGGAGTGAGCTCCCATCACTTGCCTCAGCTCCTGCCAGCTAGCAATTTGATAGTATATAAATACGGTGGGAAGATAACAGTGCTCTGTGTTTCACAACATGCTCTCCAATGCTGTGTGATGTCATGCTGACCACATGACCACAAAACATCTTCAGGCAGCACTGACTCAATGGCCTAAAAACGGAGATGAGCACTGCCCCCTAAAGTCGGATACGACTAGCGGACAAAATCCACAGGTTTAAAAGATTTTAAAACCTTTTGTAAATGTTACCTTTACTTTATTATAATAAAAAGACTGGGAAAAAGAAAAAAAGAGCAAAATACACACAATATATAATTATTAATTTTTATTATTTCAAAAGAAGAGTAAAGAGAGAAAAGTAAAGTGGTGTAACTTTGAAGTGAAATATTCTAAATTTGTTCTAATAGATTCACAAAAGGGTATTCTGAATTATTACAATTAGCTAGTTAAAGAAACTTATTATTACCTGAAACATTTTCAGCCATTCCTGAAGCCCAGTTGGTGGTTGGATAGATGTAATGCGACGGCGTTGCTGTCCTTGACCATTGGCTGCTCTCAGATCTCCAAATGTAGTTGGTGTTGCTGAACAAGGCACAAGCCCAGTAGTGCTATGGCAGGAAGAATAATTAGATTCCAGAAATATTTATTTCTATTAAATATAACATTTCCTTTAGGAAGCTCAATTCTAATTATTTAAGCAAATTTCGTTATTATTAGCACACTTTATCCAATCCCATCTCCTTTACAAATTCAGTGTTTTGATATTTTTTAAGGCTATGAAACTTCCAAAAAGGATGCATTTAAACCCTATAAAATTAACAAAATGTGAGTCAAGTTTAGCTTAATTTACTGAAGAAGGGATGTTATCCAAAAGGAGTAACGAGGAATCTGAAGTATTACTTTAGATGTTTCAAAGGGCTTACGCTGTTTCACTAGTATTTTTGAGCTTCAGTTACGTAGTCAAATTACTTTAAATCTCACAATCCCTGGTGTTTATATACCAGTTTATAGTCATCTGGGCATTGCAAGGTAATATGCTGAATCTTAGTCATAAAACCTCAACGTGAATTCATGTGGAAAGTGCAAACAAAAATAGAGCAAAAACACAGCCACTGGGAATTAAAGGGAGCAGCACTATACCTAGGAAACTTGATTTTTCATAAACAATCAAATAAATATACCCCCCTCCAGATACACACTGAAAAGCAAATAAACCAATAAAACATTTGAAAACATGTCAGGAAAAATTATTACGTCCAGTTATCATGCAATGATGACTGTCCACTGAAAACAGAGTGGTAAAGACAGTAAGGAGTAAAATATCCTAGTTGAGTATTTTACAGCTTAAAGTATGCTCGGAAAGACAGAGAACTGGCAAAAAGTAGAAGCATAATGCACAAATATTTTATTGCACTTTTACTTGTGAATAATTAATGTGCAAGTGGTACTGTGGCCGTCAGTTGACAATATCATTATGTAACTGGACTTCTGACTAATTCAACTTTCTCTTTTTTCTTCTTCCCTGTATAGCTATCTAAATCTGTTCTGGATTGTCCAGAAAATATAATTTTAGAAACGTCTTTATATAAATATTAATCAAAACTAAAAATAAATTTTAATCATTTTCCAGGTTAAAAGCATAGGTAATTCTCGACTTATGACAAGTGAGCCCAAAATTTATGTTAAGTGAGACATTGAGTTTTGCCCCATTTTGTGACCTTTTTTGTCTCAGTTGTTAATTGAATCACTGTAGATGATAAGTTAGTAATCCAGTTAAGTGAATCTGGCTTTCCCACTGACTTTGCTTGTCAGAAGGTCGCAAAAGGTGATCACGTGACCTTGGGACACAGCATAAATATAAACCAGTTGCCAAGTATCTGAATTTTGATCATGGAGCCATAGGGATGCTGCAAAGGTTGTAACTGAAAAACAGTCATAAGTCACATTTTCCAGTGCCATTGTAACTTTGAATGGTCACTAAACGAACTGTTGTAAGCCAAGGACTGTCTGTGTTAAAAATTAGAGCTAGAAAATATTCAAGTTTTAAAATAATTTTAACTTCTATGGTATGTTGTGGATTACAAGCATATTTCATATGGACTTGCCTTTGAACAGACTAAATTATGAAAAATACTTAACAAAATGTCTGAATAGCAATAATTTTTGCTTAGAAATTCAAAGCTTAAACTCATAGTTTTTCTAATCAGTGCATTTATTGCTATCATACATTTGAATACTTAGCTGCTGACTTATTTCCTTCTCAGTTCTTTTAAGACTCAATTACTATAGGGCTAAATATTTGAAAAACATTTGTGTAGGAATACTAAAATGTATTTAAAAGAAAAATGGAGCTATGGTTTTCTATTTTCAAGTATTTTCAATTAGAAGGACTTCAGGAAGTAGGGCTACAAAAAAACTTTCTGCTTCAGAGATACAGTTAGGGAGATCAGAAGTCAAAAACACTCTAGATGGATCAGTTAACTGCTTCAGTGTATAAGATAGCTTTTATTTTATTATTTTATCATTATATTCTCCCATTGAAAGCAAAATTAGGATCTAATGTCTAATAAGGAGGGCATTACAGTGCAAAATAAATTATTTGATTTTTCATAGAGTTAAATAAATTTTCTCTTAAGATTATAATAAGAATTCACTTGTATTAACTGCAGTATTATTTTAATTTGTCTAATAAAAATTCATTCAATTTTTGATTTCAAAAAATTATTAATCTGGATACAGATTAATAAACGATGTGAAATCAATTCCAAATATTCCATCAGTAATTCAAATCCAAATAGTAACATTGCCTCATAGTAACACTGGCTTCAAAAATACATCATTTTATAGGAGTATCTATATTTCCCCCCAAAATAGAAACAATTAGAACCAATTAGGCTAGAATGAAGTAGTTCTCATATTTTTAATGTTAACTTCAGTCTCAAGGTAAGTCCAGAGTCATACTTTTGTAAGCTGGGTGGTCATACAAATATTTATCAAATTTATCTGCTTGCAGTTCAGGAAACTCTTGAGTATGATAGATTATTTTTTTTATATTTCTTAGAGTTAGCAGTGTTGAAGACATAATTGTGAATAACATATAAATGAATATATTTCAATTCAGAAAAAAATTAGAAAAGAATTTCTATTTAAAAAATAGAAAGATAGCTGGTTAAAGCAAGTTTTACAATGATGCAGATTTGTACATGACAAAATGCAGCAGAACTGTATTCAGTTGTTATGGCAACCAGTTAGTAGTAAAGCTGAACTGAATGCACTGATACTGAAATTCCTGGCCAAAAGAAATTAAAGGGTTGATAAACTGACAAGGCTGGCTCATGATGAATGTATGTTGCTTTAATTTATAAATGGAACTCCACATTCTGGTACAGTTATAATTCAATGAGTCAGGAAGTATCATGCTGTTGCATGCAAGAATGTTATGATTAGCATCAGATATATTGTCAATTCTATATTCCAAACAATCCAGTAAACTGTTAAGTGTCCTGACCTGAAAGAGTCTTTGCATGAAGACAGTGCTATTAAAGCCTTATAACCCATTATTTCTAATTCAGAATTGAAATATTTCTGTAGTTAGCACTTAAATATCAAATTCTGGTCCTTTGCAAAAAACTAAATTTTGGTTTGAGTATAAATATGAAATTGGTGCCTGGACAGCATATGATAAAGTATCTGAAAACAGATGACAGTTTATTACACCAAATTACCTTGTATATTCTGAGACTTTACAGGGTTTCTTTCCCAGTGAGAAAGAACGGACCTCTGAGCCATGGTCTAACTTTCTTTTCATCTGTAAAATGGGACAAGAGAAAAGATGTTAGCTTACCACCTTAAGGTAGAACTGTAATGAACAGTTTATATTACTTTGGGGAAAAAAACCTTTTTATTAACCCCTTAGTCCCTTTGAATGACCACTCTGATTTATAGTTAAAAAAATACAACTGAAATAATTCCAACAGTCCAACAACCTTCTGTGCATAGTTATCAGGATTCCAGAATATTTGCTATATTTATTTGTACATGCTTATACATTATAATTTGTCTTCCATAATCTGGTTACATAGGTTTACAAATACTAGCTTTTTAAATTGCTCAGAATGAAAACATGCATAAAAATACAAAAGAAGATGAGATTAAAATGAGATCCATATTGCCCCCACTTTAATAACTTTCTGAAAAGGATTAAAATCTGTTTATCCTTCCAGGCCTCGGAATGGGATAGTTATGGAAGTCTTTATGGTTTTGTTTTAGTTTTTCAATCAGCTGTGTTCTTTCATATTTGGTTTTTTTCCCTATTTCTTTTTAATTGTAAGTTGTTCAGAGTTGAGAGCTCGGGTGGCCTACAGCTGAATGGATAAATATATAAAAAGGTTCTTGCACAATTATTTGAGAAACATTTTATGAAAAGGAATCAAGGACATTAAATTCCTTTTCTGTGAGATGTTCCTTGCATTTCTAATCCCTTTTGACAGATTTAATAAAACTATTTTTTCCTAATGAGAATGTGGGGGAGTGTGAATGTATGAAGATTTGAGTCCAACTTCCAGCTAATTTTTTAAAAAAGGTTTTGTTTTAAAAAAAATTTACTAAAAAGAAAATATACCCAGGAATCAACAGTCTCAAACAAATTATTAAATGTTAATACGCTCAGTGGTTTTTAGAAACTTCTAGGCAAGCAATTGAAATTAAAACTATATGCAAGAATTTTATAACATACAGTTTCATTACTGTATGAAATTGCATAGAACAGATTTATTAATTAAAATATATTTATAATGCAAACTTTTCAAATTTGACCAATGCAGCCATAACCTGATACGCTGGCTAAGTAACATAGCATATATGTTTGAGAAAAATGATATAGAATTTGACAAATTTTATTATTGTAGATATAATACAATAAATGTTTTAAATAATTTCTATCATACCAATACTAATTTTCATATTATTTTTTGAAAATAGCCTTTGTAATGTCCACAGTACACTGCCTTTCAAAGCAAATTATGTTTATTTCTTTTCCCTATTAAATGAATATACATTAATTATTGAATTGATGGTACTGGTGCTTTGGTAACGATAACAAAAAATACAGTAAAATTTTCCAAGGCTTTAAAATGTACTTATGGGCTTTCACCCAATGTACTACATTTGATTTTGGACAGTATTCTATGTAAATTACTCTGCATATTCATTTCACTTTCTCAGTATTGAAGCTGTTCTTACAGTTAACCTATCTGTATGATTCCGGCTCAAATGGAGCAGAACTCCCTCCGCATGTTACCAAACAAAACTAAAAACCAAAATGAGAAAACAACCTTCTTTTACAAGCATGCCTCTTCTTTAAAACAAGGCACAGAATAACAGAAACCATATTTTTACCCATGTGCAAGAGAATAAGGAAACCACTGGAAAGGGATTCCCCATATTACTATTGACCAACCCCAAATTAACATTAACATGTTTATTCAGGAAAAATCTTTAATTTGATTTTCCTATGGGATACAATGATAAAAAAAAGGCGTTCACAGAAAAAAAAATTATTCAGGCAAATTTTGGGAGTCAGAGGTGTAAGATAAACTCCCATGTTAAAAACAACTTCATTGTCTCAGAAGTACAGGATATATTCAAAACAGTTTCTATAGTTGCCAAAGAATGTTATCAAAGTCTCATTTTCTCAATATTTGTATTATATACTTTTTCTGTCCATATTTAGTCTAGATTGTGAAATATGCAGTAGCTCTGCAATGCACACTGTATTAAAAAAAGATCGTAATAAATTATCATACATCATCCTATAAAGAAGTTTATTCCCTTCGGAATAATCTAATGCAGAGCTACTACATAATGTAAAACATAATTCATAAATACTCATGAAAACATTTGACTCTCATAGCAAAGTATTATATAGTATTAGCATTATTATTTGAAAGAACAGATCCTGTAGCCTGTTTTCTGCACTGCTACTGGGAATGCACCAGGCACATCTTTAAAATTCCTCCCTGATGCAAATATTTACACAGAAGCATAAGAATTATTTGTTTCAAGGGCAGCAGCCTTAATAAAATAAAAATACTTTGTGAAGACAATATGTAAAAGAGAATACGGAGGGAAGGTCTACTTTTAAAAAAAGCTTAAAGTGCTGAGCTGAATGTGAAGACCCATTTCAGTCGAAGGCAAATAATTTGATCTTTCCCTGGTTTCTCATGCTGATTTTAAAATAAAAGCATGTCGCATCTCACTGAGCCTTTTCGCTATTTGCCTTTACCCAGCACACAGAATTTTAAGCATCCAGCCACCCACTAAGAGGAGGGGGGAAACCACGGAGATACTGCAGCCATCTACAATGATACGGATTTTTCCTCCCTTCCTCTTCTGCCTAACATGCAGAATAATAATGCCTCTTTCGAAAGCGCGCGAGTTACTTACTTTGTAAAAAATCATCTTTAAAGTGCCGTAGAAACCCATGTTGTCGGTATTTTTCCCCTTTAGAGATTCTGTGCCTCCAAGTATCCGGCTGCTTGGTAGTCGTTGACAATATAAACCTTTTTCAGGTAGATATGTCACAGACTCTAATGTGGACATGCTCGGGCACGTCAGAAAAGGAAGACTGGGCAATAGAACCAGCAGCCAAACTCCGCTGCGAACGAGAAGGAAGCTCGCGAGCCAACAGCTTCGCCCGGCACACATACATACATACGCAGGGGCTTGTCGAGGAAGAACTTGAGGGAATAATGAGATCGGGAGGGAAGATTATTGGAGGAGACTTTGCCCAGTCAAAGCCTTGACTGAACGGATTCCTCCCTCAGCGGCGCAGAGAGATCGGATTACATCTTCCCTCACGCTGAGAATGGTGCAGTCCAAGTTTCAGCAATGCAGACTGCACATCAATTACATGGTGCTCCGTTCCAAGGAGCCTGTGAGCATACAGCATGGGAAGGACTTCGGCAGGAAATTAAAGAAGCCCCATGCCTTGCTCACATTGGCCACTGGGACTGGGGAAACACGGAAACTCTATCGTTCCGAGGCCAATAATTTATCTCCCTCGTTTTAGGCAGGCAGAATAGTACTGGCTAATTCTAAACTGCCAGCTGCAGCAAACAAGTTAATTTTCTCTTATTACAAGTGTACTGTGGCCCGCAGGCAAGCTGTCTGCACCTTTAAGCCAAACCTAATGGATACAGAAAATGCTCCATAAAGTACAGTTAATTGTATAATAATCTGAGATAAGCATTCCTTTTGGCAATCTCGTTTATTTGAGGAAAAAACTCATGACATTGGAATATTTAACATTCAGTCCAATCTTATTAAGCATCATCTACCAGGAAGATACAAATATTAAGCTGCAATTCGAAAATGAGATTATTTAATTCACCTTAAATGTGGCAGGCTGAAAATGTTTTCTAATTGCTTTTTGGTTAAAACTAAAATGAAAAATATTTACTTCATGACTTTCCATGGTAACTTGCTTCCATCACACTTTTTAAAAGTGTGTTTTTAAATCTGCATTTTTCTTTTAAGATATACTAACTATAGCCTTTATTCAGAAAGCATGAAATTAAAAACAAAAAAATGAAAATTGCTTAGAAATCTAATTGAATCAATATCTCAGGAGTCATTGACCATTTCTCTTTCACCATTAGATATCCCACAGTAGCCTATTAAGGAGGGGCAGGTAAAGGGGAAGACTTGCATATCCTATCAGGAAACAAGCAGTGCCCTATTCCATTTGATTAGTTCCTACTAGTAGTAAGTACAGCTCATTAATAAAAGGAAGAAAAGGAACAACGGTAAGTTTTTTTAAAATATGTATCAACTAAGCAAAACAACTGGAAGTTCTTGATTTCTTATGTTGGTTTTGTTTAAGAGGACTAAACTAACATCACTTCTTCAAATAACACTCAAAGCAATTATGGTCATTGCTATAAAGAGATAACTAGATTTATCAAAACACAGCAGTTCAACATCTATAAAAGGAATAATTTATACTGCAAGGAGATAAAAGCAGTACAACATTATACAGTATGTTCTATTTGCATAAACATGAAACTATCAGCAGAAGTTTGCTAAATCAAGTACAACTATCACATGTTCTGAACATAATGCTTTCTCTACTGTTAATATCTGCAGTATGGTACTTGTGTGGAAGGTATGTTCATAGTTTCTCCAGATGGCATCTTTGCCATTAACACAGTGTACTTTCCCCTCCCTCGTACTGTAGCATAAAATATTAAGAAAATGCTTTAAATTTTTTAAAATACTACCTAATTTGTCTGTAGTCTATTAATTACTTGAATAAAATTCCCTTCAAGTAATTTGTTATGCTAAAAATGGTTCTTGGGTTGTTTTTTTTAAGTGTGCATAGAATATGTGAGTTTGTAACTTATCTATTAGTAAGCAACTCCGCACACCATTATAGTTGTGATACATTTGCACAGTTCTGCTGATTCCAATCATAGGCAATGTAAGAATTATACATGTTATATATGTAAGTTACTGACTTACAACAGTTTGTTTAGTGACCATTCCAACTTACAATGGCACTGAAATAAGTGACTTATGATTGTTTTCTCACTTATGGCCGTTGTAGCATCCAACAATCATGTGATGAAAATTCAGGCGTTTGGCAACTGACTTATATTTATGATGGTTGCAGTGTCCCAGGGTGAATATCTTTTGAAACGTTCTTACAAACAAAATCAATGGAGACGTTGCTTAACAATTGTGTTACTAACTTAAGAACAGCAGAGATTCACTTAACAACTATGGCAAGCAAAGTCATAAAATGGGACAAAACTCACTTAATGAATGTCTTTCTTAGTAACAGAAATTTTAGCTCAATTGTGGTCATAAATTGAGGACTACCTGTATTAGATAACAATGATGCTGCAGAGACTAAGAGATATTTAAACCATTTAATGATTGCTATGTTTTTATGCTATTGCTTAGCATACAGTCCTGAAACTGTAGAGTTCTTGCATATTATGAAACAAAAGATATAATTATTTTTTTCTTCTGTTCAGTTGTGTCCAATTCTTAAAGACTGCCTATAGTTTCTTGGCAAGGTTTTCCAGAAGTGGTTTACCATTGCCTCCTTCCTAGAGCATAAGATAAAGTGACTGGCTCAAGTTCACCAATCTGGCTTTGTGCCTAAGTGGGGCTAGAACTCATGGCCTCTTGGTTTCTAGCCTGGTGCTTTAACAACTATACCAGACTGACTTTCAAAATTCTATATAGAAAAGGATTATTTATATACATTGCAGTAACCAATAAAGCATATACCATTGCATGTTTATTCTCATCTAATTACAATCTCCTGTTTGCTTTTCTTCCCTGGTCAGTCAGATCATCCCTCCCATCCACATTCCTCTGAATATTGGATATTAAGTATGGAATAGGTAGCCAGCTTATGTAGAACCTTTATAATTCAAAACCATGGTAACAAATTTTCTGATGAGAAACTGATTTTCCACTAATATTGCAATGAAATATTTGTTTCTATATTCTTTCATCGTAGGAAGACTTAAGAATAGGAGAGTACACATATGTACTCCAACATAAACACGGGGCACCAATACAGTATATATTGTATACATACATACATACATACATACATACATACATACATACATACTCAAACATATACATGAATAATTCACTAATAGTAGAGCCAATTTGCTGAAGTAATTAATGTGCTAGCCTAGAAATCAGAGACAGTGAGTTCTAGTCCAGCTTGGTGATTTCATGGCAGCCACTCTCTCTGAGCCCAGCCCACCTCATTTAGTTACTACTACAGAAAAAATAGGAGGAAGGAATATTATGTCTGCTTATTATCTTGACTAACTTATGAAATAATAAAGACAGGATAAAAATCTAATAAATTAAATTAAATATAATAATCAAATACATAAATAGCTGGAAAAATATAATTGAAATATCACACAGTATGATATCCAATTTAGAACACAAAGGTAGTTTAGTATTTATAGACAAGAAGTAACTCAATGGCCGAATAGATTCAAATCATTCAAAAAGTTTAAAAAGTATCATTGTCTATGAAGTGGTGAGATTATAGATTTGCTGTGTGGAAAGTCAAACAAAATGTTCACTTTACATCCTTAAATATAAAATCTAATGTCAGGGAAAAGGTTTGGCCAGAACCCTCCTCCCTGTGCTCAACTGTCAAAGTCCAAATGAATTGTTAAAAATAACTATATTTAGTCTGAATTATACAATATATATATATAAAATTTGCATTAACTAGGCATCTCACAAATTATTGTACTAATGATATACCATAAAAATAGTAAATCAGTTATTACACCTTGTCTCTCCAATGATTCTTAATACAGTTATTAGATATACTTTGTAACTTGCTGATATACAAAACAAAATTCTAGAGGAAGTAAGTTAATACTATTTTAATCATTTTTTCATATATTTTTTCAGATATACCTCTATTTTTTTTTTTAAATTATGTAACATAGTTTGATGGACTACTCTGTTTCATTTTATTATGACAAATTCTCCAAAATACCAGTAGGTAATATTCAGGGGAAAGCTGGTATTAAATAAGACAATAACGTTAAAATTTACAGAAAATTAGGCTGTTGTCCCATAGTAAGGGGGGAAGAAATGAAAGTCTCATATCCACAATTTACAAAAAGAATTGAGGTGCCCAGATTAAGTTTCTCAAAAACAAATATTTATTTAACAACTTAACAAGTTTCCAGTAATAGTAATAAATAAATCAGGCATAAACTGGAGCAAGGGATGATGAAGGAATCAAGAATACTCTGAGTTGTTATAGAAGGCAATCAGCTCCCTCAAGCTGCAACCTAGGTAAGTGCAGATTATTTACTCATACACAATTATTTTAAATAGTTACAAGAATAATTTTTAAAATTTAAAGTTAGCAAATATAAAGGCTAAATTATTAATTATAAAAATTATATCCTTATTATGAGGAGGAAAATTTATTAGGAAGCCAAAATTCAAAATTGAAGAACTAATATTGAGTTCTATTCTATAATTTCTTCATTACCAGTATCCTTTAATAAAATAGTTTTATTTATCTATTTATGTCAGTATAGTTGAGAATTTTGAAAGAATATAGACTATCATCTGAATGTCTTAAAACTGCCATGGTGGTTTAGAAAGACAGGCAGGCAAGCAGACAGACAAATTCAGAGCTGTACTATATAGTATTATATAGAATATATATACTGTATTATATAGAAGGCACATTACTTAAAATGATTAGTCTTTAATGGTATTACAGCTTGTTGGAGTTACTCCACCCTTAAAATTAGGTAGAACCATTAGATAGGTTGACAGAACCAGGTAGTAATGGACCTGGAGGATTTCAGCCAGAGCTTAAGGTTTTTCCTAAAGATCTGGTAGGCTTTGCATCAGTCTATCAGGCTATCAGTCCTTTGAGCTATGCCAGATAAAAAATAAAATACCAGAATTTCAGGAATGCTACTTTATTATTATTGGGGTAAGAACAAAATCTTAAAAGCTTGTCCAATTTCCCATATTAGAGATTACATTGCTGTAATAGAGCAGTGAAATATAATTATTTATATGTGGTTATCACATCCACATATAGGTGACAAATAGCCATTTTCAGATGAACCTTTCCTTGAATTACTCAAATCACAGAATCCAAAAGTCTGCTGAAAAAAGTTCTCAAAAATGCTTAGAGATTTATTTTGATTAAGCTGTTCCAGTCAAAGTAAAAATATTTATTTTTTGTTTGGTTAGCTGGGAAGGTTTTATTCTGTGTCTTTTAAGGAAGTAGATGGTATACTTGGGCTTTCATGGCTAAGGAAGGACTTGAACTCACAGTCTCCCGCTTTCTAGCCTGGTGCCTTAACCACTAGACCAAAGGTGTTCAAACTTGGCAAGTTTAAGACTTGTGGACTTCAACTCCCAGAATTCCTGAGCTAACATGACTCGAGGAGGGAGTTCAAGTCCACAAGTCTTAAAGCTGTCAAATTTGAAGATCCCTGCACTAGACCAAAGTGGCACTGCATTTATCTTACAGTTGTAGATGTATATCTACATAATATATACCGCCCCGAGTCTACGGAGATGGGGCGGTATAGAAATTAAACTAATAAATAAATAAATATAGTTAGTTAGGCTATGTCTTATTACAGATCACCTGATGATCAGAAAATACTACAAATCCAAGAAAGATTAAGGAGAAAAATTATGTTCTGTTTCATATATGTCCATTGACAATATTTTTCTTAAAAATGAAAACAAAATCCTACTTTAATATATATTTAATATATTATCGAAGCTGTGATCACTCTGAAGTAATTACAAAAATAAAAAATCTCTAGAATAGCAAG
>JAOYMU010000302.1:20110743-20122591 GCA_025802295.1 Psammodynastes pulverulentus | reverse complement strand
GAGGGAGGGAGGAAGGAAGGAAGGAAGGAAGGAAGGAAGGAAGGAAGGAAGGAAGGAAGGAAGGAAGGAAGGAAGTTTTTTCTTTGGTAAAGCAGAGTGAAACTTTCCATGCTGTCTGAAATTTATTTCCAGTTGAATTCACTGGCACCGATAGGACAGTGTTAGTCAATAAACTGTTGAGTGTTCCAAAGTGGTGCCATCCATTTTGTTATAGTATTAACTTTTTTTTAAAGGGAGCAGATTTTGTGTTAACAAATGAATAATTTTCCTGGTTTTCCCTTTCCCCTTTAAAAAAAAAAGTGTTATATCCAATAATGTACCTTCCAGTTTCAGCTAAAGTGGCCATTTCCCAACAATACTTTAAATATTTATGATAAGCAACAGACCGAAAATTCTAAAATGCAACTCATTCTTGGAGGCATACCAATTTAGATCACTCTGGTAATGTAGTCTGTAAAAAAATTGATCACTTTAAAATGAATGTTTGCTTCCTCTATTTAGAATAATCTTCAGGTATAGAAACAAAAGAAAAAATTGGTCCATGTGTGATACAGATGGAGGGATTCCTTCAGTTTGTGCATGAAATAAAGAGTAAGAAAGTGTCCCAGCTCTTTGCCCCTTGTTCTTTTACATTAATGTGCCAGTTATTTCTCAGGTTAACATTCCCTTTTTGGTGTATTTGAATGTCTATTTTCATTTCTAATAAACCAGTCTTCACAGGCAGTCATGGCTGAAATTGCTAAAAATGTAATTGTACTGCCAATGACATGGCAATTCACCCCTCGTTGGATCCCCATTCTCTATCCTTTCTTCTTACAGTCTTACCTTCTTACATGTGTTAATCTTTTTTCTATTAACTACTGGTATGAAACATTATGAACTTTTTTAGGAACCTTAAATCAGTATTTATGAAACCTAACTATATTACATGAAACAATTCCTTAATGTACCCTTAAGCACTTTTTAAAAAGGTATAATTATTTTTTTACAGTAAAAAGAGGAGATATTAATATTTTGGCAATTTTTTTAGAATGCAATATGATTTAATGATAATGCTGATAACATAATTGTGATCTCTCTTTAGCAAACCTCTGGATTTAAAATATTATTTTTTTGTTTTGTGCAAAAAACATGCTTTACCCTGATTAGGTTTTACTTTAAAATTCCATTCCATAATTACTTTATTGTAGTAAACCAATTTATCTTTTCCAAATCTTTTAATGACAGATTGTTTCAAGACTGAATTGATGAACAAACTAATTGGCCTGAGCAGATTGTACATAGGATTGAATACATTGAATGTTGATTGCTGAAATGTTGCGATTTCTGCATGTGATATGTTTGCTTGCCTTGTAAAGGGGTTTAATTATATCTTTATTCTGCTTCCATGACTTGCTTTTGCTGTAGCTTATGTTTCTTATCTGTACTGTTGTCTTGTGTTTTCTCTCTTTCTTATTCTTTCTTATGTAAATTTAGATAATTAGGTCCTAAAAAGATAAAATCATGCATTTCATGTATTGTTTTACAAACCAGAAAACATTATCCTAAGGGTTGAAATGCAGGTTAGTTTTTGTTTTGGTGCGCTCACCATTATCCTCAAAAGAATGGTAAACACCCCCCCCCCACAAATCATGTAAATATATTATCTTTCACTATATATATATATATAGACATACCTTAAACAATACTGTTAATTCTATATTGTTCAAACAAAGGAAATGAAATGTTTAGATAGAAAACATAGAGAATTCCTTTATTAAACCAATAAGGATCTCTTTAGATTGCCTGAAACTTTAGCTGCTAAAAGGTACTAATCATTAATAGCACAATTATGTGCCTTTCCTCCCAGGAAGTGCCTTTCTGACTGCAACATTAAGTCTATAACATGACTTCTTTAATTTCTTATATTGGGAAACTGAAAGCCTCCAATCTGATGTCAAAGTTCATGACTTGGAGCAACATGGAGTAATAGCAAAAATCAGTATTGACAAAAACAGCAACAAAAAATATATATAGGGCATTAGAAAAAGAAGTTACCTTAAGTATTCTTAAGAGGAAATCAGTGAAAGTTTTCATGTGGGGAAGAGACTGTCTTCTTCCTCCAAGAGATGAATCTGACTTGGAGAACAGCTAGTTGGATTTGGTTAAAGAAGTCTAGAAGATGGAGAAGTAGCCAATTGGCTTTGTCTGTGTGAAACACTGCCACTTGTAACTAACAATCAAAACACTTTTTTCAGAAACCAGCCAGCGGTGTTAAGAATGAAATATTGAAGCAATAGATGAAGGAACAGGAAAGTTACCAGGAAAATAATGTGCAGAAATTGAAGAAAGAGAAACCATGGGACACAGAGGAAATTTGTAATAATCAGCAGAGATAGAGAGAACTGTTTTGAGACATAGGCAAGAACAAACATCATAAAGGCAGCGAGCAGGATCAGACTCTTACAGTGATAGATCCTATTATTAAGTCCCCTTAATGTGAAAAATGAATATCCTGCAAATTAAAGAGGCAAAACAGAAAAATCTGTTCCTTGAGCTTAACATCTGCCATTTTAAGCAGGTTGACTCAAAAAGAATCACTGGCATGACTTTACTGATGTCAGACTAAGCAGATCTTTGAATAAATATTTAAGTTCTGAATTCTGATTCCATTTATCTAAGTCAGTAACATTTTTGGCATGTTTGACTTTGAGCTCTCTCTAGAATGCATGCCATTGCTTCATTACATGACAAGTTCCAGGGCTTTCTAAAGAAACATCTCCTAGATCAGAGCTTCTTAATTAGTCTATGAGAATTCTATATTTATTTATTAAATAGATTAACCATAGTTCTCTACTTATGACCATAGTTAGGACCAGAATTTCCATTGCTAAGCTTGGTGGCTGTATAAGTGAGTCATGCCTGACTTATGACCTCTTTTTCCATGTTTTTGAAGTGAATCACTGCAGTTGTTAAATGAATCACGTGGTTAAGCCAACACAGCTTTCCCCATTGATCTTACTTGTTGAAAGCCTACTAGGAAGGTTGCAAATGGTAATCACATGATGATCATAAATACATGGCAGTTGCCAACAGTCCAAATTTTGATCAGGTGACTATTGGGGTATTGTGATGATGGTAAGTATGAGGACCAGTTATAACTTTTTTCAGTTGTAACTCTGAACAGTCACTAAAGAATGACTATAGATTGGAGACTATCTGTGCCTGGCCTCCCAACTCACCCATAGTGACTCTGGGCAACTTGTATTAAAAATCAACAATATAAAAAACCCAAGAACTTGCACACACACACACACACACCACCACCACCATGGTAGCTGCACATACAATAATACAAACCAGTTTCTTGGCTCTAGATCAACCCAAGGCATACAGGCCTGCTGATAAAACCATGTTTTCCCGGCTTATTTGGTCTTATAATTTGGGTTTGAGTTACAGCAAATGGTCTTGGGTTACATTGGTTAGTGACCTTATGAACTGTATAATAATACATCTATACAGTAGAGGTTTAGCAAGGGCTCATTAAGCAGGTGACCTGCTTACTAAATAGTTAACAGAAAGTTGATTTATATAAGAGATTCATGGTGGCGTGAAAAGGAAAGACAGATTAAAAAGGAAGTACTTTTGGAAACTTACTTACCCTGTAAAGAGAAATGTGTGTTATGATAGTAAAGCTGCAGTCATAAACACACAAATTTGAACAAGCTTCCCCAAACAGCAGCCCTCCAATTATGATGTATCTGTACTTCCTGTATGCATCCTAAAAATTGTCTTTAATAAGTATTGCAACTGTACTATTAAGTAAACCACATATATAAAATTTTAAAGAACTCTGATAACTATTATGATAAGAATAAACTGACCTTTCATTATATTAGTAATTAAGATTAAGCCAGTTCTGGTGACTCTGTTTTAAGTGCTTACAGAACCTAACAAAAACTTTGATTTGCTTGAAAATGGTTGTTCGCAGCATATTTGACTTAAGCATTTATTATTTGCACCATTGGGTCTGCATGGTTTTACTGCTTTGAAGTCCACATCTTTTGGAGAAACTGAGACTTCTCCAAGTTAAAAAATGAATTGTGTCTAGTAGAAGAGACCTCAGAAAACCAGTCACTATACTGGAAGTATAAGGACAAACTAACTGTATAAAGTAATAGAACATGCTTGGAATTTTGTAGGGGTTCAGTTACATGGAACAGGAAGTTGGATACAATGAAATAAGCTTAATTTCTTTATCATTTGGGATCATTGTTAAAGTTATTGTGCCTCAGTCAAAAGGCAAAAATATTTTATTGCCAGTATTACATTGTCTCTCCCATCACCAGGTATAAATGGCGATCACCTGACTTCTGGAACTCCACAATCATCATATATAAATGCCAGTTGCCTGAATTGTGATCATGGGGAAGCTGCAACAGTCTTAAATACAAATACAAATGATGACTAGGACTAGTCATAAGTCACTTTTTTCAGTACCATTTTAAGTTTGAACAACCAATCTTCAGACTCTTCTTGTAATGGAGCAACAAATCAATTTTGAGTCATTTCCAAGACCAAAGCAAATGTTAGGTTTTGGAAGTTTGGGGTTCTTGAGTTTTCCAGGCAATGTTTGATACTTTTTAGGATACAGAGAAAAGCACTATGATTCATATGGGACAGATGGTATTCCTATTCAAACACGTTTTCAGGCTATATTTAATTCAGTGAGAACTGGCTGCTGCTAACCTATTCTCTCTTGATATTCAACACATCCTGAATTACTCAAGCTGTACAAAGTCATTGGCATGACAATCAGCTTAGGAGAAATTAGTGTCATTTCCTATTAATGTAGGTGTGCCAGATACTTACACTCTGTGTCATCTCTTACCATTCAGTTATCCTTTGAATTGGAAGGAATGCATCTCTCAGGGAAATATATATTCAGGAATATTAGCCATAGTAGGCAGCAGTATCTGATATCAATAGGTATACCACACACTTAGCCTAATGTTATATGTATTTTATTTCAGAGTCTTTGTAACTCCCCAATACTCCATCTATTCACAGTTATTCTGTCCAACAGAATAACTATCAAGAATTTAGTTTTGACTTTGAACTTTTTTTTTTACTCAATCTAGGAATAAAAATGTCAATAAAGCTCTCAGTTGGTAAATCTGTACTTATCTTTGACTTGCTGATCGAAGTATTTATTCGGTATTAGGGGTTAGAGCAATGTGTAGAATTTGAATGAATGAATTTATATTAACTTTGGTAAGGTTTTCATTGGGTAAACTAGTTACCTCTTGGGAAGGGGAGATATAATTTGCCACATGTTCAGTTTTATCATTTAGGCCAGCGGTTCTCAACCTTTCGAATGCCTCGACCCTCATCTTGTGGTGACCCCCCCAATCATTAATTAAATTATTTTTGTTGTTACATCATACTTGCTGGCTTGCGCAGCCTCCTCCCGTGCTGGCCAATGGAGAGCGAGAGTGAGTGTCGCCGGCCAATGGCGAGGCGCGGGGGCAGGATACGGCACGTGCGGTGCCAAAATGGGGAGCACGCGGGATGCCTGGCGACCCCTGGGAAAGGGCCGATTGACCCCCAAAGGGGTCGCGACCCCCAGGTTGAGAACCACTGTTCTAGTAGATCACAAATTGAACATGAGCCAGCAGTTGGTGGTTTAAAAGGTACTTAGGGATATGTTAGCTACCCACAGAATCCAAACTAATTTTCTTACTCTTTTCTGTGTTAGTGAGATCCTACTTGGAATGCTGCAAACATATGGCTAGAAAAAAGGGTAATCTTAATTAATTTGGGATTAATTTCTTAATGTATAACAAATATATAAATATTAAGAACATTTTATCAGTTAAGGAATAAACGTAGAAATATTTTTATTGGCTGTTTCTGACTTTTTACATTTTCAGTGATCTGTTTTAGAAGGTAGGCACAAACTCGTACAAAACCCAGATCAAAGAATTAAATACATTCATTGTATAGTCTATATTGTTGCATACTATAGACTAACCAATATAGTTTCTAATAGGTTTTTTCATTTTTGAGTGCATGAAAGCATGTTAAATTGATATTATGATTACAGAAATTATTAAAACAATTATTTAGAGCAGTTATTTCTAAACCTTTTCAATTTTGATGCTACTTTTTAAAATCAAAAGTGTTGCAGACCTTTATAATAGTCATACTTCTACTCGAATAAAATAAATAAGGACAAAAATCTGAATTCCTAAACTCCAGAAATCATGAACAATTCTTTTCAAAGAATATACATTTTATATAATCAGAAGAGCATCAACATGCAACAGAAAAATAGTTGTCATAGATCTCAACCAAGACAGAAAGGAGTAAGAAAATTAGTTTGGATTCTGTGGACAGTAACATATCCCTAAGAAGGTCATCATTAAGATCCAAAAGGTTTCCATTCACTTCCCCGCAACACAGACCTTTTATTTAGCAAAGAATAATTAAGAGGCTCATATGGACAAAATGTTTTAATGAATTCAAAACATGCACCTATGTACTTATTTTATTGTTGGAATACAAAAATCTTCTGCATGTGTTTAGAGAAGGCTGCCTGGTTACTGCTGAGGGAAGGGAACAATAGATTCAGGTAATGCAGTGGCTCCTATGAGACTTCACTGACCACTGAGGCAAGAGACAAATTTTTTACCAGCAGCAACCAGGAAGCTGAAGGGATCTCCTCCTGCTGTGTTGAAGTTGATATGTTGATGTTGACATGAGCTGTGTGGGTAATCCTCGGGGCATGTTCTGTCCCTTATTCAATGAAGCCCCTTCAATGTAGCCTCTGTCTCTCAGCTCCACTATTAAGATAAGTGGAGTGAGGAAGCCTATGTACTCATGGGGAGAAAGAGTGAAGGTGTATTAAATGCAAACTTTTTAAATTACAAAAAATATCCTCTACAAGGACATCTTCTCTAACCCAGATTTTGCCGATTTTATGCTTTATCAGGAAGGTATGGTTGTGATTCTCTCCACTTGAGAGAAATAGAAATCATAGATCATAGAATCATAGATCATAGAAAAAGGCCATTTGGGGGGCTGCCCCATCCTATCAAATGCTCTGGGCCCCAAAATTTATACTCTTAATATTATTTAGGAAAGAGGTGAAGAATATCATCATGTTTTAGGCTTAAATGTAGGTGATTGTTGGATAGAATGATCATTGCTTAAGCATGTACTAAGCCTGTGTTTAATTCTTTGGTTTTTCTGTTGATTTTGATAGGGTTTATCTTTTTTAAAAAAAATGTTTTATATTAATTGTTGTGAACTTTTTAAGAGCCTATGATTGGGTAGTGTACAGCATTCGTGAAATAAGTTAATATGACCTATATGTAAGAACTGGCAGTGCTACACTGAAAGTACACAGAAGGCCAACTATTTGTCATGTTCATATGAAAGGAAAAACTGAGTATCTAAACCAATGAATCAAAACTGCATCAGTCCAGATATTAGCTATTATCTTATCTTGAGATCCTTAAGCCAACTCTTGCACCACAAATATTTCCAAACCTTGTTTCACCTATCTGATAAAGTAATAGTTGAACTGAATGTAAATTCAGTATATACAATTATGTCAACAATAATGGTGTTCAGGAAGAAGACATATTCTCAAGGAACAAGATCAGAAATATATGGAACTAGTAAATAATTAAAACCAAACTGAAATTAACATCAGCAAGATAAATATTGTTAGCATTGAAGAGTAGGTCTGCAATAAACACTTCTTTCTTTCTCATGTGAAGGGAACTTTGCCAAAATCATGAACTGATACTCATCTTGGAATTAGGGAACCTCTTAAAATGGGATGTTGAAGAACAACGTGCTATGAGAAAAATGTGAATGGAATGCAACTGCACTAAAGCAAATAGGCAAGATTGTCTGCATTCTTGTCAGCTGTTGGCGTTATCATGAGAAGAAAATGTATAACAGTGTTATTAATAGCAACTTGCTTTCAGGAATGTCTGCCATTTGAAGCTCAGAACAATTAGAATGGCATATTCATTTATGCACCACTAAAATACTAACATTGCATTTCATGGCAAATATTTAATAAAACAGATGTGATAGTCTGTAATTTGGTATTTGCAGACAAAATGTTAAATAGGGCAGCCTTCTTTCACAGAACTAGATGAATTTTTGCCCTGCAAAGTCATCTTAAAGATCCTCTTCCCTCAAAGTAAAAGGGATAAATTCTGAATTTCAGAAGTGGAATCTTCATGCTTGATGGTTAAAATTCTGCAAACTAAGAAATGTTTTCAAATTTCATCAGAACACAAAATGAAATGCTTTATCAGCATGTATTTTTACAAAAATATATTTAATATAGTAAAAGTGCACTATTACAATATAGAGTATACTTATGCAAGTTGCCAAACACTAAATTTAATTTGCGTGTAGTTATATGTATGCTTTTCAAAACATTGTTTGAGTTCTGCAAACTTTGTGAGCTACTGAAGCCTAATAATAAATCCTTTCTGTCAAATGAATAGTTTAGTTTATAGTCTTTATCCAAAAATGTAAACTTGCTATGGTCACAAATGTCTCATCTTTTTTAAACTGGCACTCTATAAGGACTCTCATGATTAGCAATATGTAGCGACTTGGACAAGTCTGGGATTAATAAAAAGTTAGAGAATACAAAACCAGGGCATATATTTTGCTGAGATCAACTAATGGAAAAGCTATTCAGATTGAAAGACATGGAAATAAAAAGTAGGAGCTGCCAAACATTACACTTTTTAAAATGTAAATGCTAATATTTGACTCATTGAACATTGTTTTAGAGATATTAACTATGAATCCAAGCAGAGATGCAAATGGTTAGTTTACATGTTTGAAAATATCTAAAACAAAGTTGGCAATCTGATGTTTATGTTACCTGCCAAGTGTATTTCTATTCCAAGAAATCAAACAAACAATAATTAAATGAGGTTACAAACATTTCCTTTGCAGCCCATCACACTTCTGCCCCATGCAACTTCTGCATATTAAATTTTAGTTTTAACATTAATATAATGGTCACATTTCACAGATGTATTAGTTTCTAGGATAAACTTTATTAGGATACCTTACCTATTTATTGTAAAATAAAAGCTGAAGGTGGCTTACAGTTTATTGACTAGTTTCAAAATATATTCAGCTGTTCACATTAGGGAGAAAATTAAGCTGGGAAGGTAGAGGTCATTTCAGAGATAAGAAAGATGAGCAAGATCAAGTTTGTTTGCTTTCCAGTACCCTATGACTTGCCATGTGCCTGCATTTGGCTCTACTTGATTATTGCAAGTATAGACATTAAAAATGTATGAAGTTATTACTGTTTTGCAATACTCAAAAGAGTAGAATTAAAATTGAAACACTATCAATATGGACTTGTTATAAGTGTTTTTCAGTGTTTTTCACTAAATATACTACATAGCATCAAGAGTGCAAAAGCAACACATATAAAGGTCAAGTCTAAACATTGTCTATAAATGCTACTTTTATCATCATCTACATGTCACTAATGACATTATCAAGAAGACTTTTGGAACTTTGTAGCTTCATAGAGCAAATAATTCTCCCAAATGCTATAAATAAATTTTACTGGATTGAATTATGTACAAAAAAAGTATGAATAACCAGTCATACCCCCCTCCCCAATCATTTAAGTATTGCATTACTTTAGGTTGCTACAAGCAAAGTATCTATATGTCTATTCCTCTTACAGAATTTGCACATGGAAAAAACTTGAACGAAGACAGCCCCATAGGCAACGTAGCCCCGTGCTATATAGGGCTTTAAAGGTCATAACCAACACCTTGAATTGGACCTGGAAGCAAACCAGTACCCAATGCAGCTTGTGCAGCAGAGGTACTAGGTGCACCCTTTCTTTGGGCACCCAAGATTGTTCACACAGGCGCATTCTGTAGCAGCTGAAGCTTCCAGATATTCTTCAAGGATAGCTCCATTTAATCTGCATTGCAATAATCCAAACAGATGATGATGGATATCAAGCTTGCACTATATTAGCATAAGTTGCATGTCCATGTAGGATGTAAGTTTTTATTGTTAATTGAGATGAGTAGAACTATTAACTGTCTAGAGCACTGGTGTCAAATTGGCGGTGTCGCTTTGCCGTCATGTGATGTTCCACGTTTTCTCCCTTTGCAGAGCTGGGGTAAGCATCGCCTCCGCGTGACACATCCAGCTTATGGGCCGCCAATCTGACACCCCTGGTCTAGAGAGATACTAAACAAGCAAGCAGACTTCAATGTGCAAAGTAACGGGTAGATGACTAAAAATTAAAATGATTTCAGTTTCCGGTTATTAGTAGAAGGCTATAGCTTCTAAAATCCATTGAACCATGTTGCAAAATTGCCTGCTTTCACGGGAGGAGAGAAACTGACAGGAACTTAATATTTCTGCTCAACAGAAGATTGAATCAAGGCAGGAAAACTGTTTGAAAAATGCTTCTTTGCAGTGGAATGAGCAAACCAAAATGACAATGTAACTTTCTTTAGTATTAATATTAAGCAAGATAAAAGTTGCAATCAGGAATTCTAATGATGAGCTTAAGAAATATTGTATAGCCGGAAGTGGGATTTAGTTGAGAAATAGTTTTATCTATAGACATTTCAGTTATGAGCTACAGAGTGCTAATACCTTTGCATGTTAAAATGAATAGATCCAGCCTTTAATATATAGAGCTAGACCTCTTTATGCTTCTTGATTGAAGTAACTGTTGTGTTCTATGGCCATTTATAGTAATGTGCTCAATGGAAGCTGAATATAACTAGTGATAGAGATACATAAGACATGAACTGTCAGATCTCCTAACAGAAAGTATTTTTACTGCAAGGATTGCTATACGCTTTTGCTTCCTATACAGTGATTGAGTTCAAACAAGAAAAAAACTGGTAATATAGAGGTTTAAATAATTAAGAAGGTTCAAAATATTGATCATATTTAAATTTTAAATATGCTTCCAAATTGTTTATCAGTCAACTCTTAACCAAAAAGTAAGAGTTATGTTGTTTTTTCTTAAAGAGAAACGGTCTTAACTTTTCAGAAGAATTATGAAGCATCGTTACCACATCTGTTTTAATGTAAGTAAACTATAGCATACATATCAGGTAACTCCACTGATAGATCATCTGACCTGAAGTCTAAATGAGAAGGAAACTTTCCAGCATTAAGTGCAAGCAAGATCATTTAAATACGATTATTTTCAGTGGTTTCACTGTGTAAATTTTTGAAAAAAGAATAAATATCTTGCTTGATTCGATATCTAATCACATCAAAGGGGAAATTAATTGAAAATTTCAAAAAAAAGCTTAAGAAGATTTGAGAAATACAAATATAACATGTTAAATTAAACAACTCATTAATAGTATGTGATCAAAGCATGTCATTGAAATATAATTTAATTAGAATTCTTTTAAAAAGTTTTTTGGAACTAAGAAACATTTAAGATAGACATGAAATATGAAAGCAATATAAAAAAATAATTATTTGACTTTATTTTTAGAATTTAAAATTACAGTAATTTAAAAGCTAGCATTTTATTACTGAGAAACCAAGACTTTTTATAAGACATAGAAATGTTCAATGTACTTTAATCATATAAAATATTAATGTTAACATTTCAACAAGTTAAAAAAACATATGTTTCTCAAATAACATGTATTTATTCCTCTTCTGTATCAGCAGTTACTAAGAGTTATCTTGCTGCAGCACTGAGAAAATTTCCAAAAAATGCTACATATTTTAATAATCTTGTATTTGTTCTTTGACATTTATTTTGAGATTGTTAAGTGTGCTAATAAAAAATCAAACCTTCTTAAAG
>JAOYMU010000302.1:20024325-20036630 GCA_025802295.1 Psammodynastes pulverulentus | reverse complement strand
TTTATACCGATTTTTAATCGAAAATTAGGGGTGCGCGTTATACACGTGTGCGCGTTATACTCGAATAAATACGGTACATCAACCCTGTCAATACTGTTTTAGTATCATCTTTCAAAAGCGTAGAGTAAACATAGAAGTTAAAAAACATCCCATAAGCAACCCACTGCCATTCACTTCCCAAGGAAAATGCCTGAAAACATTCCACAAGTTACCAGGACTTGAGCTTGATTCAAAGAAATCTTGACTTTGCTGTTTTGAACTTTTGGCACAAACTTTTGAAGAGAATTTGTTATCTCCGAAGAGCTATCAAGGATAAAATCTCCATTTGTGTTCGTTATTGAATAGGTAGGCAATGGAGAACATAAAGATCATCAAGACTTAGCTGTTTTTCTCACATAGGGATCAAGAAGTAAAGTGAGCCCCATAATGTGTGGGCTGGGTGGCTTCCTCAGTCGCTTTATGTTTTTTACATTGGATCATTACTGTTATTTATTCTTTCAATTTTTTGTATGTGTTCTATTAGCCACCAGAATTACACTAGAAAGATGGGTTGTCATATAAATCTATTAAAAATGACTATATCAACATTTGATAAATTATCAGCATTAATGAACAACATGATGTATGTCTTCTGTAGGTAGGCAATTATTCTGAAGATCCGGTCTCCAAAATCTCCAATTAAGTGATCAGCTAGTAATATTTTTTTATATTTTAAAAAATTCTGTTCCAGATCCAGATATGAGATCTGTTGTTAATTAATAATTGTTATTGCTTGGCTATGTGAAATAGACTAGTGGTCTTTTATTTTTCACTGTCAAGGTAAATTTGTACGCGCTTGTATGATTTCCTCCGCTGACTCCATTTAATTGGCTAATTTTTGCATGTATTTTGTAATTCATGAAAATGTGCTGTCTTTACATCTAGTCTGAAATACCAGAATGATTATCAGAACATGATGCTATTGTTAAATTACAGTATTGACATACATGTTTATCCATGTATGTGTTCATATACATGCTCTAGAAAAGTTAAAAAAACTTGGCAGAGGAACTTTTTAAAAATTAGAAGCAAACAGCTATAAAAAGAACATCATATATATTATTCCATTAAGTGTAAAGTAAGGAAGGACTGCTGTTTACCTTAAACAAGTACTCTAAATTAAGATGTGGAAGTAGGCTAAAATATTGTAAAAGAAATGTGGCTCTCAAGAAGTTTTGTAAATGCTTACACAGATGCTTTGTAATTTTTAACTTACTGGAGGCCTTCTACCATGGCTAGTTTTCACAGCCTGTTGAAAAGCTGGATCATTCTCTAAATCCTAGAAAAACATACATAACTATGAATGTCAACTTTACAATAATTAAATAGCATTTTTCGTTTAAAAATTGTATTTATTAGCATATATATTTATCTTGAATTTGTATATTTATATTAAAATGCATCATTTGGATTGAATTATACTACACATATATTTATATTTCTATACAAATGACAGAAACATGTCAGCTACTATTCCTTCTTCTTTACTTCCTCTTTACTGCTTTCAGTGTCAAGGGAGACTATTATAATAAACTACTATTACATTATACTACTACTACTACTCCTTATCATAATAAAACACCATCTATGGTATCATATAGTATTCAAATATTTTAAAATAAATGTTTTAACAAATTTACTATATATGTGTGCTTGTGCAAACCTGATTTACTAAAATTTTGTTTCCTTTCATTTTATCTCTTACTTTTAATTTATTCTTTTTTATCCTTTTTCTGTGCTTTGATAATATTACAAAGCAAAAGAACAAAGCAATTGGTAAATAGGTGGTATATTTTACCTCTGTATCAAAAGTAGGGTTATAATCATTATAACCAGAATAAAGATCATCTTCATCTGCTTCGGGTGCCAGGTGGACATTTTTCATCATTTTAATCTACGAAAACATTAAGGGTGTCAAAATACTGGTTTTTGCAGTCAGTAAACATCTATCAGACCCTGCAATGTTTCTATAAATCTGCTTGTAAATATAATAAATTACTTCATCATAAACTTAATTAAAAAAACCAAACAAGGTGAAAATGGCAACATGTCAAGAATGTTCCCATCTAAAATTGTGAGATCACAGTTGAAGACTGCAACCGAAGTGCTGCTCTCTTTCTCAGTACTCCTTCATACTTTCCTCTCTTGGGCAGAATTGTCAACAAGGACAGTTTTCAGCATCTATTCCACAGTGCATGTGAAAGAAAGAAGAAGAGAAGAAGCCAAGACAACGAGAGTCGTTTTCATTATGATGCAGCAGCAAATCAGCAAATGGTAAGAGAATGCAGCTTTATGTATATTCACTACAAAGTCCCACTGACAAAATCTGACTTTCTCTTAAGAAAACACATTTTATCTTTCGGTTCAATCTTGTCTGATTGTGGAAGACTGGCTAGATAAGTCCATGCAGTTTTCTTGGCAAGTTTTTTCCCTCCCAGAAATGGTTTGCCACTGTCTCCTTCCTAGCGTCAAGAGATAGAAATTAGCCCAAGGTCATCTTGCTGGCTTTATGCCTAAAGCAGATTAGAACTCACAATCTCCCAGTTTCTATCCTGATCCTTTAACCACTACACCTAGTGGAGGGATTCAACAGGTTCGAACTTATTTGCGAGAACCAGTTGTTAACTTTCTAAGCAGTTCGGAGAACTGGTTGTTAGCAGAAATCTCCTTTTATTTTTTTCTACTTTACAGGACTAATCCTGTATGGAAGACAGGAAGGAAACATTCTGGTGTTGTTTGTAGCCTAATCTTTATTGCCCTGCTTATAGAAACTGCCTCTTGGTTCACCCATATAATAGCTAAAAGTTCTTGGCAGTACGCCCAGACTTACTGTCTCCTGGGCTCCACCCAATCACATGATTACCCAGCCATGCCTACCCAGCTGGTCATTAGGGCAGAGAACCAGTTGTTAAATTATTTGAATCCCACCAATGCTGCCAATGTTCTTCACAACTTAGTCACATTCTACATTAAGAGACTATGCACAGGATCAAATTTTTCCTCCCTTAATAATCTTTGTCACCTCTTTGATTTCTAATTGGCATTATGTTCCTTACACGTTTCGCCTAAGTTTTGAGATATTTTTAGAAAGTCTAGATTTCATCAAAAGTTAAAACCAGAAAGATGTGAGCATTCTAACTCTGTAGTTTCATGTGAACTTTCAAACTTTAATTTGATAAATATTTGTAAATAAATTATTTGTAGCATTCAGATATTCTGAAGGCTACAGCAGTTCAGTACGAAATATGCATAGCTTAAAACTGAACCCAGAGGTTTTCCCTGGGTCTCATGGATAAAGAGTTTGAAAGGAAAATGTGGGTCTTTATTATTTTATATGTTAACAGTAGAGAGAAACATATATGTACAAAGATGGAAAGATACATTCATTCCCACAATGAAAGAATGTATGGTACAGTTGATGAGTTGGCAGATATTGCAAAATTGACTGATTTAATTAAAGAAAAGAATGTATCTAGTTTTGTTCTCGTTTGGATTTTGTATTCCAAAGTAAAATAGTAAAACTCTTATTTTAGGTTTGGATGATTAGAATGATTTTATTGATATGGAAATGACTTGGAATGCTTAAAAATCTAAAACAAAAAGTTGAGGCTATAATTCTATTGTACTGAAAAATCTTGGCTCTCCTTTTTTTATTTCTTTATATCTTTTCGCATGTCTCATTCTTCCTTTTCACTTTCTTATTTTTGTTTGTTTTTGTATTTTGCCTTATAATAAATGAAATATATTAATTTTGCTTTTAAACAAATAGGAATTAAGTATAGCTAAAACATTCTTCAGGAATACCCAGGATAAAAATGCAGGATATCATCTATAGACATAATATTCCTCTACTTTATTTTTAACATCTAGAGTTCTGACTGACATATTTGGTAACGTAATGATTGACTTTTATTGGATCACATAAAACAATATTATCAAGAAAAATAATTTTAAAATGCCTTGGAACATGTGAGTAATGTTTAAGGAACATTAAAGACAATTAGTTTTGCCCCATTTTACAACCATTCTTACAACTGTTAAGTGAATCATTGCAGATTAAATTAATAACATGGTTGTTAGGTAAATCTGGCTTCCCCACTGATTTTGCTTCTCAGAAGGTCACAAAGGGTGATTACATGACCACGGGAGATTGCAACTGTCATACATGTGAGTCAGTTGTCAAATGTCTGAATTTTGATTACATGATGATGGAGATGCTGCAATGGTCGTTAAGTGTGAAAAAGAGTCACAGGTTCCTTTTTTCAGTGCTGTTGTAACTTTGAATGGTCACTAAATGAACCGTTGTAAGTTGAGGACTGCTTGTACATTGTAATCAAATGGGAAATAGGGTTGTCAGGCTTCCCTTATAGCAGCCTGGAAACAGTTAATATCAAAGAAGCTTTTATTGTAAGATGAATTAGTAACAATGCAACAATTCCAGCCTCTTTCAAATGACGAAGCTATTTGTAGGCAAATTAGGATAGGAAAGTCCTGGTTCTGATTCTGTTATTCTTTTGGTATGAAGGATAGTAATACAGCCCCTTTTGTGAGGGATGGGGCAGTCTACCCTTTAGAAAACGGCATACTTCTTGGTATGAGAACAGGGTAGAAGAATCTGCTAAGCAACCTTTGAGAGTTAAAAATTCCCAAATAGTTCAAAATCATGGTATCGAATTATGAATAATACAGTATTTTTTCTGGGTGTGGTACATCCATTGCAAGGTGAAGATACATTATTTCAAATCTTTTGTGCAATTGAAGCTCTTTCACATCACCCACTTGAGATATCAAAAGCGTCTAAAACATTTTTACTGTAATTAAGAAAACAATCAAATGCAATTTATAAATTACAAGATGACAATAGCAAAATGATCAAGCAATTTATTCAATGTGTGGGCTATGTCACAAACAGCTCAAGCCAATGTTTTGTCCAGGTGATGCTTTAGGATTCCTGCCTGTGGTTGGTAAGAAAATAGCTCTTCAGTGGGAGATTGCTGTCCAATTTCAGCTGGACTGAAAGAGAGTTCCTTTAAAAAATGAAATTTCAAGACTATTTCTTACCACACATCCCTGGCAACTGCACAGGTTTCTTAGCAACTGTAACACTCAAGCACCAATTAGCATCTTTCCAGCTTACGATGATGCCTCTGAAACCTCTAAATTTCTGAAATAATGGCATGAAAATTACGATCACAAATGCTCTTAAAAAACAATCTACTTTTTGTTAAAAAAAATTAACTTTTAAGACACAAGCTTGCTGTGATGCTGACATCTTCACTAAATTCTGAACTGGCATTCTGTTTGAATTATTATTCTACCACAATTTAATTGGATCAATTCAGAATGAGCAGAAGGAAAGACGGACGGAACTACACTGCAGACAACATTTTTTGCAGGTGTTCAAAGAGGCTCCTTACAACATACAAACTAGGGAAGCAAATTTTCTGAAAAGCTAATTAAGAAAAGGTGTGATAAGGCCTTACCAGTTTCATCTCAGCAGCCAGGCCAACTCAGTTTTCAAAAGCAAAGGGGAAAGACATATTTCATTAACAATAGAATTTGTTTTTGTAAAATGTATTGTCTTTACAAGCTCAGTTTTTCTTTATAGGGATCAGCTTCCCATGTATTTGTATATGCATTTCGTTATAAGGTTTATGTGCTGCAACAGTAAAATAACTTTCACACTTTGAGAGTAGTTGCATATTAACTATCACCATCATTATCATCATCATCATCATCATCATCATCATCATCATCATCATCATCAGCCGTAGTGGTGCAGTGGTTAGAATGCAGTACAGCAGGCTAATTCTGCTGACTGCTGGCTGTCAGCAGTTCGGCAGTTTGAATCTCAGTGGCTCGAAGTTGACTCAGCCTTCCATCTTCTGAGGTCAATAAAATAAGGACCCAGATTGCTGGGGGCAATATGCTGACTCTATAAACTGCTTAGAGAAGGCTTTAAAGCATTGTGAAGCAGTATATAAATCTAAGTGCTATTGCTATCATCATCATCAATTTTAGCCATTGTCTTTTCACTGCAGGAAGAAGGCCTCTTCCGCATATTTCCAACTGATAAAGTCTTTTGCCAATTGGGGCCGCAATACTTGCTGATGTCGTTGGCTCCATCTTGTTTTAGATCTCTTTCATAGATGCTTTTTTATCAAGTGGGATCCATTCTATGACTGCCTTGGTCCACCTACCATCAGTTCTTCTTGCTATGTGACCAGCCCATTTCCATTTCAATTCTTTTACTCTCCTGATGATGTTGTATACTTTCGTTTGTTCTCTAATCCATGTGCAGGTTTTTTTAATGTGTCTTGTAATGCTGAGCATGTATCTTTCCATGGCTCTTTGCACCACTTGTGGCTTTTTTATCGATTGTGAGACTAGTGTTCATGTTGCACTGGCATATGTTAGAGCAGGTAGCACACACTATATTAACATATATTAACTATATGTTTTGTATATTGCTTATATATTTCTTGGACTTTAAATATTTATTTGACATTATGTGAGTTTAAAGTAATCCCTCACTTTTGTTAAAGAAGCCAGTAATTTGCCAATTATATCATTATAATAAATAACTTTTAATACTGTATATTTTGACTGAATTACATTACTCTCATCATGACTAGTGTTTTTATTCCCTCTCAATTTCAATGTAGATTTCCAAGCCTCAGAGGCCTGTAATTTCTTTAATGGTACAGAAATCAGATCTGATAAGGAAAAATATCATTAATTAGGCATATTCATTGAGGTGGAGGCCTTATACAATAGCAATCTTTAGATGCCAAAAGAACTGTGACACAGAAAAAAGCCTGAGGCCCTACAGATCAGGAATAATTTTAGTGAGTTAATAAGTTAATTCAGCAATTCTCAATATTTTCCATCTTTTGGACTACTACATGATAATTGAAATGGTATACAGAAAGCTTCCCTCTTGGGCCTTGCCAGTCAGAATTCTTTACCTGACAGAGTCCAGGTAATTTTATTTATTATTTTATTTACTATTTTTACAAATAACTGAATATGGCAAATGTATCCAAAACACCTTCTTCCTCCTATTTTCTCCCACAACAACAACCCTATGAGGTAGGTTGGGCTGAGAGCTAGTGGCTGGCCCAAAGTCACCCAGTTGGCTACCTTCCCTGCTACCTTTATTGTCTAAGGAATATGTAAGATACCTTACATAGAACCAGTTTTATCTTTCTATCTGATTTCTAAATATAAAATATAAATCTCACTCCGTGACCCTTGAAGGAGTAATTAAAACTGCAGGAAAGGTTAGGGCAGAATCTACAGACAAAAAGAAAGGGCAAAACCGAACCCCCAGGACCTTGGAGAGCAGCAAATAAATTGGGCTGACTGAGCTTTATTCTGTTACAGCCATAATTTAATACTTTCTTCCACCCAGAGAAGATTTATATTAGATAATGAGGACTTTATTTTGATTAGCTCCAGTGTCTAAAGTGTTGATGAACCCTCACTTCATTTTTTTCAGCCCCATGTTTTAAAAGGAAAGGAATATGGAGATTCTGCTGAAGGGGCTCTTGTGTTCTTCAGGAGGCTTCTGGAAGCTTCTGAATATGGGGCTGAGTCTTTTGTGTTATGCTGCAGTTTAAGGGCTTCAAAGCATGATGGGTCTTTTCTGATTCAGAGGATGTCATAGTCCAAAGGCAGTGGAGATACTTCACATCTCCTGTTGAGGTAACAAAAGAGATTCTCCTAGTACCATTAGCAAACCTTTGGAAATGCTTCATTTAAACTTGTAGATATGTTTAAGTTAGTTTTTCCTTACAAAACATCCAGAGCACTTTTTATTGAGCACAGGTGCGCTGAAGAAAATCATTGTACATATGTATAAAATAATATTTTATTCTTATTTATATTACACATGTGTAATTACAGTATAAAACATTTTATCAAAAACATTACAATGTAAGCTGTAAATAAAAAATAATACTAAAGTTAACATGATTTCTACAAATGTTACCAAATGATTGTTAAGCAGGCTTCATTTATCTTGCTGAAGATATTGTTGAGGCATTTGTGTACATAACAAATATGTATATAGATACTGTATGTAAGATTTGGGGAGGAAATCAATGGTATAGTTTAATGGTTGACAGAAACAATTCAGTAATACCTTGCTGTCTTGGGATTTCTGTGAAAGAAATAGTTCACAGTCTCTGTAAACTATGGCTGATGTCCTTGTCATCTCTTAATTGACTACTTCAGTTTACTCTTCATAAGGATTCTCTTGAAGATGACCTGGAATCTACAATTGGCACAGAATGTGTCTATCCACCTGCTGATTTGTGCCAATTTATTTAAAAGCATTATCTATGCTGTAGTTGTTAATTATTAAATCATTTATAAAGTCATCATTATTTTTGGAATGATTTGCAGTACAGTAGTACCTTGATATTCAACTGCTGTGAAACTGATCAAATTTCGTACTCAATGCATTTTGATGCAAACATTTTGTCCCGGTATTCAACTCACAAGCTAGAACTTGTCTGTGTCAGCTGCCTTGTGTCTCACTACATTATTCCTTATGGGAAAAATGTGTTTGGTACTCATTGTTTTGGGTATACATTGAGCCTCCCTGAACCAATTAATGATGAGTACCAAGGTAGTGGTACCACTCTATGTTGAATCTGCCCATCCAACCTGAGGGATCATGAGTCCGGGCATGAAGGATAGTCTAGATAGTAGCTATTCCTTCATTCTACAACAGTTTGTTTCCCAAGGTCAAAATGATTCCTACTCTGCTAATATTTAGGAAGTCTATTTAAAAATGTATTTTTCCACAAGATCTTTGGCTAGCAGCAATGATCAGATTTTAATGTGCATTTTGAATTAATTATTGTTTTTACACTTTTATAATTGTAAGCCACATAGAATCTTGTGTGAAAGTAACAAAAAATGGATTACATACAGACTTGCGTACCTAAACATTTTATTTCCCCATTCTGTTTATAATTATTTACTATATATCTTCCTTCCCAAAGTTCAAGGCAACCAAAATAAAACAAAGCTATATTACCCTTATTACAACTCTATAGCATAGGCATGGTTTATTTTGATTATCCAGGGCCATACAGTGAATAATGTGTCATGGCTGAAAATATTAATTTAGATATTAGTGGTTCAAATCCATTACTCCATCAACTGGGCCTTTTTAACCAGTAGACAGGAGTTTCATGTTTCACTGTGCCTTTCCTCTTTTAAAGTTGTTGGTCCTAGACTACATAAGACTGCTAATAGCTCTGAAGTAAAGTGCAGAGCTCTTCCCAAAATTATTGCCCATTTGTAATATGATAGAAAAGAAAATGATTAAATGCATTGGAAGTAATCATTTTACTCGTAATTAAATTTTAATTTCATTTAATTTAACTTTTGGCCTAACCTTGATCTATTCCTTTGTCTTGGATACAGGACTTTTTAAAATATGCCTACTGGCACATAATCCAAAGGCTAAATGCTGCCCTTGATTTTGCAAAAGTTTTCTAGTCCTAGTGCCAGTACCCTTTTAGCCATCTCTTGAAGGATTTCTGAATTGTTTCCTGCGGGATTAATAGCAATTTTGCAACTGCATTTTGAGCAATGTCATTCTCAAGAGGAAAAATGTGTTGTGATAAATAAGAAAGTCTTCCCTAGCAAAGATGGCCAATTCAATTTTAGAGCCTCAACATAGCAACTAAGGAAGAGCAAAATATAACTTGTGTCAAATCTCACTTTTTTAATTCAGGGATTTGGGGAAAGACCAAGTTAGTTATACAAAATACCACAATCAATCTACCCTATGCTATCTATCTTGAATATAAGGATTCACTCTTTTTGAAAACCAGCATCTCCCCAGTTTGTTATCCTTTGGGAATTTAGGGTTGCAGCTACCAAAATTCCTATTCAACATAGTTAATCTATATTAGATGGACACAAGTTCATATTCAGGCACGGGGAAAAAAGTGAACTAGAGAATGAATCTCAGGGCTTTTATATATTAGGTTAGATGGCCAGCAGTAACATGAAAGTGGATCCCAGGAATAAAATCAAGTGTATACCACATAACTATCTTTTTTCTAATTTCTGATTCACAGTATTTGTAGTGTTCCTTAACTGTGTTACAATATAAATACAAAACTGAGTTAAATATATGAATTTGCATAAGAATTTACATCTGTATGATAAAGCACTATAAACTATAGGGAACGTGGACATTCTTATATTTATAGATTGCATTTGACATTTGTAATCATGATAGATCTTTTCTGATTCAGAGGATGTCATAGTTCAAAGGCAGGGGAAATACTTCACATCTGCTGTTGAGGCAAAAAAAGAGATCCTCCTAGAACCCTAGCAAACCTTTGGAAATGCTTCATTTAAACTTGTAAATAGTTCAAGTTAGTTTTTTCCTACAAAACACCCAGAGCATTTCATACTGAGCACAGGTGTTGAGCAACATATTACAATGTAGCAAAAGTTATCCTATGTTAGGAGCAAAAGATCAGGTCCACACATGAAAGCCTAATTAAACTGATTTATTGCTAACCATGCCTATATACAGGAATCTTCTCAACTCACCGTTATCACCTGCTTGGAGTTAGATAAGGGTCTACGGAATTGAAGGAGGGGTTAGACCAGTGGTGGGATTCAAATTTCTTTACTACCAGTTCTGTGGGCATGGCTTGGTGGGGGGTTGGCTTGGTGCGCATGGCAGGGAAAGGATACTGTAAAATCCCCATTCCCTCCCCACTGCTGGGGGAAGGTTACTGCAAAATCCCATTCCCACTCCACCCCATTAACCTGTATTCCAGCTCTGTTCTCCTATGCAGGGCAACAAAAGAAGACCCAGCCAATCAGCTGGGACTCAGGAGGCAGAGAATAAATGGGGGTGGGGTGGGGCCAGTCAGAGATGGTAGTTGCTGGTTCTCTGAACTACTCAAAATTGCTGCTACCAGTTCTCCAGAACTGGTCAGAACCTGCTGAATCCCAATTAGACTTAGTTTGCTTGGGAGTCTAGCCTGATCCTTCTTTTAATGCCACATTCCTTCCCACCCCACCCCCACCCTGGTTCTTCTACTCTTCTTCTACATCTTACCACGTTCTAGTATTTTAAAAGGGCAGAAGGTGAATTGTTTTATTTTGGGTTTGGCATGTGTGTGGTTTTTCTACCCAGGTTGAAAGAATATTTTGCCAACTGGTGAATTACCATGGATGGGGTTGCCTCCATCACAGCATAGTCCAATTATGGTGTAGCTCCTAATTTTTTTTTTTTTTTGAATGTAAAACTTTTTAAAAAAAAAATCCTACTCTTAAGAGAGATTGGAAAGTGTGCCATTGGTGGCTTTTACGCGTTGAGCAGATCCATGGCTGAAATTTGCACTAAAACTTTATGCCCTATGAAAACTGTGATTCTTAAGATAAAAGGCTTAGAAAACATACAATCAAGAAACTAGACATAAGCTTTAGGAAACTGTAAATTCTTCCCAGATAAAAACCATTACCATCTAATGACTTAAGTTGCATAATGACACTATCCACAAAGATTTTTTTAAAAACAAATCCTCTTGGTTACCTGCTTATTCCAAATCTACTGGTTGTACTGAAATAATTGACATGTTGTGAAACATTCTCTGTACCAGCTTCATTTCTGCTGTCCTCATCTCTCCATGAGAGATTGCCATCAGCAAAATCAATGCCAAGCATCGTGTTTCAGAACTGTGAAATTTGCTTTCCAGAGCAAGGAAATTCAGTATGAAGGGCACAGTACCATTGCATGTACAGGTGTTGCTGTAATCGACAATCTTACAAAATATATCATTTGTGTCAATAAAAAGAGTAGAGACTACAAAGTGCTCCGAGGAAATACCTGGAAGAATATCATTCTCTACACATGCTTCCTCACTTTCACAGTATTCAAAATTGATTTCAGGACTTCCATCTTTCAGAATTTTATCAATATATAAAACGAAACCATCAAAGAAAAAGAAATACATGATCAGATGAAATTTCATATCCAGAGCATCTCGGAACTCAGCAACAATGTGGCTTCTGCTTTTCTTCCTTTATTTCACATAATTTCTTCTTTATCTTAAGATTCACAGTCACTGTATAAAATTTTTAAAAGATTAAACTTCATGTCAACATCTGAGGAAAGTTTTTTTTGGAATGCTCACTTTTTATTTCTTCTTTCTAATTAGGTTTGGCCAGTACAGTTTCAATGTTTAACTGAGATTTTTATTTTCATATTTTTCAAGGCT
>JAOYMU010000302.1:20013526-20024225 GCA_025802295.1 Psammodynastes pulverulentus | reverse complement strand
ATTTTTATTTTCATATTTTTCAAGGCTATTTGTCATTCATTAAATATAAGCCATATATATTAATATATAGAATATATATTAATATCAGTATATAAATGTCCAAATTACACAGAATTTACTATCATACAGAATAACAGAATTCTGGATTTGCTGCAACTAGTAGAATGGTTGTGAAATCTAACAAATATGGATTTGTAATCTTCCATGCTTGCACACAAACTGATCAAAGAGAGAAGCAATCTAGAACTAAGAAGAAATTTCTTGACAATTAGAACAATTAATCAGTGGAAGAACTTGCCTCCAGAAGTTGTGGATGCTCCAACACTGGAAGTTTTTAAGAAGACAGCGGATAACTATTTATCTGAAATCCTATAGGATTTCCTGCTAGAGTAGGTATTGGACTAGAAGACCTCAAAGGTCCCTTCCAACTCTGTTATTCTGTTAAGATGCTTACACACATTGAGTGAAGAGGTCCCCTATCTGTTTTCTCAGAAACTCTTCGGTTTTTTTTCCTCAACAAAAATATATAAAATATATTAATTATGGGCGAGTCTGAAACCCATAGCTCTCTAACAAGAATCTATGATTGTGATATAAAATTAACCATATTTCCTTCAATACTTCATAAGTTATAGAGTTATCCTATCTTCTGTGGGGTTCTGTACTGAAAAAAGATTTCCATATATCGAGCAGAATATAGAAAAGAATTTACTGATGGAGAGAGAGATGAGGTTCAATGATATGGCAAAAGGTTTTAATTTTTGGCTGTTATACAAAAAATACTTGCCTATCTCTTAAAGGAGCAAAACAAAGCAAATTGACCCTAAAACAATGGGCAATTAACTCTTATCTTTCTCAGCTATAATGCTGGAGATTATATTTACCATTTTTAAAAAAATTACCCATATTTTAAAATCTGTAGTAGCGGCACATAAATCGATTACTTGCACATATCTTAGCCTTCACGTTCCCTCTATAGCAGGGGTGTCAAACTCACGGCCCGCGGGCCGGATGCGTCACATGTTGGATCCGCCCCCACCCAGTTTAGCAAAGGGGGGAAAAGTCCCAATACTTCATGTGACGCCACCATGACGATGTGAGTTTGACACCCCTGCTCTATAGAATACAAGCATGAACTCAGTTGCTTTGGATTGAACTCTTATGTAACTCTTTTGGTTAGTTCTAGAAATTGTGTTTAAAACATCGATTTAGAGAAAACTCAAATGATATTTTTACAGTCCACAGGAGATGACATTGTATGTTAATGTGGTATAATAGCTAATTGTAACTTTTCCAACATTTTCCAAGTGATTGTGTTGTAAATGATTTTCTTCTCCTACTCTCACTAGCAATACTAGCTGTGTTTGGACTGCAATGGCCAGAATACTGATCCTGTTGGCTGAAAATGGGGGTGGGTGGGATGAGTATACTTCCTGGATTTCTGACCTGCAGTAGATTGTAGGCCTCTCCACTAGAGCAAATGGTAAGATATCTTCCTTCCAAGAGATTTTATTCAGTATTATTATTATTTGCTTCTCATGCAGCATTTATCCCAGAGAACCTTATTTTTCTACATTGTTTATTTTAGCAAAACATGCAATTTCTGTGAATTAGAACCAAGGTATATGAGCCTATACTTGCACCATCATTTACAATAAGGTAGAGCCATCTAGTGGTAACAACCATTTTCCTTTCTCTTTTCCCTTCCATTTATTTGGCTTTTTTAATCAACAAGAGATAGTCAAGGAACATCATCCAATGTATTTTGCTGGACTCTCCACTTGAAAATATAACTAAGATGGAAAAATAAATTGGATTTATTTGCCTTCTCAAATACAGTGGTATTTTAATAACCTTGAAAAGAGCTGAAGCATGGAGAGTTTAAGGGTTAGATTTGTAAAGGCCCATTCATTCTTGGACATTGACAGAGATAAAAAAAAATTAAGAGCATGCTCTAAATTATGTTTTCATATTACACAATATCTACAGTATTATTATAAGCTGCATTAGGAAAAGAAGTGAAATTATCTCTACGGCTTGCACAATTGGATGCAAGTTCATTTAACGTGCTTAGTACTATAACTCATCTGCTCATCTTAAGTCTTCCTTCCCACAAAACTAATTTAGTAGCCTTCCTCCCAATCCACAGGTTTAGAGACCACAGAAAGGAAGTAGAAGAAAAGAAAAACGCCATTTCCTCCAGTACTACGGAGTTCGTTTTGACCCTGGAAAACTGCTCAGTTACAGTTCAATAATTATAAAACTAAGGAACAGGCAGAAGGAGGCAGGGGCGGGATTCTACTGGTTTCACTACCAGTTCGGTGATCGCGTGCATTGTGCGAATGCCTAATGTGCACTTCATGAGTGTGCTCAGCTTTCCAAACACCAGCTGAGGCATGGCAATCTGCTCTGCCACGCCAATCAGCTAAGAGGATAAAGAAGAGAAAAGCACAAGAGCGGATGGGTGGGCCGCCCCTGCGCTTTTCTCTTCCTTATCCTCTCAGCTGATCGTCAGATGAACCGATTCACTCCCAGCTGATCATTGGAGATACCGATTCGCCCGAACTGGTCCGAACCAGTAGAATCCTACCCCCGGAAGTAGGGTTCTGACCTGAATCTCTAGGGAAGTTCTGATAGACCATTTACATAAGGAGGTTTCTGCTCAACCTCACAAGAGAAGAATTTAAATTCCCATTGTTTTCTGAAGGAGCCAAAATAAATACAGGTAGTCCTCGACTTACAACCACAATTGAGGCCAAAGTTTCTGTTGTTAAGCAAGATGTAAATTTGCCCCATTTTATGACTTTTCTTGCCATGGTTGTTACATGAATCACTGCAGCTGAAAAGCTAGTAACCTGGTTGCTAAGTGAATCTGGCTTCCCCACTGACTTTGTTTCTTAGAAGGTCGGAAAAGGTGATCACATAACTATGGGACACTGCAACCGTCATAAATACGAATCAATTGCCAAGTGTCTGAATTTTGATCACATGATCATGGGCATGCTGCAAAGGTCATAACTATGAAAAACAGTCACTATTTTCAGTGCTGTTGTAACTTCGAACAGTCACTAAGTGAACTG
The DNA here is from genome assembly GCA_025802295.1 of Psammodynastes pulverulentus. Classification (NCBI taxonomy): domain Eukaryota; kingdom Metazoa; phylum Chordata; class Lepidosauria; order Squamata; family Psammodynastidae; genus Psammodynastes; species Psammodynastes pulverulentus. Next base: position 20,021,145 of record JAOYMU010000302.1, on the reverse strand, counting down.
TTGTAAGTCAAGGACTTCCTGTATAGGCTAAGGTTTGAGGAAAACAATTTTGTTTTATTAGAAGCAAGCGAGATATCAAGATATAAGGGGAAAGAGGAACATTTTTTGCAATTGTAGCTCTATTGACAGTGTCACTTTTAGAAACTGAGAATTATAAGTACCTTGGGTTGGTGTTACAATCTTTCTCTTCTTTTACAGGAGGCAAATAATCACTTTCTGCTGTGAAAAGACAATGAACTATTAGCCTTGAGAATTGGTGGGAGAGCAATTCAGTTGGAATAGCAATGTCTACAGGATGGGCTTCTGCAGAATATAGATATAGATTTCCCCCCCCCCCAAAAAAATATTATGTTTATATTAAAAATGTCTCAGAAGCCCTGGTAGTCTTTGTTTCATTTATCGCAATGCATTCTCTGCACAGTATATATAAACAGCTCTCCTCTCCAGCATTTTTCTTTGGCCTAGCTAAAAATAAAATGGATAATAATAATAAACTGTCCATTGTATTATTGTGAATTGTTATATCTGTATTCTGTTGGTTTACTCTTGCTGTGGAGTTTGTGGGTTTTATGCTGTGACTTAGCAGTACCTATCAAATACGATGCTGCAAACAGAAGCTCAAAATCCATTGAGAGTCCACAGAGTTATCCTGTGGTAACATGGGCAGCAAATAAATGAATGAATGAATGAATGAATAAATGAATATCAAATCACTGGCGAGTACTGTCACATATAATGCCTAGCATTCAGGAATCAGATTCTACCAGTTCAGGCCAGTTCAGGCGAACTGGTTGCACCAATGAACTGGTAGCTCCAACGATCGGTGTTTGGGCGGTTTTTCGGCCCACCTGCCCTCCCCTGTGTTTTGGTGCTCTTTATCCGTTCAGCTAATTGGCACAGTAGACCGGATTGCCACGCTAAAGCATCTGAGAGACACATTAGCTGGGTTTGATACTAGCTGCACACACGCATGTGCGATCACCGAACCGGTAGCCAAACCAGTAGGATCCCACCCCTGCTAGCATTCCATCTTTTGCCACATAGTAGAAGATCAGACTTACTGTCATTCATATTGTTTGGCAAGTGCTAGTGTTGCAAATCAGAGATAAGTGACATTGCATTGAATGCAGTGTAGAGGTATCCAATGGATACCTACCTAAGCGAAAGCCCTCAGCCTTTGTAAAATCTGATCCTTTTGGTATTTTGGTATAAAGCTATATACCTTCCTTTTATGTCCTATTCATCTATGCCACAGGTGCAGATATTTTGTGGTTTTCCAAAACGATTTACCTAGCAGGAGTATCTATCAGTTTGCTTATATAAGGCTTGTTTAGGGATACACAATGTAATTGTGTGTTTCATGGGATTTTGCTGTTGAGCACTGGAAATATATTGCTTGAAGAGACATGAAAGTTTTGAAAAAATACCATTAAAAATATATGCAGTATCAGAAAATTGAATAGATTTACTACTGCAGCTCTATAAGCATGCAACTGCAGAAGTCATGTGTATGGTCTCAGAACTCCTTTGCAAGTTATCATCAAATTACAAATCGAAATAATGCAAAAGGGAAAATGATTAAATATGAGGAATATTAAATTATAATTAATTGAATTTAAATTCAGTCCAATTCAGTTATGTCCTAATGTGGCATTCAGATTAAGTATGTCCTCAGTTCCAATTCAAATTAACTACTATTTGTCCTTAGTACCAATATGGCTGTGAAAATGCTATAACCCACTCCAAATTTATAGAAATTCTTAGTAATTCAGTCTTCAAGTCGATCTATGCTTTATAAAGCTTCATGAAACAGGAAGGTAAGCAAAGTGAGTCACTTTATTAAAATAATTATTCCTGTTCTGTCTCAGAGTTAGAAAATGAGATGCCAGGTTTATGAATGCTGTACAAACAAATGAGGAATTAAGACTGTTTCTGCAAACTGAGGCTTAATTTTCATACAGCCTAATCAAGACCTGTGATTATGCCTTCCTCAAGCCTGATTTATCATAAAATCATTTCAGTATTTGTTGGACAAACGTGGCTGGACATACAGTATGACTTTAAAAAAAGAACAAATCTTCACTGTGAATTAGTGGGCTGGCACCTTTAAGGATACACATTTTTTAGTCAGGGCATGGAATTGATCTGTGTTAGACTAGAGAAAGAGATTTATAAAGCTTAGACATTTCCGTTCTTAGTTGGAGTAAAGTGCATACATACAACTTTTGTTGTATCTGCAGTTTACTGTCTGCATGGGTATCTGCTACAAATGGGTCATACTGATAACAACAATACACATTTTAATAATGCAATACCCTGCCTCCATTGCTTTCTCTTATGCAAATAAATACATACATTCCTACTGTGCAAAGGAATAATATAACACATTCAATGATCTGCATATCTTCAGTCCTACTACAAGGGAACAGTGGAAGCAATCAAACTCTGGCCATTCAGTAGAAGATAACTTTTGTGCAAAGTAACAAGGAATACGTTTTATATGGACTGTACATTCCGGAGTAAATGTTGTTGCACAATTTGCATATGGATTTTAACTGATGTGCAGTTTCCCCTTTACATGGCTGGTCTTTTTACATTTATTCTAAACTAGATTCTTGGTGTGCAGGGTTTTAACAATTGAACTAAAACTCAGAGCTATTCAGGCCAATCCTACTGGAGTGATGGGGGTTATATAACCCAATCTATCAGGAAGGTGCCAGGCTAGAAGGAGGAAACTAAACCTCTGTTTTGTTTGTTTGCTTACAATTTTTTTTTACAAATTTAAAGATTTCTATGGCTGCCCAACTTAGAGCACAACTCTGGGTGGCTGACAATAATAATAATAACCACAAACATAGCATAACCATAGAAACAAAACTAAATACTAAATCCTATGCCCCAATCATCCTCCTGGGATCGGAATGGAACAACTTGCCATAGCCAACTCACTGTGGCCAACTTGTCATGGCCAACTCACCATGGCCAACTCACCAGGCCAACTCGCTGCAGGACAATTTCACAATCCTATTTAAAGTAAATACAATTTTTAGTTTATTGAATAATTTAAAGTACTTAAGAATTATTTTAATTTTTGCCATGTACATTTCAATCTGTTCCTCCTTTTGCATCCTTTCTTCAAGGATTCTATTCCACCATTTCTTTGATATTGGTGTAACTCTTGTCCCACAGTGAGTTGTCCTGTGGCGAGTTGTCCATGGTGAGTTGTGCCACAGCAATTTGGCCATGACAAGCTGGCCATGATGACTTGGCTGTAGCAAATTGCCCTAACAAACCATCCAGTACTCAGCCAAGGTCTTGATGCCTACATATATTTCTCTCCTTTCCTGATTTATTCTGTCATTTGTCTCTAAGAGCCAAACATTGTTAAAGTTCTTCTTGGACAAACAGCTTGATCCTACATTCCCCCTGCCATGCAGCTTGATTTATTCCAGTGAAAGAAACAACCATGCATAATGATTAAAATAAAGAAGCCAAGAAACACATCTTAAATATAATTGTATATTCAGACTGGACTAGAATCACAGAAAGGAATTATGAAGGGGAAAAAAATCTTCCCAGATAATGGCAGTTAGATGGTCAATCTAGAAGATCTACACAAATGGCCCAATGTGGTCATTGCTTACTTTGTAGAATTATCCCAAAGAGAGAACTGAAGAAAAAGCTCTAGAACTGTGATGGTGAACCTATGGCATGCGCACCATCGTCAGCTGCTCTTCTGGTTTCTGGTGCTCACAGCTGGTCTTTGTGGATGCTGGAGAGCTGGAAAATGGCCAAGGAACAGGCCTTTTTGGGGGCCATTTTTAGGCCATTTGGAGACCATTTTCAGGCTGTTTTTCCAGCCATTTTCATGCCAAAAACAGCCCAAAAAAACAGCCTGAAAATGGCCCGAAAAACAACCTGAAAATGGCACAAAACAGGCTGTTTTCTGTGCTGTTTTCTGGCTGGCTTGGGGGCCATTTTCAGTCCACTTTTGGCCTGAAATTGGCCTGAAAATGACCTTGAAAACAGCCCCTTTTTGGCCATTTTCAGGCCATTTTTCGTGCCAAAAACAGTCTGAAAAACAGCCTGAAAAACGGCCTGAAAATGGCCCCCAAAATGGTTCCAAAAATGGCCAAAAAATAGGCATGCATGCACCAGCCAGCTGCTCTTCAGTTTGCCATCACTCCAGCACTCACACATGCATGCGCATGCACACATGTTCCAGTTTGAGCACTCTGTGCCAAAAAGGTTCACCATCACTGCTCTAGAAGCTGTGAATCAGTTGTAAAGTATATTATAATTTAATGCCAACGTCCTCCCTTTAACATTAAAATCCTGCTAATTTCAACAAACACCTGGTACATTTTAAAATATCACAAACATTTATATGTTCAGAATAAAATATTCTTTATGTAAAGGACACCTTTTTGTATTAGCTGTTCTTTAAAAATTAAAGTTCTTTAAACACAGAGCATATCTTTCTGCTCTCATTTTATGATATGCTATTATCTACAACTGTTTAAAATATTTATCAATGTCAGAGATAGACATATCAGAGAAGAAAAAAGTTGTAAGTCAGATAGGGATAAACACATACCCTTTTTTTTCAAGCTGTTCATCCATTTATCCAGTTCTTCCATCTCAATTTCCATTACAGAAGGCGTGTCCTCCTCAAAAATAGGACTGAATAAAACAACAACAACATCATAATATTTTGAAGCTGGCAATTTACAATTGCTCTTCTTTGGTTTTCCAATAAAATTGTTTATAACAGATGCATGCTCAAGGATAGCTAAGTGGCTTTAGTTTGGAAAAATAAATATTATTCATTAGATTACATTGCAGTTGAATTAGCAACTGCAGAACATAGATACGGTAAGATACATAGATGTGCACATGCAAAAAAGCTAGAAGATTTGGGGTACAAATGCATACATTGATTCAGAGGATTATAAAGATTAATGCTGAACAATTGAAACAGAACTTTTGCTCTCGACACTAATGGTTAAACAGTTGGGGGAAAAATCATGGAATGTTGTTTTTATATATGATAACCACAAAGAGGTTTATTATGCATGCAAAGATGGAAAGATTTGGCAGTACCTACAATGGAGGAATAGTTGGTGAAGATGATAGAACTTGCTGAGATGGTGAAATTGACCTGTTTGATTAGAGAAAAGTCAATGCAGGTGGTCCTTAGCTTATGACCATGAGCCCAGAATTATGGTCATAAGGCAGCCATTAAGCAGGTCATCACATTACCATGCCTGATTTTACAATTTTTTTTTTTTTGCAGAGGATGTTAAATTAATGCTGTGATCATTAAATAAATGAAGCAGCTGTTAACCAATGCAGCAGTTGTTACATATTTTCTTCTAGGGGCCACACAACATGGACTTTATAGTATTGTACTTGATAGATCATAGATGGCATGGGTTTTTCTTGTATTTTAAGTTGATTTCTAACCTCTTTTAATTTGAGATTAGTAGTTTATCAAACTATGGCAGATTATAATGTAGAAACATCTTTATTCTGTTGCTGGATGGATTGATAATTTCTAACATTCCTAAACTACAAAATAAAACTATCTTGGCTCTCCGCCCCAGAATAGAATAGGATTGTGTATGTCTAAATAGGATGATTGCAGTTTGTCTTCTGATAAAAGACAGAACTTGTTCATATTAATTAGCAACTGCTTTGTCTCTTTATAAACTCTAAGCATTTTCCTTCATTAACATCTTAAATTTTAAGGCCCTTTGCTCGTCAGAGCTCGTTTAAATGTGGTGTTATGGATGCAAATATGTGATATGTTTAACTTCATGTAAATGATTTCCTATGCAAAGGGGAAGATACTTTTGTCCTGTCCAATCAACTTTTCTTTGGTGATTTCCTTTAATGTCTTAATTATAAAAGGAAATGTAAGATGGTTCCCTCTCAAGGTTCTCTCTTTGAATGAGAGGAATTCTTTTTATCAGAACATTCTGAATAAATCATAATAAAATGATCTTCCTGCCTCAGTCATTTAATTCAATTTATTGGATTTATGCATGCCTAGGGCCAGATTTGGCTATTACTTCCATGGATACTGTTTTTGCTGGAAACCAGAAATAAACACCAGGGGGGAAAAACAGCCATATGACTGCAGAAAAACAGTCATATGACTGCAGGATGCTGCAACTGCCATCCATATGGTTGCCAAGTATGCAACCATATCATTGCAGAGTGTAGGTATGTGTGTGTGTATCGCCACCAGAATTCTACAGTGGGTCGTAAGTAGCTCTGGAGAAATCCATCATCTCTTTAGACAGTCGTTAAGTGACTGGTCATTAAGCAAGAACTACCCAGGTCTATATTTATTGTTGACTGGAAAACTTTAAGGATTTTGTTTTTTTTTGTATAAAACAGTAAAAAGGTGAACTTATGATCTATGGTTCTGATCAGAGGTGGTATTCAGCAGGTTCTGACCAGTTCTAGAGAACTGGTAGTGGAAAGTTTGAGTAGTTCGGAGAACCGGTGGTAACCTTCTCCCAGGAATGGGGTGGGAATGGAGACTTTACAGTATCCTTTCCCTGCCATGCCCACCAAGCCACGCCCACCAAGCCATGCCCACAGAACCAGTAGTTAAAAAAATTGAATCCCACCATTGGTTCTGATGATTAGATAGGACAGATTATAGAAAGAAAAGAGTCTTGATGTAACTTTAGAGTAGAGGTGGGGAACTATGTCTCCTTTATGATTTGTGGACTTCAACACCCAGAATTCCTGTGCCAGCTTTAAAATATAAATAGCAAACAACAAGAAGCAGACCTATAAATTTCTTACCTTTTACCATTTTCACTTCCTAGTTCATCTGAGGAAAAAAAGGAGATGTGCTTAAGCCAGCTGGATGGGAAGCACAGGAACTAAATCCAACACACTAGCAGACCAAAGATTGGGAAAGGCTAGCACATGCAAACTATCCACCAATGTTACTAATGAAGAAACTTTAAATGACTTACAGAACATTTATACAGTAGAAGAAATATCCCTATGACTTGTCTGCAACTTTGATAAAAACAAATGCAGAATAAGGCCTAAGGCTCTTAGAAAAATAGTAGTTAAAATCTTTTTCCCCTTTCAGAATGAAATGCTAGGGCCTACATTGGCATGATGTATATTTCCCAGTAGTTTAACATCTTTATTCACTTCTTTTGAAACCTCACCAAGAAACAACAGGCCTGCTTCAACAAAATAATGTCCCTTGCCTATAATAGCCCTTAGCCTATTTTCTTGGACCCCCTTAGTGCCAAGGTGATGATCACTTAGATGCTATGAGAATGTACTGCAAGGAATGGACAGGTATGATCCATTCTCTGTCACTTTTCTTTTTTCAAGTTAAGTCCAGTATGAGTTATCTGTGTTTCAGCAAATACGCTAATATGTGCCTTCATTCTGCTCTTGGGGAGTCCAAGGCACTCCCCAATGAGTAGCTAAGAAACAAGATTCTACTTGACTCAGCTCACCTTTGTATTTGTCTGCTAAAGGAATTGCCTTATGCCATGCTTCTCAGAGAAGTTGGGAGTGCTATTCCTCACCAAAAGCATATTGGTTGGAAATTGGGGGATTGTAGCCCTGCCACA
>JAOYMU010000302.1:19994413-20004794 GCA_025802295.1 Psammodynastes pulverulentus | reverse complement strand
TTTCTCCCGATGAAAGGTGTCGGAACGCACCCCTCGTCGGCGCGCTAAATATCCCGGAAGTGATAGCGCGTGATTGGTGGAGACAGAACACGTGACATGGACTTCAAAAAGGATCCGGAACGCCGTTCCCCCGAGTTCCGGGAGAAAAAAAGCCCTGGGATAGGTAGAGGAAAAAGGACGCTGTGCTAGGAGGAGACTCTATGGTGGAGGAACTGGATTTCTGGTTGGTTCCAGAATTGAACAGGGGACTTCCGATTAGGACTTTTGTGACTCTTTGAGTGTTTAAGGTTGCCAACCCCTGTTCTATATGATTAGATTCCTCCTCATTTGTTATGCAGAAGGCTACCTTATAGCAAGATAGACCATTAGCCAATAAAGACAGATTAGTAGCTGTGGGTAGAATTTTCTGGTCCTGCCATGAGGCTGAACCTGAATCTGCTGCATGACATGCCAATGCTCTGCTTCTGACCTATATAGATTTGTCTGCATTTTCCCCAGTTTTGATCATCAATGAATTGGCTTGTTTGTGTTTTTCTCCCTCCCCCACATACCTATTTTCCCTCCCTCTCCTTTGATCTTATTATTGAAGTTGTATCATCTAATTAAAACTATTGTAAGCAAAGATGTTTTCTTTTGTTAATTAGTTAATGCAAAAAGTAATATAAATAGTAAGTAAATCAGGGCTCCTTTTGCACATAATTTAGAAGTCAAAATTTTCAATTTAGCATGTCATTTAACTCCAAGTCAATTGCCTTTTGGATTACTGGAAACTAGAGATTTTAAATTTAATACTGGTCATTTTTTAAAAGTTTGATTAAATATACACAACACCAGTTTCTTTCGATTCATGACAGTTTACAGGAAATTCCCACAGAGCAGATACTACTACAAACAATAAAAGATACACAATAAATATATAATACTAATATATTCATAATAATAACAACATTAAAATCCTTATTATGGGCTTATTATGATAGATACTCCACCTCCTGATCAAGATGCAATGACATTAATGGCAAGAAATCATTTAACTCCTGAGAGCATTTTGGAATAATTCTGTTTTTAATACTTTCTGGATGAATATCACAAAGAATATTACTCTACTCAGTGTTGGTACTGCCATTACCATTGCCCTTGTCCTATAATTTTCAGCTTCCTCCCTCCCTCCAATGACACATGAAAATATGAGATTATCAGCAGCTTTTTCTGCGATATATGTACAGGATGAGCTGAGTCTTCCCAGAGAAGAGAGTCCTGAAAATGCTTTATTTAGTGCAAGAGTGTCAAACTGGATTTCTTTGAGGGCCGGGTCAGCATTGTAGTTCTCCTCTGTGGGTCAGCGGCGGGGGAGCCAGGAGTGGGGGCAGGCAGGACAGATGCCCCCTGTAGCACCCTGCCGGCCAAAATGGCCCATTTTTCAGCTGTTTTCGGCCCATTTTTCGGCTTGTTTTCAGCCCATTTTTAGCCTGTTTTGGGCCCGTTTTTTGGCTTGTTTTGGGGCCCGGTTTCGGCCAGCAGAATGCTGCAAGAGGCCATGGAAGGTGAAAACGAGGTGCGAGGTGGTCGCACATGGCCCATTTTAGCCGTCAGAGGCACCGTGGCCTAATCCTTTGATATTTCTAGGCTGACCCCCGGGCTTTGAGTTTGACACCCCTACTTTAGTGCAAGCCCTTAATTCCACCAAAGGACTTCATAGGTTGAAAACCAACATTCTGATTTGTATTCAGAAGCTTATTGGTAACACATGCAGAGCCTTGAGTACAGCATAATAAGCTTTTAGACATTAATCCTTGCCCGTAACTGAGCTGATATACTTTGTACCAGTTGTAGTTTTCAAATGCTCTTCAAAGGCCAGTGTAACAGCCTGAATGTAAAGAGGACAATACAAGGTCTTAGTGCTTCAGATAGGGGTACAACTGCTGCAGCAGTTGAAGATGGACATTGACATGACCAATGATGAGATGATACTATCAATTCCCACTAACAAAACTTTTGGGCTTAGTGGTGCCATGCCAACAGGCCTTTGTTATTCTTGCATCTCTTTTTTGTCAGTTACAAACAATCAGATCCACGCCTGAAGAATTCAATTAGCTATTTTATTACTCAAGCCTATAACACAGGAATCTTCTCAAACTGGCTTTTGTCCAGGCTCCATAAGATTCAATGGCATTCAAGGGAGTGGTGGTCAGACTTTGCCCTCTTATGTAAACATAAGGATTGCAGACTAATTCTCCATTTAACTTCTCCCCTTGGCTCAGCCAATCTCTCACCAACACTTCTCTGCTTTCATCAGCTTTTGCATATCCCTTTAGTAAAAGGTTTTCCTGAAAGACTGCATATTCATTACAAATACATCAACCAATAAATGTATTCAACAACCACAAGATTAATGAGGTTGAAAGATGGGTTCAAACCACTGGATTCATCTATAATATGATTAGTTTGATTTTTGGCTTAGCAGTTATTGCCATCCCAGTTATTACGACTTGTAAGTTATGTTTTTCAGCTTATGGTGTAATGTTAAATTAACTTATTGTGTAGTTAAGAAAAATCATGCCTTTGGAGAAAGGAATTTAGGTAATGATTTGCCCATTTTGTACACTCTAATGTTGAATTGTGAGTTTCTCTACATTCCTCAATAAACATCACTATTATCATATTTATGTTCATTACTATCCCTAGAATACAATTCAGAGTTTCACTATTTTGATTGTTTCTGGATTTTGTAAGCTATTCAAGGTCTGCCGAGGTGGATGACTACAACAAATTTAAATGACTAAATAAACAATATTTCATTTGAGGTGAAGCACTTCCATTTCTGTTGTGAGAAACTGAACCAGATTCAAGATATATCCAATGGGGTTGATAATAGATAATAATATTCATAATTTAATATGTAGAATTTACAAGAGATAGTTTTAATGATAATTAATGCTGATACATTTCAGATGCATTAAAAACTCCCTTTTTAGGACCCTGTAATCCTTTAATTTGCAGTAGAGTCAGAGTGACTGGATGCGTTTACTGGCCAGATGCTTTCCTGATGCAACGTGGAGTTCGCAGATTTTTTTTTTCTATCTGCCCTAGGAGAGAAACATCTGCTGCTACCTAGGATTGAACTCTCAACCTTCCAAGTGGGAGGAGAGAATCTTCACCACTAGGCCACCATGCTGCTCAACATTTCTGCTGCATGAATGGTATATAAAGAGATGTCTAACAACTTCACTTATACTGTTGAAATTCATGCTTAAAAGGACTAAAAATTAAAAGCAGTATGATCCATGTATTTCTTTTACAATAATTAATCGTCCAATGTCTAAATTAGTGTCCCTTTATGGTTAATTTAAGAGAAACTATACTTAAAATGTTCAAAATAAAATTTCTAGATCAAGCTTACTTTTTATTCAAACCATATGAAAATAATTGCATCTTTCTTATTGTACAATAGAGCAAAATTAGGGGCTTTCTTGATCCCTGCAGAACTCCTTATGAGTTGCACAAGTGGGCCACAATACACCCATGCTGGATTCGCACACAGCACTAGCTGTGTTTGTTTTAACAATGACTATTGACTAATTCATAATAGTCAGATTCACTACAAATCGCAAGATTTGTAAACCACAATCTTTTTATTCATATAACTGAGCCAAAACCAAATGAACTATATTATGGCTTAAGATAGTATTTCAATCCAAACATTTGAAGTTAAACTGAAAATAGGGAAGACAGATATTGTTACATGAAAGTTCATAGAACTTTCTGCCAGGTTTGTTGGGTGGGGAGGGTTATGCATAATATAACTGGAGAATAAAATTATCTGTTCAGATATCTGTAAATATAAGTCTCTGGTGGTTTTTGGGTTTTTTTCCCAACATTACAGTAGACTGATGAAGTATGATAAGAATGTAGCTGCAAGTACATTCAGCCTTACAACCTTATTTTCACAATAGCCTTACTGTTCTTTCCCTGGTCTTCTCCCTGAAATTCACATTGTGTACTTGGGCATTTCAGGTTTTCTTTCATACTTATCTGTTGAGCATGCAGACTGCTAACAGTACAAGTTTCAGCAAGATTGGGATCAGAATTAGGGTGGAGTCGTGAAGCATATTCGCTAGAGGTTGAATTTAGGGACAGAGTTACTTACAGTCTCCAGTATGACAGCACTGAAGTGTTTTTCTCCTAGACAACAACATTCTGAAAACTGTGTTGCTTGCATTGCCCTCTGCTGTTTTGCTTCAGAGCCAACTCTTGAGATGGAGGGTAGAAGAAGTGGATCTTCCATTGTCAGTTCCTTTTACAGGGTTGGAGAATAGGCACCAAAAGCGCTGTCCTTGCTCACTTCTTTCTCTTCTCTTGCCATACATGATTTAATTGATAGGAATGGTGATTCAAGAAGGGTGAAAGTAGGAGAAGCAGATCTTGGTGCCAGGGAACTGCTCCTAAAAAGTCTCATTTCCCCTGTTTCCACTTCTTGCTTCTCTAAGTTTGAATGGCCAAAGAAGCAATGAGAAAAGCAACTCCTTTGGTGTCAGTGCTTTTGTCCTGTAAAGTGATTCCTCAGTGGGACCAAAGAACTGCTACCCAAAGATCCTGGGCCCCCTTTCTTTAATCAAGCTGATACCCTACATACAGTGGACAACACCTAATCCATAGGTAAATGTGTGTTTTTGACCAGTATCTCTTCTCTTAACCTGACCATCTTCTCACCTATTTTCTTTTGGGTTAACTCTACTTCTTTCTCAATTCACTTACTGTAATTTCTATTTCATCAGAACAATGGAAACTCCTATTTTTCTTTCTTGCTTTAACAAAAATGTTTCACCACGAAGCCACTGACTTGCAAGTGCCCACCTTCCACTCCCTCATCTTCTCTTATGATCCACTTGGATCCTGGATCTATAAAGATGGCAAGGACTAACATTCCACATGGAAGTCACTCTCGGCATGTCTTCTTATCATTTAAAAATAAAATGAACAATGGGAAAATTATAAGATGAATAAATAAACGGATAGTTTCTTTCTAGCAACCATTGCATCTTCAACTCATAAAGCTGAAAGTGCTTTGCTGTAGCTATCTTCTGAGATACTTCTTTCTCACCAGTGCTGCCTGCAACCCTCAACTTCCAAATGACCTTTCATCCAAGTGTTAACCAGGGCCAATTTGGTTTTAGCTTTCAGGATTACCCAAGATCACCGAGATGCTGCTTAGCATAATTTAAAACAAAAACCATCTGGCATCATTCCAAATAATTTGAGGACTGTGGATGCATATTGTTAATCAGTTTGCTTTTGGTCTGTTGCAAATTTTAAGTTTTAGGATGGCACTAACTAACCTGGGAGAGCAACCAGCAAAAGTGTCTCTAAAGAACAACTTAAAGATTAAATTAGAATTTGGCAAAACGTTAGTACCATTAAAAGAAAAAAAAGTTCTGTTCAGCAGACAGAACAAATTTGAAGGCAACATGAAACATACAGAATTGACAGAAGAAACCCAGCAAGTTTCTTGGTTTTATCAAGTTTGAAGGCAACATCTATATTTAGATCTAATTAGACTTCATCCTGAGCAATCCTGAGGATACCAAAAGGTGTAACATCCATTATGATTTGTGCTTCATCAACAAATATGCTAAATATCCAAAGATGCCTCAGTCAGCATCCAGCAAGCTCTCTGCTTCACCTGGCTTTTCCCTTCTTTTTCCCTTTTCTTTTAAAAGAAAACTTTCAGTTCTATTCTAACAAGATCCCAGCTGTCCCTTAAGCTCATAGATCATGGGAGAGGATCATGCAAAATGCAAGATGGCAGTTATAACTCAGCAATTGTTCTACTCCCTATGAGAACAATGGAGACACATCTTATACTGGATGAGATTAATTGTAGTACCCGAATTTTCCCAGTTTAATGGGTCTTTGAACTTTTCAGTCCTGGAGCTAAATAAATTACCAATATTTCTGGTCTGAGAAACTATGACTGTAAAGGTAAGCCTTATACTTTGATCCAGAGGTGGTATTCAGCAGGTTCTGATCAGTTCTGGAGAACCAATAGTGGAAATTTTGAGTAGTTCGGAGAACCGGTGATAACTTTCCCCCTGGAGTGGGGTGGGAATAGAGATTTTGCAGTATCCTTCCCTTGCCATGTCCACCAAGCCACGCCCACCAGACCCGCCACGCCATGCCCACAGAACCGGAAGTAAAAAAAATTGAATCCTACCACTGCTTTGATCACAAATATTACATATTGATTACTTCGGACTTTCCAGATCCCTTTTTCCACTGGGACTTAAAGTGGGATACCACACGGATTGCTGTGGATATTTTTGCTTCCATGTTATTTTTGTTCTCTGTGAAAGGCTGGTGCAGTTTTTCATCCCTGTATCAAGCAGACTTGCACAGTTCCTTAAAAGGGCTACAGCTGAACTCGCTTGCTTAACTGTATTCCCAGGTGCGGTTTCAGAGAAATGTTTTGCAGAAAGCTAAAATTACAAAACAATGAAATGACTAATGGCGGCCTTTCTGATCTTGTAACTAGAGGAAGTTGACGTTTTATGTTTTTCATGTATGTAGACCTGCATATAAACTTCAGCAACTCAGCTCCTATGTAATCGTGGTCACTGCCTTTAACGGTCAACTGATAGGGAATAATTTTTCAAAGATGTCAAGCTTGAGATGACAAATCTGCCCCCTTCCCTATTACTGTCGTCACAGGTTGATGTTTTTCCACTCACTGGTGATGTTGAGAAAGACACGAGCAGTGGTATCACCGGGTTAAACCAATCTTTTTGCTTAATACATCATACAGATGCATAATCAGGCCAACACCATCTGACAACAAGCCAGAAGAGAGGCAAAAGAGGCAAAGGGGAAAGCTAAAATGTGTGTGTGTTTGTTTATTCCACATAAGTGTGTCACGTGTGGTCTTGGATAATCAGTGTTCATTTTTTAAAAGCATTTTCCATTTTATTTAATATTTCGCATCCTTTTTACAAGGTTTGCATGGGTGGTTTCCATGGCGCTTCTCTTTTATTCGCATAACAATTCTGATCTTCTGAGATTAGACTGAAAAGGTCACCATTAAGCATTGCATCCCAACAGATGTTTGAAGGATCCAGGAAGCCTTATCTGTATGTGCAGGCAATGCTTAATGAAAATGGAACAGAAAACAGAGGGACTGCTAAGAAAGATTTACTTGGCGATGGCACAGGAATTTTATTCCACAAAACTCAGTGATCTGCATAATCCATTCTACAAGTACAGTAGAATAAAAGAGGTACAGAATAAGAGTAATTATGAAAAAAATATGTTTTTGTTAGTCACCCAGTCAATAATTTCTTGATAAGGAGTTGTAATATACAGGCTCGAATTTATTTATTTTTTTGATAAAATAAAAACTGCACCAACACATAGTGCTCAGATTCTGTTTCCTTGATGGTTGAATGTTACAGTTATAACCAAATAGCAAAAGCCAGGAAATTACCTGTACGAGCACATATGATAAATGTCCACATTGATATTTGACATACATGGCTTGAATTCTTGCTCTGTTCTCCCGGAATATCTCAAATGAACCAAGAGCATTTTTTGAAGCATTCCACTCATAACAGTGTTTTGCAACATAAAAATAAGATTTATATTAGGTGTCATGCAACATAAAAGTAAGATACAGTACACATATTTGGAATAAATTTTAAAAACGAAACCTTCCCTTCTGGAAAGTGTTATAGTCATGTACTCATGCATCATTTATTTATCCTATGCAGAAATATATATTTAGATGATTGTTCCCCAGCTATGGAATTCTTTGTGTCCTGTAGTTGTCAGATAATCTGAAAAAAGACTGTTTCATTTCAGTAAATTATATGAAAAACAATAAATAAGAACCACAGCATATTTTACATTTTCTAGTTTATTATACAGTTGTAATATTTATATTGCTTCTGTATTGTTGAATTAGGTTTGGGAAGACCTGAGTTCAAGTTCACTTATGGTGGCTTACTAGATCTATAGTCACTCACAACTTTTACCCAATAGGCTGCAATGCTATCTATTGCTAAATATAAATAAATGTGTTTTAACTGCAGTCTCAGATGTCCTGTTTCTTACCACAAATGCAGATTTCCTGCCACCTCAGAAGATTGCATTTAAATGTACTCTAAGTCTATAGTTATGGTTTTCATATGCTTCCCATCTGAAGAAGGAAGAAAAACCCAGTTCTGCAACAAGGTATGCATTTTGTAGCTGAAAACAATGAGTTAGGAAGAGGGTTTGGAGAAGAACCAGTCTAGAAGGCCACAAGTCGCTCAGACCCAAACTAGATAACTTGCAAAATCTGATTTAGCAAGAAAAACATAGGAGGATCACGTTCCACATCGATGAACTGTTTTAAGTTATCTAAGTGAACATCTGTGCGTTTGGGGGAAGCTTCCTTCATCTGTTGCCTGCATGTTAATTGAAGAAAAATAGAAACATGTAGACTCATGCACAAAGACATGCTCATATTCTGAATATGGAAAAAAAAGTATGTCATTTCCAAAACTAACCTACCGGCTTCACTATTTTATTTTTTTTGTTTACTGCTACAAGATTGAGATCAATGCAGTTGGTCGTCCCCCCCTCCCAATCTCCCAGCAGCCTGTGGCAGAGTCCGATGCTTCATTGGAGAGAGCCCCATAGGAAACTAAAAGAGGATGTCAATCAAGCAGGGATGGATTCTCACACAAATGTCATGGGGGGGGGGAGTAAGACAGGAGGAGACAGAAGCAGATGTAGTCATGGTCAACTCTTAGCTATTACAGTTCATATAGTTAGATAGAACAGCCACTCAAAAATGCAGTCTTGATCCCACTTAGTTTCGGTTCAATTGCTGATTGTTATTGCCAGAATCAATCCTCCTCCCCCTCTTTTTCCCCCACCACTTAGAGCCTCGGTTGAAAGTTTATAGTTGCCTGGGCAGCAGCATGTTCTTCAACTGAATACATTGTGAGAAAGAAAGTGATGCAGAAAATGCAGGTGCTGCTGTACCCACTTCACCAGTGTCTCGCTGTGGAGCAACCATGCTAGCCTGCTCATTAGCTGTACACCTTGCACGGATTGTATAAAGGAGTCTGCATACAGAAGTCCCTGCAGATTTTACTCCACTAGTGGTCAACAACTATAGGGGGCCGTGCTCATCTCCATTTCAAGGCTATTGAGCCAACACTGTCTGAAGATATTTCCACAGTCATGTGACCAGCATGACATCACAGAGGGCTGTTACCTTTCCATTGAGGAGGTACCTATTAATCTACTCACATTTACATGCTTTTGAACTGCTAGATTGGCAGGAGCTAGGCGAGGATGGGAGTTCACCTTGTTTGCCTGGCACTCGGGTCCCAAAACCAGACTGCTGGCTTTTCCAGCCAACAAGCCCAGTGAGTTACCACGCTGCCATTGTGAAGACTGGAAAAAAAACCCCATAGGCAGCTTGTCTCAGAGCTAGGGAAAGGATGGTATGTGAATAAGCCCGTAAAATGGAATGTTTTATTGATTTGTCTATGTGTTTAACCTTAACAGCTGGCAGCACCAGTTAACTTATATAGAGGGAAGAAGGAATGACCTTGAAGGAGAGAAGGAAAAGCTGCTACCAAGGCAACAGTCAGATAAAAAAGGCCTGAGCCTGGGCCAAAAAGATAATGGACAAAACATCTCAGGTAAGTCTCACTTAGTTCACACAAAGATAAAGTGATGAAGGAGGAAGCACATTCAGATTCTCTTAAACAGCTCTTACAATAAAAGTAGTACTGACCTACATAGCGTTGATTCCTTAGTCTGGTTCATCCTGTACCTTTACCTACTCTGAGATTGAAAGTTAAGTAGGGTATAGTCTAGATAATACTCATATGGGAAATTAACTGGGAATATAAGCATTGGAGACTAAGCCAATAGGTCAAAAGCCATCCTACAAAAAGACATCAGCAAATTATTTGGATATTGTTGAGAAGAAAACAATATTAAGTCTCCATAAAATTATTTAGTTGAATATTGAACTCAACTCAAAAGAGATTTAACTTTTTTTTTAGTTTATAAGAAAACTCTGGAAAAACAATTTTAAGATATTATAGTCAGTATACACATTTTTCAACTAAATCGCAACCATGTGCTATGTGACAATAAAAAACAATATACTTTGAATGTGCTGATCATACTTGAGATTTATGTAAGGCTCCCCAGACAAGAAGCTAAGTAAGTTCATTCAAATAAAGTTTGACTAAAAGTTTTCATGAAGTCAGCAGAGACTCAGCTTGACTGGGAACTATATCTTTGTCTAACGATTAAGAAAATGAATCAAAAAGTAGAATTTTCAAGTTGCACTGAGATTGTGAATAGTTTTATTGAAAAGTATAAA
>JAOYMU010000302.1:19972401-19982841 GCA_025802295.1 Psammodynastes pulverulentus | reverse complement strand
CCACCCGGCCCCTGGATTTCGGGCCGAGGACCCCTGGCGAAAGCCGCCCTCGACGGCAGGCACCCCAAAACCACGGCGCCTGGCCCCTAAGGGTCTCCCGGACAGTGGGTTTCGGGCGCTGGGGGCAGAGCTCGCCTCGCCAGCGTCTGTCGCCGCTGGGACCGGAAGTCGAAGTCCAATCTAAGATATTTGTATCTGCAATCTACATAGGTTTGCATTGATTTTTTTAAATTTAGTATCGAGGTTTAACTTTTCTATCTAAGCAACCACAGTTCAGTGGTGGTATTCTGCCAGTTTGCGCCTAATCGTGCGAGCCGGCAGCGCTGGTGAGTGGTAGCTCCGACGATCGGTGTTTGGGCGTTTTTTGGGGCCCTCCCACCCACCCACGCTCTTCCTTTATGTTTATCCACTCAGTTAAATGATGCGGCTGAACGGATTTCCCTGCTAGAACAGCTAGGAGGCACTTTGGCTGGGGCTTGCCTGAGCTGCGCACGAGCACGCGCTGTCACCGAACCAGTGGCAATGCTAGTAGGAAACCACCACTGCCACAGTTGTTTAATTGAATTGTTAGATAATAGAAGCTTTATTCATAAATGTATCTGTGATCGACCTCAGCTCTTCAAACCCTGTGCTGGGAAAACACTTCCTTGCAGAAGCCTTGGTGTCAGCTTTGAAAATGTGTTCCAGTTCGGAATCAATCAGTCCTTCAGTGTTTAAACTCTAGAATTCTTCCTCCTGTTTTTTCAAATGTAGGCTGGACTTTTCTCTTTAGGATCAGGAGAGGCATCTAGGTTACACAAGGGGGTCTCTTAAAGCTGGAAACTGTTGTAATTGAGCATTGTGCTGTCATTAAAGTAGAACATCATGACACCATAAAATAGATTCCAAACTATAGAACACATTTTTCACGATGACTTAAAGACTGCTATTATGCCTAAGTGTTCCCTTATTTGGGATTTTTACATGGATATTCCCTTTTATTCAAACATTTCTAAGGAGTTGAAGCGTTCTTTGCCACCTGGACTTGGTTTATCCGAAACACAGATCACATCTCATGGCTTTGACAGTACCAAGGAGGGGACTATTACAGTTGGACCTTTTCAAGGTAACAGAATTCAGTGTGTATTATTAGTAAATATATATATATAGATATAGATATAGATATAGATATAGATGGATAGAATAAGGAGTATTCTGTAGCCTTCAATTTAATACAGTGATTTCAGCAATAAAATGTACATGCTACCAGTAATTGGTAACAAACTGTGATTAAAGGGTATAAACAAAATTGCTCTCTATGTGATTTATTCACCATATGAAGAATGTAATAGATTGCCTTTTGTTTAAAGTAGTCCTAAATTAAAAGTCTAATTCACTTCAAGATTAGCCTCAGTTTCATCAATATTTTGTGCATTAAAAATATATTGATTAAATGAAGATGGATGTTGATGGCATATGTCCCATTTCTAGGTCCCTCATCATTACCCATGTCTCCTGTTATATCGCCTAGCAGTGCTGCAGCCTGCAGACTGGCTGGACAAGGGAATTATTTAGTTATTCCCAAAGGTATTCAGAGGTCTAAGCAGTTAATGGCTTTGCTGATACAATACTAACTCCCATGTTTGCCTATACTTCCTTGACTTGTGATTAACTGCTATGGCTAAGTAGAATGCTGCCTTTTATGCTGCTTTGGCTTGCCAAATAACTACCTTTTCTTTTCTGCATACTATCTTCCTTCAGTATTAAGCATTCAGTAAAAATGAATCGTGAAAAATGTTAATTAGAATGAAATTTTGTGTTAAATTCTATCATCATAATACTAAATAATTATTGTGTTGAAGAATCCATTGTATATCAACACAAATTTGATCATTTGTGCTGGTGTTTGCACCTTTTAAAAAAGTAAATAACAGAATGATTCTTGGTTTTATGAAAATTATACTACCACTGTTGAAATGCATCATAAGATGAATAAAAATAGATCTAAAAAGTTAGTAAAACTACTGGTATATTTTAAAAATAATAAAACAGTGAAGTTTGAAAAGGGTAGGAAAATAAAAAAAAGAATTTACTGGGGATATGCAAAATATTTCAAACTCAAATTTATGCAATCATTTTAAATTGTCATTTTGCAGTTGAATCAAAGTAGACCAGCTTGGGGGTATTTTAGGCTCGAAACAATGCGATTTTGAACTCCAAATTACTTGCAGAAATTATAGATAGTTATGCATTCGGAGCCACTTCTTCCAACTCAAACTCGTTGTTTGGTGTTCAAAATGATGTATACTACTCTAATATTATTTTGGTATTGAAAAGTTTATAATATAGGTGCCAAGCAAGCTTTTCTGGATGTGTTGGTACCCAAATGTCAAGCCCCAAAATATTCTGTATTGTAAGCACAGGCTTGGCTTTATTTGATTCATCATACTTGGAAAAGAATAAGTAAACCTTTGAAATGGCAAAGCAATTAAGTATTATAATCGCATTGGCAGGTGTCAAGTTAAAAGAAACCAGGATATGAGTATTACAGTTAGGTTATCCATATATATATCAGTCTAAACAAACAAAAGGGCCTGCAAACTGCTATCAAGGTATAACTTGTGCTTTCTTGCCTGCTGGATTTAACATTCTCCAGATGCCCCTGAATTGGAATCCTCCAGATGTTTTGGGCTTGTGTTTCTTAAAAGACCTAGCCACTATACTAAATAGTCAACGCTGATTGGAATTATAATCCGAAACATCTAGACATTATCAACTTGGGAAATGTTGCTTTAGATGGAATTCAGACACACCCAAAACAGATAATTAATTACATGAACAGAGAAACCATCTATGGCACGGGTGTCAAACTTGATTGCATCACAGGCCGGATCGTGATGTATCGTGGCATTTTTTGCTTTTGCGAAGCTGGGGTGGGTGTGGCCTGTGCGTGACATATCCGGGCTATGGGCCACCAGTTTGACAGGCCTGATCTGTGGCAATCTAGATTGTCAGTGTTTTTTATGTCTGTTGCCATACCTAAACATTTTTTAAAGCACCCAGTCTTTCTGATAAAATGAAAAAAGAGAAGCCACTAGGTTCCCTTTATATATTGATGATATTTTAGTCACCAGTTTTATGTAGATATTAATACTGGCAGGGGTGCAGTGACTCCATGGAAAGCTGACAACCCGAGTTCAAGACCCGAGCACCTTACTATAGGGTGAGCTCCCATTATTTGCCCCAGCTACTGCCAATGTGGCAGTTTGGAAGCATGCAAATGCAAGTAGATCAATAGGGACCACTTTGGTGGGAAGGTAACCTTTCTGTGCCCCTTGGTGTATAGCCACAGAAAGTGTCTTCAGACAATACTGGCTTCCTCAGCTAAGAAATGGAGATGAGCACTAATCCCTAGAGTCGGACACGATGAGCAGGAGAAACCTTTACTTTTACCTTTTAAAAAATATTAAGGATTAAAATACACTATTTTGGAATCCACAATATACTGCCAAAATAGAGCTATAATACCTTAATATTACATTGGAATCAGTCATTCAAATAGGAGCAAAGCTACTGTATTATAATACCGAAATCTTGTTTCATATTTGAAGCTTTTTCTTAAGTTTGTAATAATACTGAATTCTAAAATGAAGAAAACTTCCTCTACCTACAGTTTGCTATCTTTATTTGTAGTAATATTCCCAATTTTACTTTTATTTTTTCATTGACTTCTGTGAATAGCTGGATTACGCTGCTATCTTTTGATTTTGAGGATGATGAAAAATAAATTAAAGGATATTAAGCTATAAAGAAGTATGAATCTGGAAAACTTACTTATTCTGATATGTAATTCTGCTTCTAATGTTTTCTAAAAGAATAAATCATAGATATTTTCTCTTTCATAACAACGTATTTGTAGCAGTCACTGGAGTCATTTTGGAACAAAAATGACTCCAACTTCTTGTGATTTGAATGACTGATTCTCAATTCACACTTGAAATAGATGAGCTTTAAAAAGAGGCCTTCCTTTTTAAAAGTGATTTAAGTGATACATTTTTGTTTAGAAAAATCTCAGAAGAGATAGCATCAGAGTAAGGAGTTGTTAATCTATAATCCCCACCTAAAAACTATTCCTTGGCAAAAGTGGAACACTTGAGTGGGTAACTGCACATATGTACCGTGCTTTTTGGAGTATAAGACGCACTTTTTCCACCTCCAAAAGTGGGTGAAAATTTGGGTGCGTCTTATACACCGAATATTGCAGAAGCCCCGCCCATCAGTAATTTACCTCTTTGCAGCAAGCAGCAAAAAGCCTGTTGCAGCTTCAGCACGGCCCAATAAGCATAAGCAGCTGATGGTTCTTTGGATGGGGCTCTGACCATCAGCTGTTTCAGACTGCAGACTGAAACAGCCAAGCCATGTGCTAGTTAGCCTGTGCTGGGAAAGTGAAAAAACTATTTCTGCTTGCTCCACGGAGGCAAAATTGCTGGGAGGCAGAAGCTGAGGTAAGATTTTTTTTCTTGTTTTCCTCCCCTAAAAGTTGGTGCGTCTTATACTCCGGTGCTTCTTATAGTCAGAAAGATATGGTATGTGTTGGGAGGGAATTGGATTGCTGTATCCACTTGTAGGTTGGCTTTTGTTTCATTGACAAAGGTGAGCACACCTGCCATGCAGCTCTTGGGATGAGAAAGGTTTCCCATCTATGTGTATGTCCTATATGTCTTAACAGGGCATAAAAACACTAGTGTGGAATAATTGGATTACCCACAAAAGTATGATAAGCAAACTTGGAAACCTGATCTGAAGTAAAGTCCAGGTTTCCGGCATGCATTCCAAAATGTTGTGATAAATGGTACATTTCCATTAATTATTTCTTCATATATTGTTTGATTTATACATTATATTCAATTGTTAATACTGTTATAACCATACAAAGGCATAAACCATGATTGACAAATCACTGATCCCATTGGGTTGAGACAGTTCAGATAGTCTAGACCAGGGGTGTCAAACTGGTGGCCCGTGGATTGGATTCCTCACGTGCAGGCCACGCCCACCGCAGCTCTGCGAAGGGAAAAAAGTTGCAAAACGTCACATAATGGCAACATGACACTGTGAGTTTGACATCCGTAGTCTAGACCCAGGGCTTTAAAGAAAATTACCAACACCTTGAATTGCACTTGGAAGAAACTGTTATGTAGCCTGAAAAACAGCAGTGTTACATGGGCCAGTCTGCGAGCCCCAAGAACTTTGCATGCTGCTGCATTCTGTGCCAGTTGTAGCTTCCAAAGACTCTTCAAGGGTAGCCCTATGTAGAGCATAGTAGTCCATATTAAAGAGTGCTAGAACTCAGAGCTTCATGTTCCCAAAGTTGTTTGGTCTTGCCAGGGTTTAGTTGAAGCTTGTTGACCCCCATCAAGGCTCCACAGCTTCCAGGCATTGCAAAAGGATAGCAACAGCATCAATTGGTCACTAAGAGTGGAGATATGTAAGTTGAGTATTATCGGCATATTGATGATACCTTAACCCAGGGGTGTCAAAAACAAGGCCCGCAGACTGGACTCAGCCCGCGATATGGTCAGATCCGGCCTGTGGGGCCATCCTTGAAAATGTAGGGCTGGGCCTCATCACTTCAGTCCGGTCTACCCAATGTGAAGAGGAAACATTGGGCCAGCATGGCTTCGGCCTGGTCTACCCAATGCCAGCAGTTTGGAGAGTGGCATCAAGCTGACCACGCCCACCCAGTCGACCTTCCCCCCCGCCTTCAAGGTCAACCACAACCCTGGTGTGGCCCTCAATGAAATTGAGTTTGACACCCCTGCTTTAACCCCTGGCAGCGAATAATTTCACCCAGTAGGTTCATGGGGATATTAAAAAGGAGTGGAGAGAGTACTGAGCCCTGCAGCATGCCACAAAGGAGCCAACATGGGCTGAATCTCTCAGTCCTTATCACAAAACATAGCTTTTGATTCGTGGTTGCTTTACATCACTGAAAAGGAGTAGCCTGTTAGTTCTGGTAAAACATGAGCATGTGATAAAAATAGAAGAGATGATGTGCCTTCCTGTACATTTCTGGAATAATTATATTTAATATTTCATTGTCCCTTAATGCAAAACATGAGAATCCTGCAAAATAGATTAGAATTAGAACTAGAATTCCTTGCTTAATTCCAATTTACTGCTAGCTGTGATTTAAATGCAAGCAATGTTATTTTTCAGACTTTACCATAATCAAATTATTGTGCTATTTTCTTTAATACAATGCTGAAAATAAAGTTGTCTTATCTCTCTTCAATACATTTAAAGAGCTCTAAAGTAAGCTTCAACTCACTTACCTGTGATTTCCAACTAGACAATCCAAGGATGCTGCAGAAAAGTGGACCCGTTGTTCTAGCAGAGGAAGTAAAGAACCCAGCTATGGAAAAACTGGAGCTTGTAAGAAAATGGAGTTTAAATACCTACAAGGTTTGTATTAATTCGTTGCAGTAATCGATGATTCAGATTATTTTACCTGCCATGAAATTTTACATTTTTGAAGGCTGATATGCAGTTAAAATAATAATCTTTCTCTGCTACAGTAATTTAATGGGAAGAAACTTTTTGCAGCAGTGGCATTTAGCAAGGAAAGCTATTTGTTTCCTATAGATTATTTTTCTAAGGTTATTTTTAAGCCTGTGTCACTTTCCTTGGATTCAAATGAGACATTGAGATATTACAAGAAACTATGTTACTGAGCAGCCCTAAATAAGTGGGTTAAAGCAAGACAGCAGGTCATTCTAAGTATTTATCTGATAATTCCTGAATAGCTGAAACTGGTCTCATTGCTTGTTCTTGCTTGTGGCTGCCCTTTCGTGGTACTTTGAGGTTGCAGAGCCTCGATGGGGGACTTCAACCGAACCCTAATAAGACAGAGTGGCTGTGGATAAGTGGAGTCTTGGGATCTGGAGGTTTATCGTCAGTTCTGGATGGGGTGGTGCTACCACAAACAGACCCAGTGTGCAACTTGGGGGGGGGGGGGTCATCTAGACTCACGACTCCTGCTTGAAGAGCAGATAGCAATCATGGCTAAGAACCCCTTTGTACAACTCCATTGGCGCACCAATTACTATCTTTTCCTGACCACCCTTTAAGAATATTTGGAAGCTACAATTGGTCCAGAATGCAGCAGCGCACACAATTTTGGAGGCCCATACGGTAACATGTAACACCACTGTTCCATGAGCTGCACTGGGTGCCAATTTATTTTCAGGGTCCATTCAAGGTTTAAAGCCTTTTATGGCATGAATCCGGGATACCTGTGGAACCGTCTTTCTCCAATGAGATCAGCTCACCCCACTTGAGTTGGCAGAAAGAGGCCTATTGCAGATCTCATCTGCCAAGGAATTTCAGCTGGTGGGATCCAGAGAAGAGCCTTTTCTACCATGGTTCCCACCCTTTGGAAAATCTTGCTGCAGAATGTAGGATCCACCTTTTCTCTTTTAGCCTTCAGGAAAAGACTTAAAACCTGACTATGCCAGCTGGCATGGACTCCTGAAGGAGAAGCTATTGGCTGGAGGTCATAAAATGGGGCAAAATTCATCTCACTTAGCAACAAAAAGGTTGGGCTCAATTGCCATTGTAAGTCGAGGATTACCTGTATAGAGACAAGGCAAGGCAATTTGTGTTTTCATGTTAATAATTTTGGGTGGAGAATTTTTTATGTCACCATGCACAAGGTTTCCAGTGGGTTTTTTTGTTGTTATTTTAATTTGGATGAATTAATTCTTTATGATAACTATCCTACCTTTAAAATATGCATGTATCTACAATCGAAATGGGTGAAAAGCATTTTATTTCTTCATATTATAGTCTTATCTAGCATAACTGTCATCTAAATTCTTAATGGAATGGAAATATTCCTCTCAACTTGGAAATACTCTGTCGGGTTAGTAAGTCTTTCATTTTAGGAAGATATAGTTAGTGTACAAGTGGTATTTTTAGCAGTAGCAGTAGCATTTAGACTTCTATACGACTTCACAGTGCTTTACAGTACTTTCTAAGCAGTCTACAGAGTCAGCATATTTGCCCCCAACAATTCGGTTTTACTGACCTCAGAAGGATGGAAGACTGAGTCAACCTTGAGCTGATGAGAATCAAACTTCCAAATTGCAGGCAGCCAGCAGTCAGTAGAAGTAGCCTGCAGTACTGCATTCTAACCACTGTGTCACTACAGCGCACCACCGTTTTTGTTTTTCTGTGTTTGGAGAGGTTATGATATCTATAAATAGTCCTCGACTTACAACCATAATTTTATAGAGGATAAACCTTTGAAAAGTTTACTACTGGGTGGTTGAGAAAGGATCTCTCTGAACAGGGGGAAGATCTCCCAGTAAACTACTCAGTTGATTAACTGTAATGCCTTCCTATTCCCAAAATAGGAGCAGATTTGAAAACAAAATTCAAAGGTACTTCCCAATGCATGGTCAGTAATAGAGTGATTTGTGCTATATGTCCTACAGAAGTATGTGATTCTTTTAGCCAGTGCTTAGAACTACATATTTTGCTGTCGAATACAATTGCCAGCTAGTTATGTTGAATTTGAAATCGGGTATAGCTTATACTTCCCATATTTTAAATGTTCATATTTATGGCCTGACACATATTATTTTAGTGACTTAGTAATTATAAGTGCATTCTTAACTAGAAGATATCAGTAATTTGTTCAGTTGATTTTCAGTACAGCTTTTTTTCTTAGATTAGATGAACTTACTCTTTAAAATAGTTAAACTTTAGGAAGGAATGTAGAGAATTTTTAAAAAGCAAGTGTAATATTTTTAGAATAATTTTATAACTCTGTAACATGAATGATGTTAATTTAAATCAGCGGTGTCAAAATCAATTGCATTGAGAGCCACATCAGGGTTGTGTTTGACCTCGGGGGGATGTGTGGCCAGTGTGGACATGGCAAGCTCGACGTCACTTGTGCTTAGGGGCACCTGTGATGGCCCGAGCACTCTGCCAGTGAAAACGGGTTCCCGAGCTCCGTTTTCGGATGCAGTGGCCTCCTGCAACCCCCTGCCAGTGAAAACAGAGCTCAGGAGGGCTGCATGCAGCCCTCACAGGCTCCATTTTTGCTGGCAGAGGCACCGTGGGCCAGTCCTTCACTGTTTCCAGGGTGGTCCCACGGGCTAGATGTAAGCACCCCATGGGCCAGATTTGGCCCATGGGCCTTGAGTTTGACACCCCTAATTTAAATAATTCACATAAACTGTATGGATGAGAAACTGAAAATTTAATTTAAGCACCTCTCTCAAATTTTACAGTGCACTCGTCAAATAATCTCAGAGAAGCTGGGCCGAGGATCTCGAACCGTAGACCTTGAGTTAGAAGCTCAAATTGAAATATTGAGGGAGAACAAAAAGAAGTACGAGAACGTCCTGAAACTGGCGCAAACTCTATCAACTCAACTTTCCCAGATGGTGCACACTCAAAGACAGCTTGGAGAGGCTTTTGCAGACTTAAGTTTGAAATCATTAGAACTCCATGTAAGATTGCATTTGTTTTAATTATCTTCATCCTCTGCTGAAATGCCTACATTTATGTTTAATCCAACTGGTAGCTTAATGGAAATAAATCCAATAATGCCTGCCTTCCACATTGCATACCAATATGAATTAATACTGCTAATTTCAGTGTCCGCACGAAATGTTCTAGGATTGGAGATGGTTATTTTGAGCCGTTGACTTCACTGTTTTGTAAACGTATTTGGTATTTTATAGCCAGAAAAAAAGCAACCCATTCATTCTCTATTGAAATCAAGAAGCATGTGCTATGCTCCTGGGTGTACTGGGTAAATGAAGAATATAGTTGCAGTGAGACGGACATATTGCAGTTCAGTAAGCTAACTGGGTTGCTTTCATATTGAGGATTAAAATATATTGATTACTGTCATAATGCCAGTACAATTTGATAAAGAAGAATTAAGTATTCCAAAATTATATATTAACAGGAGGAATTTGGATACAATGCAGATACACAAAAGCTACTTGCTAAAAATGGTGAAACTCTACTTGGCGCAATTAATTTTTTTATAGCTAGTGTGCATACTTTGGTAAATAAAACTATTGAGGATACCCTATTGACGGTGAAGCAGTATGAAAATGCCAGGTAATGTCTTATATATTTGTATTTATTTTATTTTATTTTATTTATTGAACATTGAATTTACTTCTTAATGCAACATAGCGTTGGATCAGAATTTAGATGTATTCTAAAGCAGTCCTATTAAAATCAATAAAAATTTTGTAATTTGTGAATAATACAGGTATGGCTGATTTTTGAAGTTTTCATTTTATTCATTTGTTGGATGCTTCAGTCACAAAGTGATTGTAGGGACCTTACACAACAGGATCAAAACATAAATAATAATAAAAATAATAGTAATAATAGTAATAATAGTAATAATAATAATAATAATAACAA
>JAOYMU010000302.1:19951730-19962680 GCA_025802295.1 Psammodynastes pulverulentus | reverse complement strand
CGAGGTCCCACTCTTCATCTTCAGGCTGGAGCCTCCGACCTTGTGCTCTGCGAGCAAAGCAGGGACCACGTCGAAACATCGCCAAGGCATCCTCAAGTTTACACGGGACAAGACCCGAATATGCCAAAACCTACATATATATACACACACACACGCACACACTATACCTTGGGTGTCAGCTTTCAATATTCTGTACATACATTTTCATTTTCAATTTGATCTTTCTCCACAGGTGAAGGTGCTGCACAATCAGCTTGTTCTGTTCCACAATGCCATTGCAGCCTATTTTTCAGGAAACCAGAAGCAGCTTGAACACACACTTAAACTATTCCATATCAAATTGAAAATACCTGGAGTGGATGCTCCTTCTTGGCTTGAAGATCAGTAATCGAACCATGCGCAGAGATCCATTGTTCAGCCTAGGATCTTCTCTATCCTGGGAGAATCAAGAAGCTTTTCTATAAGAAGGACTGTTTGTAGTGATACTTGCACAAGCAGCTTTAATGCCTCCCCTCTCTCCAATAATGAATATGATAATTTGGCAGGGTGGATGGATGTAACCAAATTAACTTGTCATTTCAGAATCAAAATGTTTTGTATTTAAGGGTGAATGGTTTTCTGTAGTAGGGAAGTATAGATTTGCACTGACATGAATATTTGTGATCTTTGGTAACTGTGGCAAAGTAAGTGAGAAATTTTCCAAAGGAGATGCTCATGATTTATACCTGATAATATCTGATATTTTATATAAATGTATTAAACCTCTACAGATTCTTTTTCATATAACGGTGTTCAAAAAGTATTTTTTTAAAAAAACATTAAGGCCTTTAAACAGCTTTGTTCACAAAATCAGTGACTCACTGACAGCGTGGAATTGCAAAAAAATGCCATTTTTTTACACCTAGATTTTTCGATTGTGTGCTTAAAAAATACTAGAGGTTGAGTTTCCCTTTTGAGCTGAATCCATTTTTTTTTATCATTATAAAAGAACCACTTAAGAAAAGAGTCTTAAGTTGTACTACTTCAATGTTTAACTTTCTATGAAATCATACCTTACTTGTCTTAAATTCAAAAGTGCCTTTTGAAACACTCTTTCTGCTCTTCTATACAAAATATAGCATCTTTACAAAACCCTTTCTAGATTTATGATTTTTTTTTTAAAGAGACTAAGGCCAGTCTAGTTTGTGTTCTTCTGTTTGACTCGCAGACCATGTCATCTGGCAGGGACAGAGTCTGTTTTTTAATCAGTAGCTGTTACAAGTATAAGTTTGTTACTTTATCATAGCCGTTCAAAATTCATTGTGTTGGAGCATCATTGTTTGCACACTTTCTATTGCTTTTTCTGTTGATATAAATGAAGTACTTAAAATAACTTATCTCAGCTAAATGAATTGTATAATTATGTATTATATGTTGAAACAAATTAAGTTGCTTCTTTAAATGGTTATGTTTCAATCTTAAAGTAAAATGTTTATCAAGTATACCTTAAATCATTCCTCATTGCATTCTTGTCCATTATGTTTTTGTTGCCGGGTTCTGTCTTGAAGTAAAGTTGGTTGCTGTTTACATAAAATAACAGAGTTGGCTGTTTCCCAGAGTGTGGTTCATTATTAGCACTTGTTTACACTAAGAGAAAGTGGCACAATACATATATACCTAGAAGTAACGTCCATCTAGGGCAGGGTGTCAAACTTGTGGGCCAGATGCATCACACCCATCCCCGTTTTAGCGAAGGCGGGGAAAGTTGTGATATGTCACGTGACGGCAGCGAGACACTGCAAGTTTGACACCCCTGATCTAGGTCTTGCCTAAAACAAATGAAAATATTTTGCAATATTTTCTTTAATTTTTATTAACCCCGCAGAACAAGGAGTCTTGTATTGTTTCTGTGATCCCACTACCTATAATAAAAGAAGCAAACCTCACCTCCCTTATTCTCCAAGTAGGATATAAGGCATATTTGAACATTTCTATCAATGATTTCATCTCTATTCTGGTGCAGGCTTCCTGATTCTAACAGAGGTATTTAGTTGACCATACTTTTTAGCTAAGGGGAAACTTGTGACTATCAAAGAGTGAGAGCCGATGAGATCAAGCTTGAAGTGAACACAAAATATGTCATTCAAAGGTAATTAAGGCCTTTGGTTTAAATTTTTTTTTTTTAAGGAAAACTAGTGAAAACTTGTAACTTCATTATAGTAGCTACATGTCTTAGAAAGCTAGAATCAGGAAGGTTTATAAGGATTTCTTTAATTTTGTTAATAGCATTTAATTATATTATCTCACTTTTTAAAAAATAATCATTTTGTCCTAAATAATTGCACAAATGACTTAATTAGTAATGTAACATAAATAACCTCATAATTCATTGTTGCAAATGATCATCATCCTGGAAGAAGGAAAACAAACCATTTCTATATTTTCATGAAAATAATTATGTGGACTTTTTCTAAGTAGCCATCAGGAGCCAAGCTACCTGGTAATTCAAAGAAAGCTATATTTTTATGAATTTCTGTGCTAGTTTTGTATCGTCATCTAGATTCAGTTGTACCAAATTTAATGCAGTTTTTAGTTCCTGAAAACCTGGTCAGATTTGTAAGGATCTGATTGGTCCAAATTGTTAAGGAAACCGTTGGAGGTAGATTTTCAAGTCATGAGACATGCTTGTATGCATTGTTACATTTGAATATTATAATGATATGTCAAATATCAGTAATCATATTGCATAGTCTTGAATCTTTGATTTATATTCAAAGCAATTTAGGTCCTAGCTTTCAATTCTTGTATCACAGAAATAAAATGTTTGAACCACAATATTTAGCAACTCCTAGCATTAAAATATATACTTTAATGCTATTGCTTATATGAAACATAATGGGTATGTAGGAAATAAGCATTTTTACATGATGTTTTGGAATAAGTTATTAACTTGCTGCTATTATGTAGATAAGCAGAGGCTGAACCTCTGACAGTATACTTTCAAAAACAACCGACAACTTTAAGGATTGGCTGAACTAAATTCCACATTAAAACCTTCAGTTGCCTGTACACCATCCATGGCAGTAATGTTTTTGTTTTGTTACAATTGATGTTAATGGTAGTTTGATATTAGTTCAAAGAAAATATGTATATTGGAAGATTTTTAGAGTTGGTTGTTTGGATACTAAGATGTTTCAATTGAACAGAAATATAATGACTCTAGCTAAACATGTATCTTCCACATTCTTAAATACAATAAAACCTCCAAGCAATAAATGTTAAAAGGTTACTATGGATTTTTGTCTTGGTTTGTTTTTCTGAATTACACCTATAGCAATGTGAATATTTATATTGATAGTAAATATTTTTATTTGCTTCTGATAATAGATTTGCATTATTAAAAGAGAAACTGATTTCTTAATTCAGATTTTTTAAGTTATGTCAGTTTCATGTGTCTCTGAATGCAGTGTTTGGTATTTCAACACCTATCTGAAATACAGGGAGATTTATTTAATTTTAGGATTTATCTCATATAGTAGTGATTCATGTAACAGTAATAATTTTCTTTATAAAGAATTATAAGAAATCACTGAAGACCAATTATTTCATCTGAAATAGTAAAAATGTATTGCCTCATTATAACTAAAATAGAATCCCAGTGACATCTTCTGGCTTCTGCAATCCCACGTGGCTTGCCCATGGCCATCACTATCTTGTTTGGAGATTATTTTATCACAATAACTTGCCTACATTTTACCAGCAAAAAACTCATAATTGTTGTTTTAATTAGTCTCAGTGGAACTCACTGTAATATCAAAACCTTGAACCCAGAATAAACAACAGGGTGCCTGGTAACTTGGGTGTGAACTCTGACTGCCTCCTTTGGAGCTTCTTGCCCATTTGACTTTTTATAAAGATTCTTTTTGATTAAAAATAAGGAATATTGCAAAACAAAACATGAGCCTATACCATAATATTTATGTCCATAAATTCCTTTGAGCCACGAAACAATGTAGGTGAGGTAGCGTTTAATGACAATTTAATGAAGTAATAGCAGGGGTGTCAAACTCGCATCGCCACAGTGGTGTCACATGATGCATCGGGACTTTTCCACCCTTCACTAAACCAGGAGTGGGTGTGGCCAGCGTGTGACACATCCGGCCCGTGGGCCGTGAGTTTGACAGTCCTGAGTTACAGGGAAAATTATAAATTAAAGGGAAAATAGGAAGCGAATCAGCACAGTAACAAAGAAACACAGTTGGACTGGATAAATGAATGGAGAACGGGTTTATCAAATGCTTTTGATCTTTGAGATTCACTTTTAACTTTAAATTTGAACAGAATGGCTCGAATCTACTTAGCTGCAGGGCGCCAAGGGTGGGAGGAAAGTATATCTCTGCCTCTTGATCATAGAATAACAGTATTTGGTTGGCCTTGATGAGAAATCAAGTGTTAAACTATGATGGGCCTTGGCTTGGATCCAGCAAGAGGATTCTTCTTCCTATCCAGGGGGAAAAAATAAAAAAATGAATCTCTATATCCTCATGTTCAATTGTACAAATTTCCCAGTAATAGTTCTGAGTTTAAGTCATTATGTTTATACTGGCAGTACACTAATATTGATATAAACATTACAGTCCCTTTAAATAAAATCTAGAAGGATGGTTACTGATGGACTTCAGCAAAGTTTTATAGCATCTGGTTTGGATATGGTTTGTTTCAGTGCTCTGAACGGAATACACATGTAGACTTTTAGATCAGAAGCAAAAAAAATATATTAAGAAATCTGAAGATAAAAATTTTCAAAAGCCACTTCATATCAGCCAGAAGCAATAGCACTTTAGATTTATATACCGCTTATCAGTGCTTTCTCTAAGCGGTTCACAGAGTCAGTGTCAGCATATTGCCCCCACAATCTGGGTCCTCATTTTACCCACCTCGGAAGGATGGAAGGCTGAATCAACCTTGAGCCTGGTCAGATTCGATCTGCCTAATTACAGGCAGCTGGCTGTTAGTAGAAGTCTTGTAATTACTACAATTATTGCAATCATTCCTCTGCGCCACCAAGGCGCAGAACACAGAACAACCAAACTTCAGGATCCCACAGTTCATCTTGAACTATCTCCTGCTCTGAAACTGCACAAGAAGTCCCTACATATCTAACAAAACATTGGTCTTTCTTGTTTCGTTTTCAATAGATGCTATGAAGTGAGTTTCAGCTTTCTCTGTAGCCTTCTCTGACCTCCCAGATGCTCTTGAGATTTGTCAACAACAGTTAAGCATTTGTGACTTGTAGAGCTCAGCCATTTAGTCTTTTTAACACTCTCTTAAGTTATTAAACAGGTACACATCCCACATGTAAGCCCAGCACATTAACTCAAAATAAACATTGTCCAAATTAAATTTTTGGTTTAATGTGTTCTTTTTATTAAGAAAAGCAAGAAGAAAAAATGTCAGCTCCTAGTGACCACATGGACAAATCGATAACAGTTTTCTTGAGTTTAGAAGTTGTTTGTCTTCTTCCAGTAAATTTTTCAGCTTCACACACTAAACCCCAAAGCTCTCTGGGGAAAAAAATACTCACAGGAGGAGTCAAAAATCAGGAAGGCAGGGTGCAACCACATGACTGAAGTTCCACTCCCTTTTCTTAACAGTGTTGTTTGCATATAAAAGGAGGCTTACACCAATATAAGATATTGGGGTGCAACTTTTAGTGAAATAGAAATTACTGTAAACAGATAATATATGGTTTCTGTCACTATAGCTATGGTACAGGATGCTTCAGTCTTCACTTAACTATTGCATTGTTCTTGGGAACCTCTGAATTCTTTTGAAGCTGCATGTACAAAAGATGTTGTCATTTGCACTGAGGGCAAATGTCAGCTCTTCTTGCCAGTGGACTATAAGTACGCGAATGTTTTATCCACCGTACACCATCTATCATTTTGTTGTTTCCTTCAATTCTTGAAAATGGAGATATTTGGTCTTTATTCTTCTGGAACACTGTCAGTCCTACAGAAGATCCTAAAGATTACTGAGAGTGATTCTACTAGCATTTTGTTATTGTAATATATAATGTGTGGCTCTGGAGACTTGAATTTGCTTAAATCAGTCAAGTTCTTTCTTACTCTCTTCTTTTCTTTCCTAAGTTATAGTTCTCTCTTCTTCCTAATTAATAACAAAGAGAAAAGATACAAAAACAGCAACTACAAACATCTATCTTCTCACTACATTTGCTTTTGAACTGATGTGTACAGTATTCCCTTTCCCTAAAAGTTATATGAAGGAAACTTTTTCATAATTTTCTGAATTTCGCACAAGGCTCAGCTCATTCCAAGTTTTAGTTTTTCTGACACAATTTTACTTTTTCTGGAACGTGCCTTGCATTCTTTGGTTATGTGCTGCTTATTGCATTTCCTATATATACATATTCCATTTTTTTCCTCGTTATTATTTCATAGAGCTCTGCTTATAGTCTTTTTAGACTTCTCCCATCTGGCCAAAATGCAGTTCCAGCCACAATGCAGGACTGTGATAGAAGAGAAGTAGGAAATTGGCAAATGTCCTTTCAAAGAGCCCCAAAGGCTGGGAAGCTGGGAACTAGATTTAGAATATGAAGATCAGTGTCCCAAATATGTTGCCTGAGGATCCTTTTGGTATTCTCAAAGCTTAAAGGGCAAAGGCTGTCTAACTAAAGTCTTAGGGAGTAAAGCTTGCCAAAAAACCTTGATCCCCTTGATACCATGATGTCAAGAAAATAGAATTCCTTGTTCTTTCTTCAACTTTCTAAGAAATGTTGGAGAAGGGGGGGGGTATAGTTTCCTGTTTCTTGGCAGAGTTAGATCACTGGCAGATGTCAAGATTTGTGTTTTATTTAGAATATGTATTGTACTTAAAGATTCCAGGGTGATTCACAATAATCCAATAAATGAAAATGCACCATTAGTTGCTTTCTACAAACTGTATTTCTACAAGTAAAACTAGTCTAAGCTAGCATGTTATACAAATCAGGAACATTTGTTTAATTAATCAAAGTATGATTTTAAATATAGTTCATTGTTTTAAACAACCTGGGGATAGTAATACATGGTGTACGTGTTTGCATTGTGTCATGGGTTAGGTGCATCCTTTTAATTGAAATACTGAGCAGTGATGAGAATGCTTGGAGTTGTAATCCAAACAAATCTACCAGGGGATCATCTTTGGGATGGTTGACAACAGACAGCCAGTTGCATTGAGCAGCCCTGGATTCTGAAAAGTCACTATTGCAAGATGATTCAAAAATGGCAGGTGTGAGATTAAAATTATTCAAAATAAAATCCCTTTTGGTTGTACTCAAATATTATATTCAGTCCTAGATTACTTAATAAATCAGAGTTAGCTAGCTTTCTTCACAAATCAAAATAGTTGCATTTTCCATAACATGTAGAACAAAAACAGTAGCCATTGCGCTAATTGTCTTATTTTCCTAACCAGACCTCCATTCCCATTGCCTTAGTTCTCCCATATGCAGTAAAGAGTTATAAGGGTTTATAAGGGTACTTATGAAGCACACAAATAGCCCCATTTGATAGCGATCTCCCTCTGAAGGAAGAAAGGATGTTTTACTGTTTTTAGTAAGAGTAATATTTATAAGTTTCCCCATCAGAATAGTGATGCCCCTGGTTTCCACATACTGCATGCTTTCAAAATCTCTTTTCCAAAATTCTCTTTCAAAGCAGTTATTAAGCAAGACCAAATGAAGACAGTGAAAGGAGAAAAAGAAAAAGAAGGAAGGTCAAATTTCAACAAAGCACAAATTCTTAAGTGAAAATAGTAGCAGAAAATGGCAGGGAGAAAACATCAGAACTTGTATAATAGTCTGTTTCAGATCAGTCTTCGATGTACACCCATAAACCAGTTGTAGTAGAAAAGTCTTCCTCTATAAGGAGTTGGCCTCTGGCTCAAGTTTGTCTAACGATCCCTTTGTACAAGAGTAGCCTGTATATTTCAAAGGCGTTTATTTTATGGATGTATACGTACGATTGAATAAAAAGTGTGGAATGTCAGGAATGTATCTTAATTAGAATTTAAATGGTTGTTCAACTGCCTTATTAGCAGGTATCAAAAGACACAATTAATCTTCACATTAGGCAATTTTTATTGTGTTTTTTGTATTTATTTACTTTTGGGAAATTAAGTATTTTTCTCCTTCACATTCAAATCCTTACTTTTGAATTTTTTGCCTCTTTTGCTTTCTTTTTGCAAAATAATTGCCACTTTTCTCTAGTTATTCTTACATGCTGGACAACTCAATGCCACAACTAGTTAGGGCATTTGAGAAGTTGAAAATTACTCATGATTTAGTTGGATCGGCCGTGGGAAGCCTGACACCAACCCTGCTGGAGGCTAGAAAAAAAATGTTTTTTTTCCTGATGAAAGTATTTCTTGCTGTGTTTTCAAGAATTATCTTTTTGAAGTACCCATTAAAGAAAATTCAGCAGCAGTAATAGATTCATCTCTGTCTTATATGCACAAAGAAGCAGAGTGGATTCTGACCGTACAAATATGTAAAGAGGATGGTTTTTTTTCTTTCATTCATACCCAAATTAAGTCCAGCTAGGTGAAAAATGGTTTATTATATCTGGGGCCTGAAATCAGAAATTTTAATCCAGTATTATCAGATAAGCTTTACTGCCCCTTGTGTATATATAGTCCCTGTTTGCTTGGGATGGGTAACCATAGCCAATGTGACATGCTAACCATGGTTGGTTGCTTTAGTGTTATAGATACAACTACAGAATATTAGACTAGATGAGACTGAATATTTCTTAGATCGTGCATTGATTCAGTTCAAATGACTTTCCAACAAAGTTTCATGTGGATGTGTAGAGTCTGATCTGTTCTTTTACAGTAGGTTCCTATGTTGCATTATATTGCATTATTAAGCCATAATATAATACATTTAGATTTGGCTTAGTGTAATTCTGACTATTATGAATTGTTGAACAAGCTATTATTTTAATTGACCAGCAACTGGCTTTACATA
This sequence comes from Psammodynastes pulverulentus, assembly GCA_025802295.1. Lineage (NCBI taxonomy): Eukaryota > Metazoa > Chordata > Lepidosauria > Squamata > Psammodynastidae > Psammodynastes > Psammodynastes pulverulentus. Next base: position 19,953,673 of record JAOYMU010000302.1, on the reverse strand, counting down.
TCACATTGAAGCAGTATTTTCACAAAATGTTAACCCTTAATAGCTGTTATTTGTGGAATTAAGCTGGTTCTGCAGGTAACTGAATCAAACCATTTAGGCTTAATATTAGGCTAAAGCCTGTGGCAAAAACAAACTTCATTATACTTTGGCATAACATGAGAATCCTATTGTCTATTACACAGTGCATTTGTATTAAACAGTGTCCCACTAACCAGACAGCTGTGTTTCAATTTAGCAAGTTGTGCAAATCCAGAATCTTTTAATATTAACCAAAGGGGTCACAGAAGACTTGTTTTCCCACAGAGACTTGCTAGATTTTTTTTGGTATCCCCACCCCCACCTCTTAAAGAAGGTTTAGATGAATGTCAACAAAAGGGATATGAGGACATCCAGACTGTCTTACAATCTTTGAGGTTCCAAGCCTGTTCTTTGTCCCAGGCCCTTTTAAAGGTTTAATGAGAAGTTGTTCGTGGGTCTCACTTTATCCAACAGCATTTGCATGTTATTCTCCCTTAGAATAACAGAGTTGAAAGGGACCTTCGAGGTCATCCAGTCCAACCCCCTGCTCGAGCAGGAGAGTCTATTCCAAATATTAGCCTCTACCTAGGATTGAACTCACAGCCTCCTAGGAACTTAGTCCTACTGCCTTAAATAAAAAGGGTTGATTCATCAGTGCCCATAAAATATCGAAAAACATTTAAGTTGAGGATTCCTCGTCCCCGTATCTGCCAGGATCCACTTTGCTTCCCCCCCCCACAGGTCCAACAAAGGCAGGGTGTGCATACCCCGAAGGAATAAGCCTTCCTCGCTTGACTCTGGAACTATGTACTTACGACCACAATTGGCCTCAAAATTTATGTTGCTAAGTAAGAAATCGGTTGAGTTTTGCTCCATTTTATGACTTTTCTTGCCATACTTGTTAAGTGACTCCCTGCCGCTCTTAAATAAGTAACACGGTTGTTAAGTGAATCTGGTTTCCCCCTTGACTTTGGTTGTCAGAAGGTGGCAAAAGGGATCACATGACTGTGGGACCCACAAAAGGGATCACACTGCAAGCATCGTACATGAGTCAGTTGTCAAGTATCCAAAGCTAAAGCACGAAGCCATGAGGATGCTGCAACGGCCATTAGTGTGAAACCTGGTGGTCATCGGTCACTTTTTCCAGTGTCCTCGTCACTTTGAACGGTGCCGTTGTAACTCCAAACGGTCACTAAATGAGCTGCTGTAAATTGAGGACTACCTGTGCTCCCGTTTCCCAAGAGAGCGTGGGCGGGAGAGGGCAGGTGCAGTACAATCCTCTGCACGTCCACTCGACGGTAAGCTCTTTGGGGTTTAATGGGATTACTGCTCTCCAAGCGTCCGTGGTTGCTACAGCTGGGAAAAGGCGCTGCCGGGGCTGATTTTGTACCTCCGAGCTCCTGGATTCGTGGCCACAAGAGCGGGGACGAAGGTCGAGGCCGCCGGGGGGGGCTAAAAACACCCCCAAAGCGCGAGAGCGAAGGCGACGGGCTCTTCGCCTCTCCGCCTTAATTGCTACTTGGCAAGCAGGCTGGTGCTGCTACCTGAAACAGCCCCGCCTAAAGCTGCGCTTGCGCAGCGTCTCCGCCTCGTCCGGCTTAATCCTGGCAGCGAAAGAGGTGGCGGTGGCGGCAGCAGCAGCAGCAGCAGCAGCAGCGGTGGCGTCCGGAGGCTTGAGGAGTCCGCCTGCTCGGCGTCCGGACGCTGCGGGTTCGGTCGCGGAGCCCCGGCTGGCAGGCAGGTAAGCAGGTAGGTCGATCGATCCAAGTTTGTTCCTGGTTTTCCAGACTCGGATTTAAGCGTTTCTTCGGCTCGGTGTATATTGGAAGTGCAACTGCCGATGTCTCGATCTAGACCAGGGGTCCAACCTTGGCAACTTTAAGCCTGGTGTACTTCAACTCCCAGAATTCTGTGAGTTGAAGTCC
>JAOYMU010000302.1:19897230-19915036 GCA_025802295.1 Psammodynastes pulverulentus | reverse complement strand
CGCTGAGAGATCTAATAGGACCAGGACCGAGGAATAACCCTTGTCCCTGGCCCTCCAGAGATCATCCACCAACGCGATATTATAATGATATTATAATGATATTATAGTTAGGGACATAATTTTATGTCCATTTTACTGTAGTTGTTAAGTGAATCCAGCTTTCCCAATTGACCTTGCTTCTTGGTAAAGGGACACAGGGAAGGTCACACAATCATGATCACATGCCCACAAGATGTCGCAATCATTATAAATGTGAGCCAGTTGCCAAGCATTCAAATTGTGACTATGGGAGTTATGCAACAGTTGTAACTTTGAGAACAGGTCATAACTAACTTTTTCTGAGGTTGTCATTATTTGAATTGTTATTAATTAATGGTCATAAGTCGAAGACCACCTATAGTTAATTGAAACGCCCATTGTTAGACATTCTGTTTGTGTAGGTCCAATAAGAGGCCTACATTCACGTCTTGGGTGGTGTTTACATAATGTTAGTTACACATGACACATTAAAGATATACATTAAGTAAAGATTTTGAAAATATTCTAAATAATATGAGAAAGTAAAATTTTAAAAAGTTGACAACAGTTATTTATTATAAAGTGGATAAATGGGAAATTATTTAGAGTGAAGTTTGGTTTTATCAAATTAATGGTTTGTAACCTTCCCTGCTTTCCCTTTCCAATAAGCAGTCGATTGGGAAAGCTGGATTCACTTAAAAACTACAGTAAAAATGGTCACAAAATTGGCTTCCCAACTATAATATCACTAGACTGTAATATCACTAGATACATGAGATCTTAAGACAAAAGCTTTAAGTAGGCATCACCATCTATATCTGAACATTGTAAGCAACAAATGCAATTAAATGAAGCAGAGAAAAGGTACATAAGTGTCAAACCTATCCAAATTGACATTTTATTGTTTAGCCTTTGAATATTAGGTGTTATAGTTTACATTGATGACAGCTGCCAACTGTCATTACATACTCCTGTACTTCATTGGTAATAGTTACTACAACAAATGATTTTGTATCACCTATTCAGTATTGAGAAATGTTTAAGTTTTCCTAATGTCCTTGTTAATCTTTTGTTGGCATCCTGAGTTTGACATGTAGCTGATAAGAACTTGAATTGATTTCTGAATTGAAGAGACTTTTACCTTTGCAAAGCAGCTTCTTTGCGCACACAAAAGTGTGAATCACTAAATAATTCAGGCAAAGCAAGTCTCTTTATAAAGTAGAAAAAGAAACGAGGCATTCTGTATATCAAGTAAATGTAATATGTCAGAAAGCAAGTGATCAAACAATAAAAGATTGATCTCATGTGAGACTTGAACAATAGAAAATGTTGATTCTAGATAACAGCAAATTTATGGGTTACTTTATTCTTTTCCAGCCGACTTTGTATCTTTCTTAAAATTTGCAAGTGCATTCAAGGACTTTCAGAATACACTATCTATTGTTTAGTACTGAAAAGATAAGTTTTTGCATATAAAAATAAATAACCTTGACCTAGAAGAAAAATACATGTTTTCCTGATGTTAAAAAGGGGACTAGACTGCCATATTAAAGGTGCTAATATCACCTTTTAAAATGCTAATACTGAAGCCTAAAATTTGGGGCAACAGACATATAATTTTCATATTAATTTTAATTAGACTAATTCCAGGTTTGGGTCTCCCTTTATTTTAAAAATGCATCTAATATAATCTTTTCTAAAAATGCTGAATGAATAACCTGATTTAAAAATTTACTCTCATGGTGACTCATAAACAACTTACCTAATAAGAAAGGTGGAGCCAATTTTTCATACTGTTTCTTTAGGTTATCTTCATAACTGCTTTGCTGAGTGAAATAGCTTTTTTTCCTTTTTGGATAACTGATGACTTTAAGATAATCTACCTTTCTTAGAACAGCATTTATATATCTCCATGCCTTTTAACCTTCAGGCTTTCCCTTTCATTTTGTAAGAAAAGTCATCAGGAAAATAAAGCTTCATATGTCTGGCACTGACAGCACATTTTTAAAGAATGCTCTTTTAGGGAATGAATGAACGAATGAAGTTCTGAAGGCATCTCCTTTGTTTCTGTTGCGTGTTTTTTAAAAAGAAAATAAATAAATAAATAAAACGAATTGGAAGAATTCCAGTGTAATTTTCTTGAAATGCATGATTGCAGCATCTTACCTTGATCAAATATCCGTTACTGGTTATCTGTTAAATAGGATCTGAGTTTGAAACCCAGTGTTCCAATATTAACCACAAGAACAGATGCTGAAGCTCTTGATATAGGAGGATATTATCTGTTTAGATCCTCAGGATCATTTCAGAGGAGATTTCATGGTTGGATATCTTCTACCTTGTTGTAGATAAAATGAAATATTTGGCAGGAAAATAATGAGCATGTTTTGATTTCCATTCCTTTCATTTCTGTAATGGAATACTAGTCCTTTCAATCAATAATTAAACTTCTTTATATGGCAAGATTCAATATATTTATTGCTTATTTCAGTATTTAGGGTTTTTCTCCTCCCTTTATCATTTCACTGAACTAAGAAGAAAGGAAAGGCAAGGCAGCTCTTTGGGGCTTTGCGCTTTGTAAGACAATATAATATGTTTGATTCATTTCTGAATATTGAATGCTGGTGGCATAATTATATTATTGCCCATGAAGTGCCCACTCATTCTACTACTGTTTTGTATAAACTTGTATCACAGGTTTGTGCCATGCTTTAAAAAAAAAACCCTGCAAAACCTGTTTGACTGGAAGGATAAAAAATTATATGTAGACCAAGGTGAGCATAGCAACTGTTGTGCCAGTGCTATAGTCTCTTGCTGCAGATGACACTCTGGATTTCACTGGTTCTGAAGTTAGCAACTGCATGCATAGCACGTAAGAAATAATCATTAATCAATGTATTTTGCTTTTATTTAAAGTTTGCTGTTAAAGAATTAAAAGAGCTCGACCATTGGAAACGAGATCTGATGAAAGAAGCACACACCCTTATAGACTTTTTGTGCGAAGACAAAGAAACTATGAAACTGGAAGAATGCTTTCAGATCTTTCGAGATTTTTGTTTAAGATTCAACAAAGCTGTTAAGGTAACAACAACTCCAAAACTCAGAAATATCTATTGGCCTTAAGCGATAACGCTGTTTTATTACTAGGTGATCCTTTGAGTCAAATAATGCATGACACCCATTGGGATACCATGGAGCCATGTTCCCTGTTCTCTCATCCATGTTTGCCTGCCCTCTTTGATTTTCCAGAGTTGTACTTCTTACCCTTGCCAAATTCCTGAAAGAGCTATTTCGGCAAAACTCAAAAATCATAAAGTTCTTGGAGTACATAATCAAATATGTGTCCATGCAAATATGTGCCCATACAAATATGTGCGGCTATGATTATGGTTCCTGACAAAACCCTTCAGATGCACGGAAATAATGTATATTTTATAAAGTATTGTTACCATTCATTCATTCATTCATTCATTCATTTAGATTGCTACCCAATCATGAAGACCATACACAGATAAAAACAACATCTATTTAAAAAAAAATATTGCACATGAGGCAATTTCATCCATCCAAAGTTTTATAGTATTGTGAATTAGGAGTCACCTTTGCCCAAGCAGTGCTTTGGAGCAGAGGTGGTATTCAGCAGGTTCTTACCAGTTCTGGAGAACCGGTAGTGAAAATTTTGAGTAGTTCAGAGAACTAGCAAATACCACCACTGACTGGCCCCGCCCCCATCTATTCTCTGCCACTCAAGTCCCAGCTGATTGGCTGGGTCTTCTTTTGTTGCCCTGCACAGGAGAACAGAGCTGGAAAGCAGGTTAGTAGGGTGGAGAGGGAATGGAGATTTTGCTGTATCCTTCCCCTGCCATGCCCACCAAGCCACGCCCACAGAACCAGTAGTAAAATTTTTCTAATTGACTGCACTGATGACCCTGCTACCTCAGTTTACCTTTGTGTGAACTAGGGAAGGACTTTTCTGAAATATCTTCTCAAGGGGGCTCATACCCTATTGATCTCAGTTTTTCATTGATTAGGCCTTCTTCCTGTCCTTCAGGGACCTTCTGTCCTCTTACAGCCACACTTTGTAGATTGTATCAGACAGTTCTGCAGCAACCCAGTACAAAAACAATCAAGATAGCACAAAATATACCCCTTTTCTGTACCTGATGCTACAGATATACTATGACACATCACTAATTCCATTTTCAATATTTTCCCACCCACCTGCCAGACCAGATCCATATTATATGTTTCTGTTCTTTCTCATGCTGACTAGAATCCTGGTAAAAATCAGCAAGTCAAAATGAATTCTTGCCACACCTTAGTAGTTCTGACAATCTTGGTTCACCCCATTGTTTCGTGTCACCTTTTAAGAATAGCTCCATCTGTCAAACTGCCCTTGCCTATTCTTCACTGTCAAGGTCAAGTCTTCTACCAGATTTTATTTCCTCCTCGTTTCAGTTTAGAAGATTTACTTTATTTCAATCCCTCCGCGGTGAGATTGCACAAGTTATTCTGCCATTTTGTAACATTTCCACCAGGGCTTTCCGGGAATTTTTGTAGATATCATTCATAGACAGCAGATCAACCCTTTACAATATCATGGGATATTTTGGCTTTTCTTCTCACAACAGTTTGGCTTTTCCATCAGTAAAATATATATTTGGCTGCTGTTTTTTAAAAATTTGTAAGGAGGTAGTTACTATTCTTTAAACTCTCAGATTTAAATGTTTGGTGAAAGGCTTAGCATAGTTCTATCCTCCAGCTACCCCTCTTCTTCTGACATGGAGCTTCTCCTTCATTCTCCATGTTAGTGGCAGAACCTTCTGATCATATAGTTACCAGTTTATCTTATTTCACGCTTGTTACATTGGACAATCAGTCCTCAATCCATTTATTTCATGTCTTCCAAAATCAGCTTCTGCTTTTTGATTAAATTAGACATAACACAGTCTACCTTTTACTAACCTCTAACCTCCTTTGGAAACATAATTTTATTCATCAGGGGTCTGTCACGTTTTTACTGAATAATATGGAAATGTTCTCACACTTTTTAATGGCGCCTAAAAACTGTGAACTTTTGCCTCAGTATTTTTCCAAATGTAATCATAACCAGCTATCCAAAATTGCTTCTTAACAGCCATGTCACCATCAGCAGCATTCTTCTAGGGTGTTGGGTGTTCCCTTTAAGTTACATAGATATATGGGCTCATCCTCCTTCATTATTCCAGTATTATAGGTTGCATCTTTGATCTCAAGAGTAACAGTCTCTTGCAAGCAGCCCCTTTTCAGTTACCTTATGGCAACCAAACTTCCTTTGAACTAAGACACTTACCTATGTCTGTGTATCACATAATGATGAAAAACTACCATTCTTTGAATGGTTATATATGCATTCACACATTTCATCCTCCAACTCGCTTGGTTTCAAAAGATCTCTCAGATCTGCTGTTTCAGTCTTAGAATCTGAAGGGATTCAATGGGAGTTATATGTGTGGAATAGAGTGTCTATCAGATGTTTTTATAAGGTGTAGAAGATTTAAAATACATAATCACATGTATAGATGCCCAGATGACCACTACCAAACCTGCAGCTACATGAGAATGATCAATTCTTTCCAATCTGGTTTGTGTGAGGTGTAGACTGATGGAAGAGCATTGTTTTACTTGCAAGTGATGGTTTTCATTATAGTGTTTTTATGGCACAGAAAACCCAGTTTTTTTGAAAAAGGCAAGAATCATATTGCCGTATCACATTAAAAGCATTTAAATGTTTTATAAAAGAAAACAATATGGAAGCAGTACTAAGTATACTGAAGCATACTGAAGCATTATTATCCTACCTTGTACTTAAAATGTGTTCACATTCATAGAAAACATATTCAAATCTGGACATGAATTTTACTGTTTGCTTTGACTGGTTTGCTTATGTTTTCCTAATATATTAAACAACAACTTTAGAATTCTGGAGAATATTATGACTGAGTTGAATGTTTAAAGAATGTTTGAGCATAATGGGATAGAATTTGAGGAACATATAATAACCCACTTGCAATTAGCCCTACGTACTTGCAATGAGACATCCACAAAATATTTAGTACTCCATTTCATATTCTGGTAGAAAATTATTACAGTGCTGCTTTGTTTTAAAAAATCAAGGATAAAGATGGAGTACAGGTAAGGAGGATTAATATGAGGGAAATTTTAATGTAAATAAGTAAGTGATTCCATGATTATAAATATGTGTTTTCTGAACAGGAAAACAAAGATAGAGAGGCTCAACAACTTCAACAGCTACAGCGACTTAAAGAACTGGAGGACAAACGCCGGTCGTGGGTTGTTGCAGATATCAGTGCTTTTGGCAGGAGCAGTAGTGAAAATGATGTTGGTACACTAACAAAGCGAGGACTTGAAGAATTTTTACCCTTTTTGCAACAAAGACCCCAAAGTCCTTCTTACAGAAATACCAGCACAAGACGTTCTCGGCATTCCTTGGGCGTGACTGCAGAAAGAGAACTCTTTACTTTCCTGGGTACCTCAAAAGGAGAAGATCCGAACAGGTTTAACAGTCTCCCTCGTGAACATCCTTGTCCAACAAGATCAAATGTAGCCTGGTCGGAAAATAAGGAGCCTGTGGATGTCAGTTTCACCCATTTGCATTTAGACCAAGGTTCCAAAAACAAGGTCCACAGTTACAACTTTTTCCCATCTCAGGCTCAACATGTGGAAGATGCTGCCCATGATAACCTCTATAGCAATCAAGAGAGGCCAAATAATGACAAGTACAGGTTCAATGTGCCTTGTGGGGAATCCAATGATGCAGTTCCTTGGGACGTATCTATGGAAGAACATGAAGACATTCCAAGACTGCATCAGTTTGACTCTCATGAAACAAACGATGTAGAGGATTCATCTCCAATTCATTTTGTGGCTGGAGTGCAAGACTTAGATGCTCAGGATGGTCCATTACACTCTCCCAGCATTACAGGAAATCCATCCAATAGAGAAAAGACTCATTATAAAATTGAACATTCTGCCAAAATGATGAGCTACGTAAATGAAGCTCTGGAACCTGATAACAATAGCCCCATATCTTCAGATGGTAGCATTTCAGGAAGTAAAACTCAAGGACCAATTTTCTTTGAATCAGATTTTGAATGTTCATTGACACTTGATATCTCAGAAGAAAACAGTTCAAAGCTAGGTGGCAATAAAATAGATAACAAAAACGGTGCTAACTCCTCTTATACAAATGATCTGCAAACTGGTGATAATGCCATCTTTCCTAATGATAAATCTGACAGTAGCAATAAGCCTAGTTTTCCAAAGGAGAAATCGGTAAAGAGCAAAGACACATTAGGACCAAAGAGAAATTCTTTGAAAGACAAAACTTCAGGTACCACAAAATCCAGCACTGCCTCTCCAAATCATCCCAGAACTGTGAGAACTTTGAATTCATCAGAAAATGCAAGCATGAGAAAAGTTGTACCCATTTCTAGGTCCACTAAACCAGCATCTCCTAGTTGCCCCAAAAAACCAGATGCTAAGCCTGCATCTCGAGACATGGCTGTAGCTGAAACACGTCTGTCACGTCGTAACTCCGTCCGGGGTATCGTAGACGCAGCACCAAAACCTCAGTATCGGCAGAGCATATCAGTAGAAGAGCCAAAATTTCAGCATGGCACTTCAAATTCAAGCGGTGGCCATTTTGAGAAGGAGCAGCTTCAGCACAAAGGCTCTTTCAAAAAGCCAAGCTGCAAACCAGTCAGATATGTTCCAAAGTCAAAAACTGATGAAACCAAAATGTGCCGCTCCTTGAACAAATCTCAGGGCCCTGTGGATGCTAACAAAAGCACATCTGCCGTAGCTCCCAAGGCGCCAGCTCCTATTCCGAGTTTTGCAAGAAATACAGTGGCCTCTTCGTCAAAATGCGCAAAGGTGGATTTGCCCCCTCCTTCCAGAGCTCTGCCTCTCACAAGGTCTTTGTCTCAAAGACTACCTCGAATGAAAGTAACAGCCGCTTCTGATGATTCTAACCCAAAGGAAAACAGTGGAAGCACACTGAAAAGAGCCAACAGTGCTAAAATTATCAAAAGAAACACTGACAACAGCGACCTTCTTAGTGTTAAAGCGGAGCCTGTGCCGGGAGAACAAATAATAATGGAAAAACCAGGATCCCTTAAATGCAAAGATGGGAGTCAAACTACAATTGGGAAACTATTCAATCACTTCTAAAGCATAAAAGCATTTGTATCATTTGGCAATATGGAATGTGAAAACCAGGTTTCTCAGCGCTGACTATTTTTGTTATGAAAGATTCTGAACAGTCATGCTGCATTTTGTTATTTGATAGAAACAAAGGTACCTTGTGCAAATCCTGAGGGATGCCTGAATTGAATGTATTTCAAAACTACTGTGATGGAATAGCTGTAACTACGATCCCTTGTCTTGGGGAGACAGGACCTCTTCAGGAATTTTGCATGCTAAAACTGATTTCCTCAACTTAGTGTTCCGCCAGACAAGAGCTCATCTCCACGTTAGCTGGCTTGAGATGAGATGAACTAGAGATAATTACATATAAAAAAATTATTGCAAAATTGGGGAAGATTGTGTTAACAATTTTTTTTCATGCAACGAAAGGCGGGGAATTCAGAATTAGGAATTTATGGCCAGTTGTTGTATTGTCACTGCTTTTCTGAGAATGCAGTCCTGAACTCTTTTTTTTTTTTTTTTTTTTGCAAAAAGTATGAAAAATACACACAGATCATTTTAAACACTTGGGTTCAAGAATAATTGTGTCTATTGCAGAGTCCATTGCTGGCAATTGGACACATGGAATTTCTGGCCTACTAAATGATAAAAATTGAACACTGCTGGCTTTGGAAGGGGTGTGACCGTGACTTCATCTAAAGAATATATAGCATGTCTTCAGTTGTGTGTGTGTGTGTGTGTGTGTCTTTTGGAAGGAGGGAAAACTCTGCTGGGCAGAATTTTTATTCTCCATGAGTGTAACAGAGCTGCCTTGTATGTATAAATAGAATACTAAAAGGAATGATTGGTGTTGAAATTAGTTGGTTAGCTGGAAGCTGTGGCTCTCAGAAACCACAAATAGTAGTTAGAAAAATGTTTATGGTTGATTTGGCTTGTCTCAGTCATGTGCAAACTTGCCAGCTTTAGGTATACATAGGTGCCATATTTATGATACCTATCACAAATGCTGCAGCTTGAAACCTGCAAGGGATGTAACCTTTTGCAGAGCACTTTTCCTATCAGTTCTGGTTTCCATTGATTTTTAACTATGCCACTTACTTGAATTGCTGCTCCAGTTAGGAAAAGCCTTCAGTTTCCTGATGCCACTTTCTTTTAAAAAAAAAACAAGTAGGCTTGAAATGTACAAATTTTCTTTAAGTAGAACAAAAGGCTCTTTTGCCTTAAGTGTGGGTTTTAACATTCCTTTTTAAACTTCACTTATAGGGCCGTGTGTGTGTGTGTGTGTGTGTGTGTGTGTGTGTGTTAGTATGTTAGTGTTAGAGAAATAGTTCACTGCATGAGAAATAACATCAGGTCAGGCTAAGATACAGAGAACGAGGAAAAACCTGTTAATGTATATTTTGCATTCTCTTTGGTTGTTTTCCAAATAAATATCGGGCGGTGAGGTTTATAGGGAAAGTGGCTACTCAGCCGCTTCATTTAAGCAGCTGCCATTTTATTCATTGATGAAATATTGTGAAAATGCAAGTAATAATATTAATATTTGGGCAAATAACATTAGTTATCAAGCCATGTTTTTAGCATTTTTAGCATTTCCACTCTTTCTTCTATATGTACATCAGTCCTATGTAATTTGCCCAGACACTGAACGATTGAAATGAATAATTTTACAATTTCAGCTCATGATATTGTTGTTTTTTGTGACTGATTTATTTTTTTCTCCCCAGCTTGTTTGCCAAAATGCCATCAAGTGTATAGTTCAGCCACCACTTCAGTAGAATGGCTGGCCAAACTTCTTTATGGTAAAGCTCTTTGAATGGTATCGCTGCTTTTGATTTTAGCAGGTTCTTGAGTTCTCCTTCCTCCATAGATAAAATGCAGTAATCTTTCCCTTTGGCTTTACTTACATCATTTTATACTCATCTGCAAAAGCAGGTGGTGGATTTTTATTACCTTTTGATGGTAGTGATCTTGAAAAGAGAAAATAATTTAAATGTTACATGTTTGGAAACTGTAAGTAAATTTCTATATAAAAGTATATGTAAAAATGAACTGGATGTATTTAATGGACCATTTATACATTTCTGAGTTTATCTTGCTAGTTTAATAAAGTTCCCATTTATGGGATTTGTGCTATATGTTTCCATTCTTCCACTGTAATTGTGCTTAGCATTTTGGTTGGTATTCCAGTTAAAAGAACCATGGTGGAAAGATTAATCATAAAATGCCTTGAAAAAAATAAATACGATTAAGTGATAAATTGACCATTTTACATTCAGCATTTAAGCTATTCTGAAACTAGATAAGAGGTGTCCAAGGCAAGTGTGCCCAATGCCTGTCTTCTGAACCTAAGGAGTAGCCATCTTGGACTATCCAATGTTCCTGCTTCTTGCAAGCCACCACTGCTCTTGTGGAAGGGTCCCTGGCAAGATATACGAGCAACTATCCATAACTGAAAACAGAAAGAAAATTTAAGAGCTTCTTAAACTTAGGGTGCAAATACTGTTCAAGATACCATATTCTTTTAGGCAAATTATAATCTGGATGAGGTATGTCCCCTTCTGGTTTGAGGCTTAGGTTGCCTTATGAATATGTAAAAATTGACAAGTCTGAATTTGTCTTTGCATTTGTTTGTATTCACTTAGCATATTTTATCTATTGCTACATAATTTCAAGAAGGGAAATTACACACATGTTTAGACAGGATTGAGACCAGCATATGACACAGATTAGATTGCCCTTTCATAAAGACAAATAATCCGAAATACAAGTTTAAAACACAATTGTCTTATAAACAGGCACACAGGAAAATGGAATCACAAAGTAACAACAGCCGTATCCAGCAAAAAAAACTACAATTGGAAACACCAACAACTGATGAACAAAGTCAAACTGGCAAAAGCTCTTTTAACGAAGGTAGAAAATTGTGTTCCAAGTCTGCCTTTCCACTGCACATCCTGGTGTGATGCATACAGTTTGTTAACACCAAAAAGTTTTCGACATAGAGTGTGGCACGGACTCAACCAATTGTGGTTTGTTTTAGAAATTATTTTAAGAAATCATAGTTTAATATAGTATGTCAGTCCAACAAATTACTTTGTTAATTAAAACTGATACAGAAATTTAACAGGGTCTTTAAGTTACAAATTTTATAATAAATAATTATATAGAATAATTATGTAGAAATTATGTCAAAAACTTTAAAATCTATGATAGTTTCAGATATTTTCCTTGTCATTAGTTGTTTTGATTTGGAGACATGTCAGTGTTTTCATTGCTATACTGCTGCATAATAAGAGTTTTGTATTATTTTCTTAAAACATCAAGTCTGCTTTTAACTCTCTAAAGCAGAGGTGTCAAACTCGCATTGTCATGGCGGAATCATGTGACGTAGCGGGAGGTTTTTTTCCCTTCGCTAACCAGGGCGGGGCTGGCACATGACACATCCGGCCCTCAGGCCATGAGTTTGACGTCCCTGCTCTAAAGGTTTCAGATATTGTTAATATACTTTTGGGAATTTCATGTATTCCATCCTGGGAAATCTGCCTCAGAAGATTTCTTGAAAAACTTAACTAGATTCTTTCATATGATGACTGAATACCATAATAGATTACACATTTTTTAAAATGTTGCTCTTTGGGGGAGAAAAGCCCCAATTACCAACTTTTTACTAATTGCCTAATTATTGTCTTGTTCTTTGATAACATTTTATAATCCTATGTAAATACACATAGATATAAACATACACACATTCATATTCTTCTTTGAGTATTTTATATATATAATTTATATGCTCTCTATCTCATAGATGGGCAGCTTACAACATCATAAAACAGCAATATAAAAAATTGTTTAAAAAATTAGAAATTAAAGTGTTAAAAGTTTAAAAAAAAACCTAGATTAAAGGAACCAATACATAAACAGGGTAAAATGTGATCTTAGTATGCAGAAAAATAGGCCAAAAATGCAATAGAATTAGTCCCATTGGTCCGATTTCTTAAAGTAGTTATTGTTAGCTATTTTTTTAAACTTTGGCTATATGAGAAAATATAAAAAATAGCTGTCACTCACCATGGGAAACAGATTCCAGCAAAAAAAAAAAGTTTCTCTGATCTGCTAACTTCCTTTCCTTTCATGCACTTAGCTTATTGATTTTAATTCAAAGATAAGATATCCATTAGCGTAATGACTTCATTTTGGGAGAGGCCTTGCAGATGCAGAATCATCTTTTAGCAAGGGTAGCGTTTTCAGATGGATAGCAGTTGCGTCAGCTTATTAGCCAAGATCTACTCCATAGTAAAGAGTGTGGGAAAATTCCATTTCAATGCTAATGCATTCTTAGAAGAAACACAACTGCATATTCATCTTTGGAGTGTTGCATAGGCTCCCAACATTGGTCGTCTTACCTGTTTTAAAGTTATTTTCAAGTAATCTGAGCTAAGCGAGACAGGTGATAAAGTACAGGTAGTCCTCAACTTACGAATACAATTGAGCCCAAAATTTCCACTGCTAAGCAAGACAGTTGTTAAGTTATTTTTGCCCCATTTATGATCTTTCTTGCCACAATTACATGAAGCACTACACTTGTTAAGGTAGTAACACAGTTGTTAGATGAATCTGGCTTGCCCATTGACTTTGCTTGTCAGAAAGTCACCAAAAATGATCACATGACCCGGGATATTGCAACCGTCATAAATATGAGCCAGTTGCCAACCATTTGAATTTTAATCATGTGACCATGGGGATGCTGCCACGGTCTTGTGAAAAATGATCATTGGTCACTTCTTTCAGTGCTGTTATAATTACGAATGGTCACTATACAATAATTGTTAAGTTGAAGACTACTGTTTGTCAATTTTAAAAGTATTTTGTAATCCAAGCTAACTCAAACTTGGGAGAAAATAAAACCCAAATTCAAAACTTCATGAGAATGGCAAGATGAACTAATTGCAGTTACCTTGTATATAAACAGAAGGGAGAATATAATTTTGACCAGAATATAATCTATTCTCTTTTGGTGATAAGGATGTTTCAGAACAAAAGGTGACACTGACAATCACTTCTAGTCTTCAGTTCATTTTCAATAAAGAAAGAGAAAGATTATTATATAAATGGAAAAGCAACCACTGACTTTCTGTGAGGGCTGCATTTGTATGCCATGCTGACTCTCACCACAATACTTTTAATTGGATGGGAGGAAGATTTAATATATTGTGGGAAGGCCAAACAAGGGTCATTCAGGAAACTAAATTTAGTCTGATCCATTTCCACATATGATCAAATCGTCCTGTTACAGGAGCACTTAAAGGTAAATTTGTCTGAATGTCACCCAACTGCTAAGGACAACATATAATTTTCTTGGCAGAAGTACAGAGTTGCATGCCATTGCCTCTTTTTGGAATGTTCTTTTCCACTCTCTAGCCTGCAACCCAGGTTTTTGATCTGTTTCCCATTCCAGTATTAAGCAGATTAGAACTTGTTTGTTTGTTTGTTTTTTTCACCTCTACGATAAGCAAAATTAGCTAGGTACAGCCACAAATCAACACCCTAACCCAATAGTATTTCAGAGGGAATCTGGGATATTCTTGAAATTGTGGCCTAATTTAGTCAAAGTCTGTGGCTTCTTGAGATGATCATGCAACTAGGTTGTTGGTTATATGAAATTATCTGTGCAGACTGTTTTTGTTTGTGGATCCCAGAGGTTCCCCTCATTTCCAAAGGAACTTCAAGAGATGAAGAGATACGACATGCTTAGAAAGCTGCTGGAGAAAGCTAGCAAGAATTTATGAAGGGCTGTCTTGTGATAACTATGACTTCAACTACTTATTTTTCTGCTCTTGTTACATTCAGGGATATTCAACTAGTGGACTTTGTTTGGGATCATTCAATCCCTTCTACATATTGCAAACCACTGTGATAACTTTTTTGTCATGGAGTTGGATTCTAGTTGTGCGGGTCCTATCTTGTTTGATTATCTGGAAGGAATTCAAGCCTATTAGTCTTGATAAAGGGTCCTTGGGCTCTATGTTCTGCCTCTTGTGTCTTAGATTCAGGTCTCACCTGACTGATCAAAGTTACCTGGAGATGACATGTGGTTAAAAGCAGGTAGTGATGAATAGGTCTCTGATTTCAAAGAAGTGATGGTGCATCCTCACCTCAAAAGGCTATCGCTGGATCCAACTGACTTGGCAATTTTCATCCAGTCTCTATTTTTTTATTCTTGGAGAAGCTTGTTAAGAAGATAGTAGGTATACAGCTGCTTGCAGAAGCAGATTATCTGGAAATATTTCTGCTGGATTTTAGTCTGGGTTACAATACTAAAATAGCATTGATCACATTTACAGGTAGCCTCTGATGGCTTGGATGGGGTAGTGTGCCCTCCTTGATTTCGCAATGGCTTTCAATACCATTAATTATGGTATGCTCCTAGGGTGGAGGGGAGTGTTGAACACTGTTGTGGTGCATTTTTTTCCTTACTCGGGGACTGGTTCCTATCACTGGTGAGGAAATCCTTCCCTAAACTCCTTCATTACAGAATGCCTCAGGGTTTAATTCTTTCCCCACTTCTATTTAACATCTACCCACAGGAAGCTACTAGGTGAGGTCATTCAGCAGTACAGAGTTAAGTACCATCAGCATGCTGATGATTTTGAGCTATACATTTCTGCCTGAGGCTGCCCAAGTCATGCGGTCATGCTTCTTTGTCAGTGCCTGAAGGCTGTTGTGGTCTGAATGGATAAGAAGACTCTGCATGGAGTTGTAGTCTCTCAGATACTGTTGATACATTGGGGGGAGATCCTTCTGGATTGATGACTCATTCTCCAAGATCAAGTGATAGGTGTAACCAGCAAGGCCTTTACACAAATTATCTAGTGAGTCAATTATGCCCATTCTGGAATTTCTGGTCCCAGCACTACCTTGCTAGATTACTTCAATGACTCTTCAGGGGGCAAACCTTGAAGAGATTTAGAAGTCACTGCTTGTCTGGGATGCAGTGGCACTGCGAGATCAATCACTACATGGGTCTAGCACAACTCACCACGACCAACTTGCCACAGCCAACTTGCTGTGGGACAACTCACCACGGGACAAGAGTAACACTAATATCATAGAAATAGTGGAATAGAATCACTAAGAAAAGATTCTAAAGGAGGGATGAAATGAAATGTGAACAACAAAAATGTAAATATTTTTTATTATTTTAAATAATTAAATTGAATTGTTGATTCATCCCGTAATGAGTTGGCCATGATGGGTTGGCTGTGGCAAGTTATCCCATTCACTTTTGGGTCAATTTAAGGTGCTTATGGTCATCTCTAAAGCACTGTATGGCACAGGATCAGATTATTTGCAGAACCATCTGTTCAGTTGTGTCCAACCATCCCATCAAATCCAACCGCAAAGAATATTCACAGAGACTTTGAAGAAACCACAATTCCCAGCATCTAATTATATTAAGTTTGGGGCACGCAATCCTCCTACAAAAAAGCTCCAAGGAAATTGAACGAGTATTCTCAAAAATGGTGAGCATTGCAATATGTACTGCCAGAACCATTGATAAGGCAATTTCACTGGGTTAATGGCCAGTCATCCACTTTCCCATAAGTGGATGAACTAATCACATCCCAATGGATTTTAATTCACCCATCTAAATAAAATCATTTAGTGAGATTTCTCATTGAGGCTAATTTAACACATTGACCATTTCTCAAAATAAAAATGTCTTCAAAAGTGAATAAAGTCAATTAAGGCATTCAAGACTCATGGAACAAGACATTTCATGACTGGTCTAACTTCCTAAATGTTTCTCCTCCTTCAACCAGGAAAAGGTGTTCCCCCACTAGATACTTACAGTATAAATGGGCTGGCTGGTATGAGAAGATTCACTGTTATTTTCCTACATATCCACACCCATGCTAACAAAGCTGGCAAATGTTCTCGTATTAATTTCCTCTTCCTGTTAAAGAGATAGGAGTAACTGCAAATGTACATTGCGTGAAAAATACGAACGTCTGCTTAATGAAGAGCAGAAAAAAATAATAGGTTTTTTTTTAGCAGACATGGAATGGTAGAGCAATTTGTAAATTAATGAAATAATAAAATAGACGTACAATTTACTTGGGATCACCTATGAACCAAAGATTGATTTAGGTAGCCTAAATATATTGTTTCTTTTTTCTTTTTCTTCCTTGTGCTGCTCATTCCTGATGATGCTACTACTAGATTATGTTATCTCTTGCTTCAAATCCTAATCTATCCTTGTACAACAAATTAGGTCATTCCCTCTACAAGAAATAAAGCTAAATCCATATAAGTGAAATAACTTCATATTGTTCCTTTGGCTTTTTGATGACTATGAGTGTGCTGGCTGGAGAATTCTAGGAACTGAAGTTATATTTTCAGGTTGTCAAGGTTGAGAAACATTGGTTTAAATGGTAGTGTGAGAAGATACTAACCCAGCAACTAATTGGCAGCTGTCCTCATCCGTCCCACTGTAGGCCTGAATATGATCTTTTCAAATATAAAATTGCTACGTGTTCTAGTTAAATATTGTTTTTCCATTCTCAAATTCAGAAATCCCATTGCTATATTTTAGGTTGTATTTTTCCCCACTGATATTTTTGTTTACTTTTCTCCTATTCCAACCCTTCCCTTAATTTTGTCTAGAGTAATTTCCTCCCACTCCCATTCCATATATTGTCTTTTCTCCACCCTATCCTAACAAGCTGTGCTATAATTTGTTCTCTCTTTTTTTGTTCATATTGGAATGTTGTTTCCCCTCCCCTCTCCCAACATAGTTGGTTGCTCTTAATTTTTTAAAAAAAATAGTATAGCCAGATCTTCAAATTTCAAATCTGTGAAACTAATTTTCCTCTTATAATCCTAGGGACAAGAGAACATTGAAAAAGTCCTTTTAACAATCCTACAGCAACAGGTTGTGACAGAGTTCACTGGTATTGTAGCATTTTGACAGGAAAGAACTACAAACAAATGGCCAAACCACTCATTTTCACAGGTGTGAATTTCTTTTAAAATTAAGATTATTTATCATGTTACGTCTGCCTGAGGAGAAATTCCACAGATGCCTTTTTTTTTAAAAAGTCATGTAGATGCAAGGATAGGGGAAGTTTTATACATTAAGTATTTCCTTCCGACAGAGAGGTTAAATGTAAAAAAGACTTGAAAATAAACCTCCAAATAGTTCACATATTTCTTCAAATACAGGTTAACTCCCTGAAAAGAGACTCAAATATGTATTTCCTTAGAACTTCTAGATTTTGTTTAGGACCGTGGAAAAACCACCTTTTGTATCAAAGGAAACTGTCAATCAAAGAACATTCCTCTCAGGGAAATGGTTATGGGCCCTCCATATTTCTCTCTCCATGAGAATCTTTCTCTTCCGGTGGCAACGCTGTCCTCTGAAGACGCAGCATCGCCGCGTCCGCCCCATTCCTCCGTTTGCCGTGTCGGGACAGCGAAAATCAGCTGTTCCTAGCGGCACTGAAACCAGGCCTCGGGAGAAGAGGCTTGGCTGAGCAGCAGGAGCCGGGTAGATGCCACAGGGAACTTCTGGAAGTCC
>JAOYMU010000302.1:19861845-19874528 GCA_025802295.1 Psammodynastes pulverulentus | reverse complement strand
TCAGGAAGTTACCACACAGCCCATTACCTCCCCACCAGTATTTATAGAGAGACGGCAGCTCCAATCGTGCTTTGCTCACACAGGTACAAAGCCACAAGCACCAGCCTGAAGATGACAAGTGGGACCTCGTCGAAACGTAGCCAAGATACTTTCAATCCTACATGGGAAAAGACCCGAGTACACCAAGACTTGCATACCTATGCCCATGAAAATCTATGAAAACAACTATCTATCTATCTATCTATCTATCTATCTATCTATCTATCTATCTATCTATCTGTCACACTTCTTTAACCATCCATCTCACTCAGGCTTTCCTTCTACAGAGATACAGGTAGTCCTCAACTTACGACTGCAATTGAGCCCAAAATTTATGTTGTTAAGTGAGAAATATGTTAAGTGGGTTTTGCCCCATTTTACAACTTTTCTTGCCACATTTGCTAAGTGATTCCCTGCCTTTGTTAAATTAGTAACACAATTGTTAGGCGAATCTGGTCTGCCCATTGACTTTGCTTGTCAGAAGGTCACAAAAGGGAGTCACATGACTCCAAGACACTGAAACCATCATAAATGTGAGTCGGTTGTCAAGCATCCAAATGTAAACCACATGACCTTGGAGATGCTGCAATGGGCATTAGTGAGAAAAAATAGTCATAAGTCATTTTTTCAGTGCCATTGTAACTTTGAATGGTCACTAAATGAACTGTTGTAAGTCGAGGACTATCTGTAGTCTGGAGTCATTCTTATTTGAAACAGTTGGTACACATTTTTTCCTGAGAATATGCTCATAACAGAATCATCATTCTCAGCTATTATGTAATGATATCTTCAGAACTTTCAAGAGTCTACAAAAGGAATATAATTTATCTAAAAAGGAATAAATAGCTATATATTATCTACATTGCTCAGTCCTGATGCCAACACAGCCTTTAAAACACTACAGCTTTTAAGTTGTTGGAGACTGATTTTTACTATAAGAATATGTTTCATAAAATATTTTAAAAACTAAATCTAATTTATCTAATTGTCTAATGCAGGGGTGTCAAACTCGCGGCCCACTGGCAACATATGTCTCGTGCTGGCCACGCCCACCCATTTTAGTGAATGGAAAAATAGTCACGATACGTCACATGACAACGTGACGGCGCAAGTTTGACACCCCTGGTCTAATGTCTCCACTCTGCTCCACGTGTCCTTAAATGAGAAGGAGGTGTGGACTCCACCTCCTCCACATTGCTAACGAGTGGCAGCTGCTCCTGGTCCTCGCCTGGAGCCTCCTGGCCAACTTGCTGGAGCTGTGGCTCGCCTTCCTCAGCCTTTTGCTCATCCGATTGACCCAGCTGAGGTGGCTCCATCAGGCTAGCATTCTCCGAACCCCAGTCCTGACTAACATTCTGTTCCGTCCTTTCCTCTGCTGACTCAAACTCACCCTCTTCCTATGAATTTGCATCCGGAGAAAGGTCCCGGGGCGGATTTATGACAGTGACTGAAGTTACCATGGTGCTGAACCAAGGGGTACTTGTAAGAAGTTTCTGGAAGTTTCTGAGGGTTTTATATTGTTGGATTTTAATGTCATACTCCACCTGGAGTAACTGTGTGCAAGTTGGGCAGCCATATAAATCTATTAAATAAATACAACGAATAATAAATGTTCTCATAATTGCAGCTGTCACAAGCATCCCTGTAGTCATAGAAGTGCACTTTGGGCATTGGTGACCAGTTCACAATTACAACGCACAGTCTTTGAATGCCAATTGGAACCTTTATTGTCAGCTTCCAACAAGCAATGGAGAATCTGGTAGGAGGTTGCAAATGGCATTCACATGACTGTGGGATTCACGCAACAATGGCAATTGTATTTGCTGGAACCTATGCCTTATTACAACCACTCAGCAATGGAGTTCCTGGTACTAATTACCATTACCACAGTTGCCAGATTTTAGCTAACAGCCTTCATTCGCACTGAGTTATTCCTTATGTACAGTATATAAGGACAACGAAGACTTCCATCTACCAATATCACTTCAGCTCTGCAATAATAATAATACTGAAATTTCTATTGGAAATATACTTAATAAGTTTATTAAACAGCACAATCACTGTTGGAAGAGGGGTGGCCATATGTGTAATTTAAATAAATATATATAATGTCTCAAAATATACATGAGTGAAAATTAATACTTGAGTAACCTTACTAGTTTATCTATATACAGTATTATTTATTTTCACTTCACCTTAATTATTTTATAGGTAGCTCAAGACAGTGAGCATACAATACTTTTTCCTCCTCCTCTTTTCCCCACAACAAAAATCCTATGAGGTGGGCTGGAGAAAGGCATTCGCTCACAGTCACCTAGCTAGCTTTCATATCTAACACAAAAGTAGAATTCACAGTCCCCTGGTTTCTAGACTAGCACCTTAATCACTATGCAAAGTGACTCTCTTTAATATCTATCCCCTCCACCTGTAATACTGTAATGAAGGACTATCAAACTGGATTTCTTTGAGGGCAAGATCAGTATTGTAGTTCTCCTCCGTGGACTGGCTGGGTGGGGGAGAGGTGGGACGGATACCTCTTGTAGCACCCTGCTGGCCAAAATCAGGTGTGGGAGGCCACACACAGCTCCCCTGTGCCCTGTTTTGGCTTTCAAAGTGATTCAGGAGGCTGTCCAGGCTGAAAACAGGCCATGTGCAGCCCCCCCCCACCTCATTTTGGCTACCAGAGGCACTGCAAGTCAGTTTTAAGCACCCCGCGGGCTGGATCCAGCCCATGAGCCTTGAATTTGATACCCCTGCTTAATATGTTAAATCAAGGATTAGGCAGAAATTCAGTAACTAAATCCATTTTCCAGTATGGAAATAGTATAATGAAAAAACAAAACAAATTAAAGATTGTCTAAGAATTTTTTTTTGGCAAATTAGCCACTAAACAGGAATTAATGATTAATATTTGATGCCAGTAGCTAAAATTAAATTTTAAAATAGGTTTACTTCTTGGCCAAAAAGCTTTAAGCATTTACTGTTGCCCAGATAATGCACATCTGTGCTGATCACTTGTAAATCATTTTCTTTTATGGGGTTTTTTCCTACTCCTCCATATGCATGTATCGTGTGAATAATTGGCTGCTTAGAATAAAGTTGGATGAGTTTGAGGCAGCAAGAAAGACTGTCATTAATTGCTTTGTGGGTTTACTTGTATACAAGTTCCTTCAGGTGCAGATTACAACAGTTTTATTTTTTCTTACAAGCACTGTTTGTGCTGTCTCAGCTAGCTTTACTAATGAATTAGATGGGAAGCTGTAGAGCATATGCAGTCACCAAAAATTAAAAATATAAAATGAAAGCAGGTTGCCAACATATTCTAATAAGCTTTCTCATTTGTTCAAGGTGAGAAAATCTATGGGTATGGGCAATTTTTAATAAACTATATCTTGTATCTTTGTATCTTTGCCAGAAGTTGAAGACTTCTTATTTTTTGCAACAAAGGCGGTCTAAAATAGAAAACATAAATAAAAGTTATATTACTTGCACTTAAAAATTCCCACTTAAATGTATGAGGTTTTTGAGAAACTTCCCAGAGTTTCTGGAGTCAGGCAGCATATAAATTTATTTACAATATACTATTGGATCATATAAATTATTATTATTATATATACAACATGAAATCATAGTTGCCACTGTTTAGCTAATGGTCTTCAATACTGAGTTCTTTCCAAGAACGTAGGATATTGTACTGTGTTGGTATAGCATATGGGCACATCCAAGCAGTGTGCATTTTATAATCGACAGGTGGAAATTTTGTCAATGTGCAGATTTTCTAAGTGTCATTCAGGTTTTTCTATGTAATCCTCAGTGCATCTATAACTCCAGAGGCCACCACTGCCAGTTTATGCCATAATCTTTCAACTTCAATATTGATATTGACACAGTGTTTTCTTGATACTTTGTAATCTTCTCCAATACTTTGTCTTTCTAATAACTAGAATCCATATATAATTTGCTATCATAACCTTCCATTACTTTAGTCTATATGTTTGGTCTAACCCTATTGCCATATTGACTGGGAATTACAATTTTAGGTCAAAGTTTTCAGTTATTTTGCTAATGAAAGATTGAAGATTTCAATGCATAAAAAAAGGATTGTGGCAGAGTATATTCCTTTCATAACAAAAATACCAGGTTGTATCATTGGATTATTCCAGTAGAGCAAAGGAAACCCTCTAAAGAATATAGGTGAAAGTATCATTGTGGTCAATTCTAAACCCAATGGATCTACAGTAAAACAAAGTTTGTACCTCCCTGAATTCTTTATCTGATTTGCTATTGGAACTATGCAAAACATTATTCTGGATTCAGGGTTGTTTCATTTAATTCCCACATAAACTCAACTTTATAAATTGGATTGTCAATGTGGAATATGTTCAAATGAATTGGTTACTTCTGAATTGTTCTGATAATTTTATATTTTTATATGCATAGAAATATTTTTATACATTTCTTAAATAGATCAGATAAATATGGTAAGCAAAATGGAAGTCCACATCAAATCAATATTTTGAAATGAATTAATTCCACTATTAAGATGGAATCATCAATTGTTGATAATATCTTTTTGACAAGACAAACTTAAACGGACAAGAACTAGAACTCTAGACACAATTACACATGCATCTAGTTGGCTCCTGAAATATTTTTTATTATGGCCACGTATAGTAGCTTGTAGACATTAAAGGGTAAAAGATGTACACTATAAGTAATATCTGTGTGGCAAGCAACCAGAAGAGCAAGTAAGTATAAGTTAATTAAAATGCAATTAGGAGGCAATCTTGACAAGCCAGGAATAACATGTTTAAAATAGATTTTAAAAAGTTGTGACAAAATTGCAGCTACTTTGCCTTCCTTATGCTCATATTTTGCAAGGTACAAATAAGTGTAATGCACTCAGTAGGTCAAACACAATTTGAAGGTTTATTTGGATGCATTTAAGATTGCTGTTTTCTTTCGGTTTTTCTAGTTAACCTTAAAGCATAGTTGACTTAAGATGTCCAAACAGCCCCAAGGAAGTGAAAAACTGATGTCTATATTTTAGTTTCTTATTTATGCACAAATCTAAGGTAAATATGGCATTTTTGTGAATCACCGTATGAAGCTCAAAAAAGGAAAAGTGTTCCTTTGCTCCTCTTAGGACCCAAAATCTGGGTTCACGTATTAGAATGTGTGGACAAGCTCAATTAAGCCAGCAGGTGCTTTGCTTAAATTAGTCTTAAGATATTGAGCAAACCCAACAAATGTGTTTCATGAGCCCTGGCTTATGGACAAACTGAATCACTTTTGAGAAACCCATTAAACAGCAGCCCATGCCCTGATACTAGTAGGTCAAAGTTCAGTGCAGTTTAACTTAGAGCATCCTACGTCATCCTTCATTTTTGCCTCTATTCATCTCAGCAGAGAGGCAGCTTTCAGTGATAACTCAAGCGAAGAACAATATTCCCAGCAGCTTGCATTGTAAGTAGAGCTGGAGGGTTCTTAACCATTCAGCCACTGTTGTCTTGCTAATTCACAGTAGTCCTTTTCTCTCAAGCTTCAAACACCTGCAACTTAATGAAAGCGTACATTGTTACTTCAAGTGGGGGAGACAGCACATGCAGTGTCTACTTCAGCAGCAAAAGATGAGCGGGGTGACTTCCCATTTATTCACCCCACTCCCACAACACTGTAAGGGAGCATTGCCATTTCCGCCCATCTGCAGACCGTAGGTTTTCCACTAGGTCAATAACTTTGATATGACACAATTTGCTTCTGAAAAACCAAAAACATTACTCATGTTTTTCTGTGAAAAAAATGATTGAAATTGTTCAGAATTCTCTTATTTCTATCCTGGAAATAAATCATGCAGTTCAAAATGCAGTAATAGCCAAACACTATATTTGAGATCGAGTAAGCTATATACAAGCAAGAAAGTGACATGAATTATTTTATACTTGGATTCAAACAAACGTGTGCTATTCTTACATTTTCTAATTGCTTCTTTTTAGGCTTATTCCACAGAAGAAAATTGAATTATTTACTTCAAAATGTAATAAATATATCTAAAATAGATTGTGTTGTACTAATAATTGTTTATAAAAATACACAATGCACACATGAGGTACTGAATTGATTTTATGTGTAAAGAATGCTGTATACAAGTGAGCTCCAGAACTCTCTTGATCTCTCCTAGTTCTCCTTTGTGGTCTCACTACTACAGTACTACCATCACATCGACTCCCACTACGGAAGTAGTCAGGAAGACAGAGTAAGACCTTTCCAGGTTGAGAATAGGCGATATCCTTCTTTTCACTGAACTTTTTCCAGTAGTTGCGGATAGGAATTTGTGGCCAACTCAATAATGAAGATGCTGAACTGGAACCAGGAAGATTCACTTTGTCCTTGTGAACCAAGGATTGTCTCTCAACCCAACTTACCTCAGAGGATTGAATGAAAAAAAAATGGGTGGAGATCTTCACATCAGGTGTCTTGATCTTTCAAAGGAAAGACAGAACAGAAGTCTATTAAACAAATCTGTTTTGATTAATGTTGTTCAGCTTAATTATGTCTATCTTTCAGAACTGATGCAGAATTTCATTTAGAGCAACCAGTCTGCAAATCTTTGAGTTCTCTACAACTCTTCATCTAACAAGGTATAATAAAAAACAGGGGATATGGAAGAAACATTATCCAATAATTAGGTTAGATGCTTTAGCCTAATTAAAATAGGTTAAATAGCATTTCTCTTAGTTCTGAAAACAGAAACCTTATGCTTTCAGGAAACCGAAATCAAACCTTTGGGAGTTTGTGAATTCTGTGGTAGAAAGCTGAAGCTTTGGGCATTCTTACAGAATTTTGACATTTGTTTTCAGTAACATAAATGCTAACTTTGGCATTATTAGCAGGGCAGTATGCTTATTTCTTTTAGAAATGCCCCCAAGTTTTAGTAGTGCTTGTTCCTAAGTGAATAGAATTGTGTTCTTATTGATTTCTCTAATTCTTCCAAGATAGAATGCTTTGCTTTTCATAAAAATTGTAATACGCAACTACATTTTTCATGTGCTGTTTTATTGTTTATAGTTAGTTCCAATGCTTTTCTTCTTAGTATGTAATTTATCCATTATCCAATGAGTAATCTAGAAAAATTCTGAAATAATCCAATGTTGTAACTCTCCCTCAATTAACTTAATAGATTGTAGAGTTCTCCCTTGCAGTGCCTATCACTAAATACATTATGAGGGCACATCAGAATAACCTATGATTGACTAAACCAGATTTTGCATCCGATACACTGTTTCTGCACTAACCTGAATTTGTTTGCATAAAAGAAGTTGTCCAGATGCAAAGTTAACCTTGCCTATTCGTCTAGCTCCAGATCTGGTCTTACTGGTAACTTTATTACAATCCTATATTTGCAATTGATTTATTAATACTTGCTACTTCGAAGGAAGAATGTAAAACATTGAAAATACCAGCTGGCTATTATTAGAGAATCAATCATTACATTGAACCTGGATGCCAAAAGTACTAGTGGTCCAACAATAAGGTGTGGTAGCAATATAGGCTTAATATATTGTGTGTTTGTAGTGTTAAATTCATGCTCTAGCTAATTCATTATTATTTGTTAAATAACATAGAAGCGTAACGAAAATGTAAAGCACTATGTAAAAGAATAAAAACTTCAGATGTATTTATGTGAGGGATTAAACTGTTACAGATTACTATTCAGAATACCCTATTTTTAATATTTATAAGAGGCTTATTAATCTCATTATTTGAGCCTTATTATGACTGCTCCTTGCTTCTGTCTCATTTTGTGGAACAAGGCAGATGTTCATGTCAGAGAAAAGAATATAAAAGTTGGTATATTATACATTTAATAAATATCAAATCGTAAGTCGAGGACCACCTGTACTGTTTCAAAAAAAATATTCTTACCGGTAGTATAATTGGGTAGGGGGAATGCTAATGACACTATCAAGAATAGCACCTAATACAGCCGCACTATCCCACTGTCCAGGACTTTATGCACACATGAGATATCACTGTATTGGAATAAAACAAATGTCAGTTTTACTTTGCATGGGACATTTATGCTATTAGCACTACGTTGTATCATTCATAGCTATTTCATCAAGCCACATACTTAGTCCTTGACTTACAACCACAATTGAGCCCAAACTTTATGTTGCTAAGGGAGAAATTTGTTGAGTTTGGACCTATTTTACAATTTTTCTTGTCACATTTTTTAACTGAATCACTGCTAAATTGCTAAATTAGTAACATGGTGGTGAAGTGAATCTGGTTTCTCCTTTGACTTTGTTTGTCAGAAGGTTGCAAAAGGGGATAATATAACCCCCACCACCACCACGACACAGCAACCATCATAAATATGAGTCAGTTGTCAAGTATCCGAATATAAATCCCATGACCATGGGGAAGCTGCAATGGTCATAAGCATGAAAAATGTTCATAAGTCCTTTTCCTTCGAATATTACTAAATGAACTATTGTAAATCGAGGACTAACTGCATTTTCCAAACTTGCCCTTAAGTCCAAAAAGATTTATATTAGCTCATTAGTTATGGTGGGGTTGTGCCTTTGTTTTGATTTGTGAAATGCTTAAATGCAAAAAAATGTTGTTGTTTTTTAGATTATCTAGGTGGAGAATTATTCACAAAGCCAGAGATATTTGCAGATATCATACAACTTGAGGAACAACATTGGGATTGTAGACATCACTCTCAATGACAGCACACTTGGACGACAACTTTTAGGCAAGACTGAGCGAGCCTTTCTCATCAGCTTCTCTTTTATGTGAAAACAAACAACAGTGAGCTGCTTGACAAGTTTCTGTGGGAAATAACAAATGTTTGTTCACTGCAATTCATGCTTTTTATTTCCCTAACACAGTTGTCTGGTCTATCCAGTCATTTTTTTAAAAAATCTGTGTTGCTGCTATTTAGATAACTTTGCTTGCTCCCTCCCAATCTTTTTCTTCTTTGATTTTGCTCATGTTTTACCTATCCCTTGTCATAGTCTTTTTTCCCTTCACTGATTTTTTTTCCTCATTTCCTATTCACCCTTAGGCCTGACTCACTTGTACAAGCAACTCCCAGGACCTTTGATGATTGCAAAGATGCTCCAGAAATGCAAAACCAAGTTCCCTGAATCAGCAACCTACAGTCCTGGCGCCAAAGGGAGAGTGTCCCAGCAAAGTCCTTAGGGAGTTAAGATACACATGCAAGCATTTTACACACCTAGCATTTCATATGTGCATGCTGCATACATTTTACAACATACAGTAGCTGCACAAATATTTGTTAAAGCAGCTGCTAAACATTTGAACATATAAAAAAGGATCCACTCAAAATACTTGCCTTGCCTGTTGATGGTTTTAGGTCTGAAATTGGGTAGGATCATTTTTCAGGATGAAGGGCTCACTTCACAATATTGAATGCCAACTACATTCTACAAAACTATGTGAAAGAAATCGGTGGGCCACCGCAAAAGCTAAAATTGATTGAATTTAATTTGCATTGATTTAAAATTTAATTAAGTCTATGCAGTTAATAATTTGCACCTTACAATTCAGTGGAAACCTGTAGAGAAGCACTGAAGAAAAGTTTGAGGAACTCCATGCAACCTTGAGCCCTTAAGAAGGGAGAACTTTTAACACACACACATACAGTGTTAATGGGCTACAAATCACATCAAGTTGTAGTTCTGTAACATCTAAAGTTCTATCAGTATCCTAATTACTTAGTCTAATTTAGATTTAGTAAACCAGTTTCTTTTTAAGATAAATTGACTAAAGCTCATGATTTGTACATGCTTCAAACTAAAATGCAATTTAAGAAATATAGAATGCCGATTGGGCAAGCCAACATGGTAAATTGTGAACCACAATTTCTAGTTTAGCGCCTTGCATAAACCTAGCCAGCTATAATTTCAAAGAACTAATATTAAACAAAGTATCTCCAAGCACAATTTTTAAAGTCACAATAAAGACATAAATAAAACATTTACTGTTCTTAAAGTCTAGATTACAAGCACATGTGTAAGCAGGATGTTTCTTCAGCTGATTAAGGGTGCTGTGTGAAAGACAATGAAGGAAAACGTGCTAGGGCAAGGATCAAGGCAGTAAAAGACTGTTTACTGTGCTGCATCTGGCATAAGGGTTGACTGCTTTATGGATCACCAACCTCCACATCTGCAACATGTCAGAGAAATGTTGATCTCTTTAATATTAACCAAGCTGCTGCAGTCCAATTCTTCCAGAAACACTTCAGTGCAATAGAATAAAATACGAGATGTTCTTATCCCATAAAGATCACTTCTTTATGGGTTCCTACTAACTTGTTGATAGGCCACCCCAGTCACTGCTGAAGCAACTGAAGGACAGATGACTGGTGGATGGATCATCAAGGTTCCTTGATTTTTATCTACAAAGAAAAAGGTCAGGATTTGGGTGAGGCTGAGGAAGTTTACCTGCTATTTGAAACCAGCAGGATGTTTAGAAAGTTATTCTTCTGATCAAAAGAAATCTTATTGCTCTTTTCAGTGTTGGTTAAGTGGCCTGCTAAGAGAGCCAGTATAACTAAATAAACCCCTTGGCTTAGTTCCAACACAGAGAAAGTCAGTATCAGTGTTGGCTAATTCCCATTGCCCCATAATCTGTTCAATCCCAACTTTTCACTTTGGGTTTACCCTTAAACAACTGGAGAAAAATGCCCATGACATGTCTTAGCCTATTTTCACCAGCTGTTTGTTCAACATAAATATTTAATTACCAACTGAGTGAAGAACTGTAATCTTTTCTTTAAAGTTAACATAAAATTGTTAGGTGAAACAATGATGAGTTGCTCTATGTAATCTAGAGCTGGAATACTTGGACAGTGCAATGTATGGTACAAGTTCCTGATTGCGCTTGATTCCAACAATATAGAATGGAATAGAATTCTTTATTGGCCAAGTGTGATTGGACACACTAGGAATTTGCCTTTGGTGCATATGCTGTCAGCTACATAAAGAAAAAATAAAATACATTCATCAAGAATCATAAGATACAATACTTAGTGATAGTCATAGATTACTAATAAGCAATCAAATCATACTAGGAAACAAATAGAATATAAATTGTAAAGATACAAGCAACAAGGTTATAGTCATAAGTGGGACGAGATTGGTAATAGGAAGAATGAGAAGAATAATAGTAATACAGTCTTAGTAAATAATTTGACAGTGTTGTGGGAATTAGATGTTTAGCAGACTGATGGCACTCATGGAAAAATTGTCCTTGTGTCTAGTTGTTGGCTATACACAGACTCCAATGGATAATTAGAACTGCAGAAAAAACAATTGCTACCAACCTGCCTTTCATTGAGGACCGGTATACTGCACAAGTCAAAAAGAGGGCTGCGAAAACATCTACAGACCCCTCACATCCTGAACATAAATTGTTTCAACTTCTACCCTCAAAAAGATGCTATAGGGCACTGCACCAGTGGTGCAGTTCAAAATTTTTTACTACTAGTTCTGTGGGCGTGGCTTGGTGGGCGTGGCTTGGTGGGCGTGGCAGGGGAAGGATACTGCAAAATCTCCATTCCCACCCCACCCAACTAACCTGCTTTCCAGTTCTGTTCTCCTGTGCAGGGCAAGAAAAGAAGACCCAGCCAATCAACTGGCACTCGGGAGGCAGAGAATAGATGGGAGTGGGGCCAGTCAGAGGTGGTATTTGCTGGTTCTCCAAACTATTCAAAATTTCCACTACCGGTTCTCCAGAACTGGTCAGAACCTGCTGAATACCACCTCTGTTTTCTTCCCAGCTTTTGAAGACCACAGGAATCATAATGATAAGGTGGTTCACCTGGCATGGATGGGTGGGAAATATTCTGGAGAAGTTCTGTCAAGCTTACACATCTGTTTTCTGTGCATATATGTGTTTGGTTAAAAAAAATGGCATCGTGTTTTGTTTTAAAAAGCATTTTTACCAGGAGCAGCAAAAGTAGACTATAGCCCACATGAGACCTACAAGTTGTAGGTGTTTCTTTAGCTAGAAACCTTGGAGTTTATGTTCTTCATGTTTCAGCAGCAGATCAAATTGCTGCTTCTTCTTTTAAAAAGCACTGTAAATATATTTCTAAGCACATTTACCAGAGATTTAAGTCCAGTTGACACAGCAGAACTTATTTCTGAATAAAAATGCATGAGATCGATTTATACAGCAGTCATTCTATAGCTGTGCAAGGCATTCCTATGAGTTGTAATTGTCCCCCACTTAGAAGACAAGCTTTGAGCTAGGCTTTTAAAGGCTAATAATTTCACCAGTTGTAGTGTGTCAAACTCGCATCGTCACGGCGGCATCACGTGACGTATTGCGACTCCCCCCTTTTGCTAAACCAGGTATGGGCGGGGCCAGCGCATGATGCATCTGGCCTGCAGACTGCGAGTTTGACAGCCCATACTAGGTATTCTCTTGCAACTATCCATCTGAACAAATAACATTAACAGACAAGGGATCCTGTGACCACCGAGGGCGTGGGCAGATTACTGGGGAAGCTGAACACCACCACATGTATGCTGGACCCGTGCCCTTCCTGGTTGGTTTCGGCCTCCAGGTCGGTGACACGAGGCTGGCTCCAGGGGATTGTCAAC
>JAOYMU010000302.1:19750925-19766730 GCA_025802295.1 Psammodynastes pulverulentus | reverse complement strand
CTTCTATAAATCAGGGCTATATCCCAAAGCATCCAATACCCTTTCCTCCTATTATATATCGTATAATAATATCTAATAATTCTTCCTCCTATTTTCCCCACAACAACAAACTTGGTGAGGTGAGGTGGGCTGGGATACAATGATTGTCTCTAAGGTTATGAAGTAGTTATAGTTGGGAAAAACTTCCTCATCCTCATGGTAAAGATTAATCTGGACTAAATTGTGATGACTGCCCCAGACAAATCCCCAGGTACCTCTCCAGATGTCAGCTTGGATGAGGATGAACTAGTCCCAGGCATGTCAGGATGGGAGTTGGTCACTTTGCCTGAGCAGCTGGCTGAGAGTGATTTGGCTGAAGCACAGCTGCAGCAGGACAGCCCTGATGATTCAGGTGGGAAAAGCACGCAGCTGCAGTCAGTCCGTGATAAGGAAGAGGAACTGGCTTCTGTATCTGACCCGAGAACACGTAGTAGGGCAGAGAAAAGGCAGGAGCAGCAAAGGTCGGCCAGATTACTCATGCCCTTCTTGATGTGCTACACCAGAAGCTGGCTATTTAGCACGCCAGACTGATAGAGACGATATTTGGGAACAATATGTTTATTTCCTAGCTGTGTGTTTCCTGGTTGTTGTGATTCCTACCTTGCCTCGTCAATCCTCTTGTGTTGTGGATTTAATTTTGCCTGGTACATTTGTCTCGTTTGGGAAACTTTCAAGTGCCTTGTGGACTCATTGGCCATTGATCGGTGGATTAGCATTGGTCTGCTTTTGGCTGGACTTAATTGGGACAGTTCTGGTTTTTTGGTGAAGGGAACTGCTGGGGAACAATAATAAACCTACTAAACCACTGTTGTGTTGACGTATGAATGAGCAGGTCAGCACATAAATCTACAATACTTACCTGATTACATGGCTGAAAATACTACCTACAAAAGTCAAGATTAAGTCTGGATAGTGAAGATCCAAGCTTTTCAAGCACTAATTCATACATACTTACCTCCTGATTTCACCTACTTGTCCATTTTCCCTCTTGTAGCTCAAGATGGGATAAATAGCATTACTGTCTCTATTTCCCCCCACTTCACAACAAAAGTCCTGTGAGTAGTTTGGGGTCTGAAAAAGTGATTAATCTAGAGATGGGTGGAATGTAACCCACACAGCTACTGATTCGGGATTGTGCGTGCGTACTGGAAAGCACGCCGCTTTCCAGCCCCAGCTGGGGCTTGCAGAGACAATCAGCTTGAGCTGATAAAGACCAGGTAAAAATCAAGGTGGGTGGGAGAGCCCAACATGGATTTTTTGCTTCCTGTTCCTCTCTGCGGAACAGAGGCTTCAGTTAGTTACCGGATCACCCGCACTGGACAGAACCGAGAAGATCCCACCTTTGTCTAGAGAGCATGACTGAAAGTGGACTTCAGCTTGAGTCTCCCTACTAGCGCATTAGTCCAACCCTTAACTGCTAAGCCACATCAACTGTCCATGGCAGAAATAATGGTATGGAGTAGAAAAAGATGGAAAAAATAGGAAATTGCTTACCAATCACCTCCAGCCCATCCACAGGTTGTTTGCCAAGATTGTCATGCTTTGAAGATAATATTTTTCACTGCCTTCTTTTAGTTTTAGTGAACAGTGTGTAGCTCTGTAAAGATTTTGTTTCAGTGTCCTTGATGTGAAACACAACACGGGTCTCAAAAGCTGAGGCACGCTTAAACAAGATTTTATATCCAGCCCCGGGAGAAAGCCTTGTGGGGACATCTGTGTGCATGTCATCATATACTACTCATTACAGTGTGTTTAGATCTGATTGATTAAATGGGAGGCAGCAGTCTTCAAATTAACCTGGTTTAATCTTAAGTTCAAAGTAATTATTCGCTGCAAACCAGCCTAGCCTCTTTTAGCTAGGAATGACGGAATCAATTGTCCACGGTGGTATAAATTGCTTCTGTTCAAAAGGCTACTGGCTTGCAAATGCTAGGGACCAATTTAGAGCCACTGTATCTAATCAGCAGGAAAGCATTCACTTCAGATCTTGGCGCCCTTTGTCTTGATGTGGACTCTGATATTATTCTTTACTTATTGTTAGCTTTCCATGGCTGCAGTACCCTGCTTGAGGCTACGGACAGGTTCATATCTCATCAGGAAGCCTGAAGGTTATTTACTTAGTATGATTCATAAACTCAGGATCCATGGGTTATAAACCATAATTTATGGCTTAGTATGTGGGATCCCAGATCCTGCAGCTTAACAAATCACGATGAAATCAGTTAGCATAAGAGACAAATCCATTTTATTACAACACATCTTTTAAGAGATACACATGTTTTAATTTGAAAAACCACACCTTCATATGACCTCCCCTCAGTACACATGCTCTTAAGCATAGGTAAGCAATTGTTTTGTGGCCAGGGGATGCATTTTATATATTATTTATGTATTCTTTGAGGGAGATGGATGGTTTCTAGATTAGATAGATAGATAGATAGATAGATAGATAGATAGATAGATAGATAGATAAGATAAGATAAGATAAGATAAGATAAGATAAGAATTATGATATATCATTTTAGAGTGATTTTAATGTTTAAATGACCCTCGGATACTCAAACCATAATGAGATTCAGTATCTTTTCCTTCTGCATCCCCTTCTCCGTTTTTCTGTTATTTGTCTGAAGATGCTTCTAAACGGAACAGTAAAATATAGCACTCTAAATATAACAATAATTGTAAGAAACACAAAAATTAGTTCTATGAATGAGAGGTTGTGTTGTAAGAAAAGACTACTATCGAGTTCCATTAAGCTATATAACTTGAAACTAAATAACCACTGAAGAATCTAGACGGTTCTTCATTGTCTTCGAAACTTAGGCAGGAAATAATTGGGTTTTTGGTTTGGATTAAAAGGAAGACATTGAATTACATTGAACAGGTTGCTAGTATACCAGCTCAGCTGGAGAGCAGTGTTGTTGACAACTGCATAATGTTAGAAGCAGCAGTTGTTTAATTGTGCAGGATTTCCTAATTTGAAAAGAATAATTCAGTATATGGCCAGATTCCAACATAAGACGAAATAAAGAAAGGTAGATAATTGTTTGAAAAACAGAATGTACTGCTGTCAATCTTCAATTAGAAGAATGCTTCTAGTTAAATTCATAGCTTTAATCTATACATGCCAACTTCCCTGTGGCTTAATCCCAAGGTTTTTTGGTATTTTACCAAGTGTGCCCATAACCATTCTACCAGTTTATGCCACAATCTTTTGACTTAGCTTTTCAGATTTTGATAGTTTGTAATCTTCTCGTCTTTATCTTCTATTCTATTATTCCCTGGTTTTGCCACATCAATTATCCTTATTTTCTTTTTAACCGCAATTAAATCTGGTGTGTTATGTTCAAAAAATCCCACAATATTTTAACTTACTCATTTTCAACTACTTCTTTCAATTATATGTTCCCACTAATTTTTCATCACTGGCACATGATAATTTTTACAGATGTTTCAGTAAATAATTTGGACCCCTGTGTTAATGCCGTTGTTTATAATCAGCGTGATCTTTGTACAAGCTGAATTTATGCTTTTTCTGCTTCTTTGGACAATCTGCAGTTTGAATCATTTTATAATCTTCAATTCTGACTTGGATTGCATTAGTTAGAATTTGTTTGAGTTGCAGTAAATCTTTGTCTACATTTCTGTGGGGCAGGTATAACCAATCAATATTCAGATGAGAACAACAAGATCTATATATGAAAAGTTCAATTAACTACTTTATTACTCATGCCTATTTTACAGGAATCTTCCTAGACTTGCAGTTTGCACCTGGGCCAGATTAGATAAGGTTCAATGGCATTTAAGGGCCGGGTAGGAGGTTGGACTTTTCCCTCTTGTTCCTACATAATGATTGCAGCTTCATTCCCCACTTGACTCGTTCCCCTGGCTCAGCCATCTTTCTCTGGCACAATATCATAGAAATGTAAAGCATAGTGAATATTCATCATAATTCTGTTTTCATAAGGCCAACAGTTTGTGTCCAATTAATAATTAATTATTGTTTCATTGTTTAAAAACAACCTATCAAGTTCTTCCCAAGGAGGTAGAATAGGTAGATGTTGTTTGATGATGTTAAAGGTATCATCATAGGATGAAAGTAAAGCTCTCCGAGTAAAGCGGCCTTTGCAATTGACTGACGATAATTTTGTCAATGCCAGTGGTTAATGTTTTTATTATTATTTTAATATAATTATTATCATCATAATTTTTGAAAGCTCACTATAATTTTTCCCTCTACAGATAATTTGGATAAAGTTTCTTAAGTGTTGTGTTTAAATGTCATGGCAGGTATTTAACCAGGAAGGTGAATTCTTGCTGAAGTTTGGGTCTAATGGAGAAGGGAATGGACAGTTCAATGCTCCAACAGGAGTAGCTGTAGATTCTAATGGGAATATTATTGTAGCAGATTGGGGAAATAGTCGAATACAGGTAAATAAGATTTTCCTCTCAATTAGTAAGTTTAATATGATATGATTGTGATGCATGAAAAAAAAAATCAAGTCTCTAGGGTGAAACAACGTTATATGTATCTTCTTTGTTACCAAGAAAGCCACTGAGATCTATAATTGTAGTCTTTCTGCTGAAGCATGAGCTCTTCTCTTCCTTCCTCTCCCTCTCTGTATGTGTGCGCGCATAATTTATTCAATTTATATAGCTACCCATCTCGGATATGTGGCTCCAAGTAGTTTATGAAGAATTAAAAACAATTTTAAAACACCAAAACCATACAACAATTTAAGAACATTAAAATATAATAAAATTCAGGTAGTCACATCCATCAATAACAATCGATGCAGCCACTGCACAGGGTCTACTACACTCCCAGCTCCCATACCTACTGGTAAAACCACATTTTCAAGGCCCCATGAAAAGCCAGCAGAATTGAGGCCTATATGATTTCCAAGGAGATAATATATGCACATTAACTACAGCATATAAAATTATATTGTTCTTTGACTGACCATAGTCTTTTCATCTAATTCACAGGTTTTTGATGGAAGTGGATCCTTTTTATCTTACATAAATACATCTGCTGATCCACTTTATGGTCCTCAAGGTTTGGCTCTTACTTCAGATGGTCACGTCGTTGTTGCAGATTCTGGGAATCATTGCTTCAAAGTCTACAGATATTTACAGTAATGGTTGGAGTTGGATCATGTTTAAGAAATTGCTAGCTGCTGCTAGAGGCCAGTGTAGATAATATTCTGCTTCTTAAATATTTCTTCTGTTTCTTAAATATTTAAAATTTAAAACTGCAGGATCTCCAGTATGTTCATTCTTTTATTTTATTCCAGACCTACCTTGTTTACATAGAATTTGCATAGAATTTATATGCTCTGCACTGAACTTATCACAAGGATTAATAAATGAGACCCTACTTCCCCCTATACCCCTCCTAAATAAAACCTTCACAAATCCACTGGAATACTATACTGTGACTTGTAGAGCAGACATTTATAGATATATAAGTAATTGGATGTACACATGAAGAAGGAAATGGACTCAAGAAGGTACTTGATTCAGAAAAAATTGTTTTAAGTGTGAATGGAAGAAGCTGTTTAAATTTTCACATTTCAAAATTTTTACTAGTAATAATCAATCCAGCAGGATGTCTGGGAATCTTCTATATCACATTATTATTGTAGGTATTTCACTTATATAACATTATTCAGATTGACTTAGTAACTTTAAGTAGTTTATTTTAATTAAAAAGGATGTGACTAATCCTTTCTCTGTTAATTGGCAGACCTAATAGACTTAATTCTTAGCATTATAAGAACAAACACATTTTCTGTAGTGCGTGGATTGATGTACATATCTAGCAACTTTTCTACCATTCAATATGTTGTCAAGATTTTCTTGAAACCTGAAACTTTACTCTGGAAATGTAGGATAATGTAACTGCTGATAGTTCATAGAATCAAGTTCCAATTAACATCAGACTAATTCATTAAAAAAATGATGACTGTTATATCAGTTTAACTAATTTCACAACTGACATTTATACTTCATATATGTTCCTACAGTGGTTATGAAAGCAGTCAATTTTATTCAATTGCTTGTTTTTGCACAGGAAAACAAGCCGTATGTGTATCCTAGTAGAAATCTTGTATTACCAAAGGAAGTTTGGGTAGGTGACAAATTTTGAGGTGGAAGTCAGGGGTTACCAAAGCAGGGTATTTTTTTTATTTCAAAAATTTTATTGTTTGTGGTTACTGTACATAAGTGGAGGATATTGAAGGTACTTAATTAGTGTGAGGCTACATTGAGATTCCCAAAAAGTTCATTATTTTCTTCATTACAAATATGGATAATGTGAACATTAAAAAAACCAATTTTAACTATAGGCAATTTTGATGTACATGTTTTCTTGATGCCCGTTCTTGAGGTCTGAAATTTTACTTTTAGCGAAAGTTTCTTCTCTTATGCCTGCTTCTTAGTACAGGTCTTGTGATTTCCAGTTAATTGGGTTCACATCAGAGTGCAAAATGTGTTTCATTTTTATTTCCAACAGCAGCATAATTTTGAATAATATTGAATAATGTTTAGACCAAGTACGAATAAAACTGCAATCAACAGCAAATGACATTTGGCATTAGCTTTATGTAAGCATGTACTTCTTAGAGAGTTGTCAACATTTGAAATAATTGTATTTCCTAATTGTATTTCAGTCATGGGGCTCTCTAAATATATTTCAGCTACACTACTGGAATAGATGGAGCCCAATATCTTATCTAAAATACTGACATGACAGCTCTAATTGGACAAAAATAAAAAATTATGTAGTTCTGTTGCTAGATAATTGCCTATATTTTGGAATATGATTAAATGCTATTAAATTTGAAATGATTTAGTCACTCTTATCTAAACTAATGATAAGTATTGTTTTAATACTTAGCCAGTAATTTCAAATAATTTTATAAAACAATTGTCTTAAAATGAACATGCCAAGAATCTAATTTAAGAGTTCTTGGATATACAAAGAAATGTCTGCAAAGGCAATACACACTAGACATTATCTGTCCTAAACACCGAACCAATTTGAAAGCTGTTTGAATTTTAAGGGGAACTGGATTTCCTATTTATAATTTTATGAATATTTATTAATCATATGAACTATAACAAAATTGTAATTGTTACTGAGTTTCTGATATAAAAAGACATTTACAAATTGTTCCAAATGTTATGAACTTGATTTAAGGCATATTGTCATAACAATCTGGCTTAATGTTTGAGATGCTAATACTTTTGTAAAGATAGTCATATGATAAATACAAATATTTGCCTGAGTTTTTAAAAAGGATACCAAGCCAAATCCTATAGTGACCTAAATGGAAATGTTTTTAGTAAAAATCTGGGACATTTATATTCATTTTAATGAAACTTACTGTAGTTTTCAGTTCATTATATAAAGAATAGACTAGAGGCTAAATTGTCCTAAATTGATACATATATAGTATTTGATGCATGCAGGCATGTCCATGCATTCCTTAAAACACTTTCCTAAAATAGTTCCTCATTTCTAATAAAAATTAACTTAATAATGCTTAGCGATATTGGATTAAAAATTGAATTATCGCTTCTTTCCTTTGCAACTATGCTATCATTTGTTAAGGCAATGTGGCCTTCCCTTTGATAATTTTTTTTGTTATGCATGTTACTGTAA
Organism: Psammodynastes pulverulentus; assembly: GCA_025802295.1. Classification (NCBI taxonomy): domain Eukaryota; kingdom Metazoa; phylum Chordata; class Lepidosauria; order Squamata; family Psammodynastidae; genus Psammodynastes; species Psammodynastes pulverulentus. Next base: position 19,759,022 of record JAOYMU010000302.1, on the reverse strand, counting down.
ATTGACTGATGCTGCTAGAGATCTTCAAATACATCTCTTGATCTTAGCTAAAAGGCCAAGAAGTGAAGAGGCCTGTGGAATTGTAGATCCTTGCTAGAAGTTGAAAGTATAGAATCATTAGATGGCTGAAATAAGGCTAGATGAGTCTACTTTGAGTGTTTGAAAAATGCCTAGTCAAAATTGGATTGTTTCTTGCTCATCAATTTTCCAAAGCTCACTACTAAAGCATTTGTGCCCTGTAGGAAGTAACTGATTAGAAATTACTGTAAAACTTGCAGTATTACAGAACTGCATATACAAGAAACCAGTCTGGATCCAGATAAACATTTACCAGAATATAGGCATTTACTCTTCTAAATTAATATTCAAGAGTAGTATATGTGTAGATTCAGCCCATATCTGTGACTCTGCCAAACCTACAGTTACTTTTTAAGGTATATCTGTACTGCAAATGTAAACTAAATTAACAGACTCTGGGAGGCTGAATTGTTTTAGTTTATATTTGCAGAACAGACATCCCTCTTGTATCAAGTGGTGTTTATAGCTGCAGTAATGAGCAATGCATATGTGTTTAGTCAATGTAAACACTTGCTTGATATAAGTTTTTTTTAAATGTTAATTCGTTTTTGGATAAACTTGCAAAGTGTATATTGAAAGGTTTTTAACTGTAAAAAGCTGTTAAAATTAGTTGAGTTTTTACACTGATTTAAAGTTTCAGCAATGTAATGAGAAATTGTTCTCCATTATTGTTGACCTTTGTAAACATTACAGGGCTTTCAACTTTACAGCTACTTTTTCTTTGATATAACTGAAGATTTAGCATTGCCATATGAAAAAAGTGCCCATTAAGTTTTGCTTGTTGTGTGAAGAAATGATAGCAAAGAACAAAATGATGCTATCTATTGAAAATGCTGTTAAACTGTGAGCAGTGATTAAAAACATGCGTTCTGAAGAATGTATGAAAGGTACTCTTTTTCCTATAGTGTAGAATGATTCCTAATTGTTGATAGCTTCTAATGAATGTACAACAATGAACTGGATGTGTGCACAGCCTTAACCTCAAAAGTTTGCTTCCCCTCCCCCCTTTATGACATGGGAATGTTCCATAATAAGTAGCATATACTCTTATATCCCAGTGCTTGCAATTGAATTGTTTCACACATTGTATTTTTCAGGTTCTTAGAATAAATTAATTTTATTGTTGCTTTGTACATTCCCACTTTGTACGTCAGTTTCATCCCGATTTCATTTTTAGGTACATAAAGTTATTAAGCCTCATGTTTTCTGGAAATTATACTGAAATTGTAGGACTTGTATTATTTGTTATGCTCCCTTATCAGTTTTAATAGATGTATAATTTCTGTCTAGTTAAGGCTGAGGATGAAAGCTGTTCATTGAAGAATGTCTGTATGTAGATTTAGCTTCATGTGTGCCATGGTATTTTTTATGGTTTATCCTACAAAGCTTAAAAAACCCTTTTACCTTATTTTGGAACACTAAGAAAAACAAAGTCAAATGTGTATCTTTTATCATGCACAACCCTCCCCCAAATAAAACTGAATGAAAATTGTTTTGTGTTGTTTTTCAGAATTGAAGATGGTTGGGTTGCCACATTGTCCTCATTTGTCTTTATTGCTCATTTTCATTTTTAACAGGGAAGGTGTCAAGAAGTCTACCTACTGCATACAAAATAACTACATTTTAATTGTAAATCAGTATTTCAGAGCGTATGATGCCTATGTAGTAATAAGTCTATAGGCACATCCAAGGCATGGGTTAGGGTGCATGATTTTGCTTTCAGTCAAACTGTCTATGAAGATTCTCAGGCATCCAGTGATGATTGTCTCAAAGGTGTGTGTGTGTTTTTTAAAGGCAACTGGACTGATTTTTTTAAAAATTAAATTTAAATTTTATTTTTCTCAAAATAATCAAGTTGCCTTTAAAAAAATACTTTTGAGTCAACTGTGAACTCTTATACTTGTTGGGTTTTTTTGCTTTTCTTTGCTTCTAATAGAGAATAAAAGCATATTTGAAGAAAAAAATGAAAAAAATGAAAAAACAAAAATAAAATAGAGAAATTATATAAAATTTAATCATTTTTTGATTAAACTATAACTGCATATAAAATGATCTTTACAACCTGGTTCTTCAAATTATTATTGGAGTGTCAAGTCAATATTAAATAATTAACAAAAAAGTACAATAATCATCACTCAGAATAAACAACTAACAGTATAAAACAGCAGACCACATATATTAAATAGCCTTAAATGTAATGTTTAAATTGCCAAACCCAAACTATGAATAGTACAAGTCTATGTGCAGAATTATAATCCATAAATAGTTTGAGCAGATTAAATTTACTTACTGACTGACTTTCAAATACAAAGATATTTTGACATTAATGCACATTCCCAAAACTTAATCCACGATTCTGGATTAAGAAGGAATTATGTGTGATTTCTGGTAAAAGCTATAAAGTACACTTCCAACTGTTAGCTCTATCGAAGCTAAATCTATATACGTCTCAGGAATGTGAAGTTTGGTGATGTTTAGCAGAAAGACCGTTGTCAAGGAAAAAAAAATGAATTGCTTATTAATAATTCTCAGCAATGAGTGCAACTGCTATGGGATTTTATTTATTTAAATAATTTATTTAGTCATCCATCTCTCAACAGTGACTCTGGTCACTATACAGAAATTAAAGCCCAACAATTAATAGCCCATAACATGTCTTTAAAACAAGCATTAAAAACCCATGAACAACTGGCCCGAATGCCTAAAGAAAGAGCCTGCTGAGATTCTTCAAACACATCAATTATTTCATTCTGTTTATTCGTGTAGGGACAAATAAATGCCAGAAGAAATAAATATCTCAAAACTATGAGACCTTGGGCTGGAAGGTGGAGAACCTGAGTGCAGTAACAATCTGTTAACTCTTCCAGGGAAGAGCCACACATAACAGGAAAGAATCCTTGAAACCAGGGGCTAATCCCTGAAGGATTTGGCTCCCTTGACCATGGACAGTGGTTTAATGAAGGATTCCTGGCAAGATATACAAACTACATTTCACTGGAATGAAAATAGTCCGCATGTGTCTCACCAGAAAGGCATTTAATTAGACAAAATAGCAAACCAAATAAACTATCAAGAAGTGAAACCAATAACAGAATGTAGTATGAAAGTAGATACGGAATTTAAGAGATTGGCAGGAAACTGCAAGAATAACTATTAGGGATATCACTTCAGTTCTCAATATATTGCAATGCAAAAAATGCAGGATATGGAAAATGGGAAGAATTTGAAAAGTTAAACTTGCATAGGATTAAGTACAAATTCTTCAAGGAAAAGACTTAATAGAAAAGGAACGGGTATGGTAACTTTAAAAAAACCATATAAATCAAAGAATCATAACAGATAAACAGATAATCAGAGTTGGAAGGGACCTTGTAGGTCATCTAGTCCAACCCTGTGCACAAGCAGGAGATCCTACATCATTTCTGACAAGTGGCAGTCCAATCTCTTCTTGAAGGTCTCAAGTGATGGTGCTCCCACAACTTCCGAGGGCAAGCTGTTCCATTGGTTGGTTGTTCTCATTGGTTGGTCATTGATGGGTAGGATATTTCTTTTATCTGACCGTTGTTCTGGTTGCCGGCATTACCTTCTGTTTCTCAGGATTATTCCTTCTGCCCATTACGCCATCATGCTCCAAAGGAGGAGAGGGTGTGTCAGTAGGGGAAGAATTCTACTGTGTGAAAGAATTCTACTATGAGTTGTGCTGAAAGTAAATCTGTGTGTCCTATTCAGTGAATGAATCAAATCCCAGTTAAAGACAAAACCCGGAATGAAAAAAAAAAAAGCACCTGAAATCTACAGGAATGAAAGTTGTGGAGAAACATCAGCAATTACGTTTTTAAAAAAAGAGCTTGCATGAGGCAATTTGCATTTTAAAAGCCCCCATCAGATAAATCTATTTGTCAAAGAATGAAAAGAGGGCGATTTGCATTTTAAAAAAGGTTCTTAGGCAATTTACATTAACAGTTAATTATAGGAAGCTGTATAGGAACCTCCCTATGTTTTTGAGATACTGCAAACATGAATGGTGTTCAACATTAAAAAAAAAAGTCCAATAAAAAAAGAACTGGTTTAGAATATTGGCCCATTGATGTTGATTTTTAACATTTCAAGGATAAGCAGTTTTTAGGGTTCAGTAAGTTTGTAGTTCGACCTTAAAACTATTAAACAAAATGTGAACAAGATAGTTGGTTTATTCTTAGACTTGTAGGAATCAAACAGTCTTGTCAAAGGTGGATACCGTCAAACAATACAACTATAATTTATCTTCTACATGGGATGCATCCCTTAAAGATGTTCAGTTGCCTTTGGTTACATTCTTTAGGAAAACAGAGCCCTCCACCTTCTCTTTCACTGCTGAACAACTCTAACAACAGGAACTTCCCCCTAAATATGGTTGAAATATGTTTTTTTCCCCTGAAATGTCCACCCATTCATTCTAGTTAATGAGCCCTGGTGGGCAATGGTTAAAGTGCAGTATTTCAGGCAAACTCTGCCCACAGCCTGGAGTTTGATCCTGACAGACTCAAGGTTAATGCAGTCTTCCATTCTTCTGAGGTCGGTAAAATGATAATCCAGATAGTTGGGAGACAATATGCAATGCTGTAAAGTGCTATGGGCAGTGGTGGGATTCAACAGGTTCGCACCTATTCACGAGAACCAGTTGTAAACTTTCTAAGCAGTTCAGAGAACAGTTGTTGGAAGAAATCTCCTTTTGTTTTTTCCACTTTACAGGGCTAATCCTGTAAGGAAGGCAGGAGGGAAACATTCTGGTGTTATTTCTAGCCTAATCTTTATTCCTTGCTTACAGAAACTGCCTCTTGGTTAACCCATAGAACAGCTAAAGGTTTTTGGCAGTACGCCCAGACTTATTGTTGCCTGAACTCCACCCCATCACATGATCACCCAGCCATGCCTACCCAGTTGGTCATTAGGGCAGAGAACCAGTTGTTAAATTATTTGAAACCCACCACTGGCTATGGGCCAGTATATAAGCCTAAAATGCTATTTCTATTGCTAATCTTGGCATTCAAGAATGAGAGAACCAACTTTGTCTGCATAGAAGTCTTTCAGATATTTGAAAAATACCTCCCATTTAGCAGGTGACAGCACCTGGTGAATCTCATCTAGCCTTGGAAGTGAAGGAGGGAGCATCAAAAAATCCAGAGGCTATAAACTAGGTTGGAAGTTAAAAAAAAAAAGTATATCCTGGAAGGAGACAATGGCAAACCATTTTCATTCTATTGCCAAGAAAATAGCATCATCACAAAATCATCAGGAGCTCAACTTGGCTCCAGGGTGCCTTTGCTCTTATACTACCAACATGTCTCTAAAGCAGTCTTCTCCAGGTAAAAATATACAGCGTGTCAGTCCTGGCCCAGCTTGGTCCCCTAGAAAAGAAAGACTCTCGACTCCATTTGCAATAAAGAGTATACTTTTACTAAAAGCCAAGTGGTTACAGTACAGCAAAAAACAGAACAGAAGTTTTGAACATAAAGATTCTCCAGCTAATTTCCCTTTTTTTGTTCCACACCCCCTCCCCGTTATCTACCCACTGTCCAGTTACATTCAAAGAAATTGTTTTAGTAACAGTCCCTGTATGGTGGGCTGGATGGTGAGCCATTCCATTCCCTGGCCTCCGATGTCTCAGGATGACACAATGAGTGGTTTCTGTTTCCCCTTTCCCACAGCTCCCTCCCTACTCTACTTTATGGCAGGCTGGCATCTAGCAAAGCAAGGCTGAAGTTCAGGATGGCAGTTCTGACACATAGGTTTTGAAGGAAACGGTTCAGAGGCATGTTTCTTATCTATCGAATCTCTATGTCTGTACTAATTCTGAATTAAAATGTACTGGTGATTATCTTCTCTATGATTTTGTCTTGAATCTGGGTAGAAACTGGAGATTCCATTTTGATGATCATGGCTACCAAGACGTTTTTTCCTCCATTGCTGGCAGTAAATCCCGTAAGTTAACATGGCTTGAGTAAAGAACAAACACACGCCCTTCCACTCTTGCACTGATACATCTTTCATTCCTGCTGCACGCTGTGTGCAAGAACAAGGAAACTTTTCAAGCTTTGTTGATTCATCTGGATCAGGATGAATCTCTAGCAATCTTAATTAAAAATCAAAGGCAACCAGACTTTGCAAACAGAATTGGTTATCACTCCTGAGAGAAATCTCATATTTTGGAATTCATATCTTGAATCTCTGTCTTCTTTTAATTGCTCCTACATAATTGACATGATGTTGATATTATTGGCATTCATCCACCTGATTTGGGGGAGTGGGAGTGGGAAGATGGGAAAGAACCTGGCTGATTTTGCAACTACTGTATCCTCACATTTTTTTTCTTGTTCTATAGCCATTAAACTGCTTCATTGTCTGATATTTGTTTCTTTGGTTCCTTTATATCTTGATTCTCAGGACACATTGGGTCTTGAAGTGGTTTACCAAAAGTATAATTATAAAAGAGATACTTGTGCTTCTGCTGGTGTTGGAGAACTCTTGAGAATACTGTGGACAGCTAAGAAAACAAACAGATGTTTGATAATTCAACACATGAGCCCAGAGTTCTCGCCTGAGGCACAAATCACCAGATTCAAATTATCCTACAGGTAGCCCTCAACTTACAACACTTTGTTTATTGACCATTCAAAGATGCAACAGTACTGGAAAAAGTTGTTTATGACCATTGAACTGTCTCCATGTAATTCAAATTCAGACGCTTGGCAACTGATTCATATTTATGACAATGCAGTGTCCTGGGGTCATGTGATCTTCTCACAAGCAAAGTCAATGGGGAAGCCAGATTCACATAACAACCGTGATTCAGTTAACAACTGTGAAAAGAAAGGCATAAAACGGGGCAAAACTCACTTAACAAATGTTAGCAACGGAAATTTTGTGCTCAGTTGTGGTCCTAAGTCAAGGACTACCTGAACTTTGAGCACCTTATGGAAAGATCTAGTTCTGGAGATGGAAGGAAAGAAGATGACCAGCAGCAAGGTGGATGGACTCAATTATAGTGGCAATTAGAAGACTTGAACGACCAAGTCAGATCATCACCATGGTTACTAAGAGTCAAGGCTGACTTATGGCACATAATCTATCAATCTAACTAGGAATCACTGAAAAATATGCAACTAGCAACGCTTATTCCATTAAACATGAGCAAACCATTGTAAAATAGGCACGGGACTGAATACTCAAATCCATCGGCTTAATAATACTGTTTTGCTTATCTACTGTTTGAAGGGCTGTTGTACACTGTGGGATGCACTGCCTTAATCTGCTGGTTGGATGGATGAAAAACTGGCTATTGGAAACATCCCTTGATCCAACTCCCATGTTTAAGGCCTTCTCTGCTGGAGGTTGATTGGAGCAGCTCAAGCTCACACAGGTCTAATAATTCCCCTTAAATTTTTACAAGCTTATTCATGTTTGCTGTCAAACACATTACTTAGATTTCTGGAGGCGATTCCAAGAGACAAACCATTAATTACTTGAAACAGCACAAAATGTCTTTCTTGAGAGACATATCTGAAAACAATTCAACAGTTACACAGCCATGTTGATAAACCAAGTAGCAGCAACTTGTTTTTCCAAGAAACTTCAATTTAAAAGGACCAAGAAAAAGATTGGCAAGCAAATATGCCAACAGCTGAAATTTCCCTGAATGCCAATGATGGTCTTTCGATATTTTGGAGAAAAAGTTTCCTTGATCCTTCTCGAATGCTGTGGTCTCACCAGATTATGAACTCCAGTGAGGTACATAGAATGTGGTCACTGCATTGATGTGATCAAAGCTCCATCTGTTTGTTTTCTTTAATTTTTTAACCATACTTTATGAACACCTGGTCACCACACTATAAAAAAGATGTTGAGGCTCTGGAAAGAGTGCAGAGAGGAGCAACCAGGATGATTAGGGACTGGAGACTAAAATATATGAAGAACAGTTACAGGAACTGGGCATGGCTAGTCTAGTGAAGAGAAGGACCAGAGGAGACATGATAGCAGTGT
>JAOYMU010000302.1:19703778-19722657 GCA_025802295.1 Psammodynastes pulverulentus | reverse complement strand
TTTTTCTGCAGTTCTAATTATCCGTTGAAGTCTGTGTCTGTCTTGTTGGGTTGCAGAACCAAACCAGACAGTTATAGTGGTGCAGATGACAGACTCAATAATTCCTCTATAGAACTGTATCAGTAGCTCTTTGGGCAGTTTGAGCTTTCTGAGTTAGTGCAGAAATAACATTCTTTATTGTACTTTTTTGAGGTTTTTGATGTTAGGTGTCCATTTTAGGTCTTGAGATATGATAAGGTTAGGGTTAAGAGTTATTTTTATTTTTCATTTATAAAAACATCAATATTATGATTATTTTTTACCACATGCAACACCAATGTTATTGCATTTACCATATGCAATTACTAACTAACACATATTTCTTCTGCCATCTAATTAATCAAATGTTTCTCATGGTCCTTGAATTCATAATTTTTTTATTGGCAGAGCAATGCTAGTGTACATTCCTTTCATAAGAGACAAATGCTTTTCTAGTGATGTTTATTTCATTGTTACTCTATGCTGGGAGAAGTTCACCTGTGCTATAAGAACCTTGGCTGCATTCCAATTGTTAGAGGCCAGGAACTCTTGGTTCCTTGATGGGAAGAAAGAACTTAGAGCATTTAAAGGTTAATATAGATTACAACAAGGCTACTCAGAACATGCACAATTCAATTTGCAGGTACAGTATAGCTGCCATTTTAGTGAGAATTGGTACAGTGTAGAGAAAAAAACGGAATCAGATCAGAGGAAGGAATGCTAGGATGACAGAAATATTTTCAGCAAGTAATATAGAAATAAACAGGAGTTCTCTAAGATTCGGATATGAATAAAAGAGCTACATTTGTGTTGATTACACAGATGCAAGAGGGAAGAGTGCTTTGTTTAACTCCAAAATGAAATGAAGCCAAAGAAAAAGTAGAATATTAGAAATAGTAAAACAATGGATTCAAGAATCTTTTAAACATATGTTGAGTTGGTATTTCAAAACGTAATTTTAGCTATGTAATTTACTATGAATCAGATATTGCTAGTTTCATTGATAATACATACTCCCGGCTAGTTCATTGCACTAGCCTGAAGTACATATTATTAAATTACATCTGGCACTGTAGACATCAAAGCATCAGTGCCTAGATGCCATCTTTAATGTTATCAAATATGAAAATAATGAAACAAAGTTTTAGGGCAGAAATAATACCAGGCAATAAGATATTGATATTCTTACTTAAGATGATGTCAAATTTTAGTGATATGTGAGATCAAAATATTGTGATTTTTTTTTTCACATTTTATTTTTTTAAGATTAGTGCCCTGAATCTAAGAATTAACTGGCCCTTGATTTGCTGTTAGGATTTAAAAACTTCGTAAAGGCTAGCCTCCCCTAACAAACTTCTAGGGCAATGAAACTGATTCATGTTCTCTAGTCTATAGAATAAATGTACTTATGGTATTATCAGCATGGTACAGTGGCTGATATGCTGAACTGGGGGAGGGGCGGAGGGTGGAAGCCAGCTGGAGGTTCTGGGCCAAGCACTTCTTTCCAGCCTAATCAGAGTTAGACTATGTATCAAGCCAGCCGATAAACAAAGCTACTTTGTTGCTTCACACATAGATAGTTTTGCTATAATAACTAGGTAAGTACAATGCAAAAATAAGCAGACACTACAACCAGGCAGGATGAAGGTAAAAAGATGCTTAGAGTTTTCTGTTACAGCGTGATAGTAAGAAGCTTACCAAAGATCATGTGTTTGGTTTGTTCAGCTCTCATTTTATTGCTATTTCTTCTATGTATCCTTCGTACATTTTAGTCCTATTAGGTAGTAAGCAGAAGGTCAGACTCTTCAAATTTAATCATTGTTAGGAATGCCCTACTTTTATTACAGAAGAATTGTCTGATTTTAAATGATAAATATTATGTCTAACTTTTCTTTTGAGATTGAAATATAAGTCATATGTTTGGACAGAATTCAGCTTGCCAGATGCTGAGAGGAAGAATGACTTGTTTTCCACATTGGCCCAGTTTGTAACTTTTCGAGAATTCTTATAAGTGTGTATTAGGGCACAATTGTAAACTACATGCATGGTTTTTGTAAAATGGACGATGTGTCTTGTTTTAAACCTGAAACAAAACATATTAGGTTTCAAAAGTTTTGCCATAAAGGCTGTGGTCTGGCAGAACCCAAGAGACTTTGGAATGACCTTATGGATCTTGGTTAACTCTTGAAACTCTTCTGCTGAGTGCCCTTGTCATTCTGCAATTCTGTAAATCAATGCTAGGCTAGGGAGTAGTTTGGGAGGAATTCAATCTTTCTACTTCTTGCTATTAACAACGGGGCAAATTAATTTTCATCAAAATCACTGCGGAAGGAAGAATTAAAGCCAGTTCAGCAGTTTCTAAGCTTTGCTAATCTCTGAAAATAAATAAGCAGGGATAAACCTGATTAGTACTTGAATGAGAAACTACCAGGATTTCCTAGGATTTGTGACCAAGACTGATAAGTTGGAAAAAAGATCCTAAAAGAAGACAGTGGCAATCCATTTCTAGAACACAACACAACACCATTTACATAATAGTATAATCAAGTTCAACTCAATAGAGACATTTTCTCTCTGCACACCAATTCTGATCTAAATTTCAAGATGGTCAACAAGCAGAAAATATGTTTAAAGTTGTAAATGTCATAATAATAAAAAATAAAGTGACAGGGTGTGTCACTTTCTGAAGGGAAAATGCATACTTGCTAAGAACTATCTCAGACTGTCCCACCTCCCTATACTGAGATTACTTAAGGTGTAAGAGAGATTTTATTCTTGGCCCCCATATAAGTGTATCCAAGGATGTGAAAAATACATGTGAGATGTAAACTGTATGTATAATTGTATATGCAATGTATACATAATGAGAGATTGTAACATTTATATATATATATAATACAGAATAGATGTATATTTAAAAATTAGTATATATGTATGGTCAAATTCTAGTTTTCCATTTATATTTAAACTCTTCCTCACTACAATTGGTACATTTTAATAATTTTCACTATATTAACATTTAAGCAACAGTTTCCTATAAGATATAATAAAATGTGATTTATTATTACTTTTTGCAGGATTATTTGATTTTTTTTCTTTTTTCATAGTTGAAATATCTAATGAATTTCAGGAATTATTTCAGGAATAAAGTTTATGAGTGTACCATGTTTCCCCGAAAATATGACCTACCCTGAAAACAAGCCCTAGCTTGTTTTCATTCCTGTGCCTAATATAAGCCCAACCCCCAAAATAAGCCCTAGTTAAACCCCGCCCACCCTCTGTATGAAGTGGGGAGAGGCGCAAGTGCAAAAATCAAGCTAGAGTGGGAGTAGGGGGTTGGTGGTACACCACACACCTGCTTCCTTTAGGACCGCTGCAGCCAGGCTTCCCACACCCTGACACTTGTCATGCCAGTGCCCAACTTCTTCTGCGACCACCAGTGAAGTCACTTGCGCGCACAATGGCACACCACACCACACAGCGTCCTGCCGCAAGCAGCTGCACCAGCATGACAAGCCTTGCATCGTCGTGACGTGAGTGGCTCCATCGGCACAACGAGCCTTGAGGCATCCTTCTGAGAGCAGATCCACCAGCGCAACAAGCTTTGCGGTGTCCGTCCGAGAGCAGCTCCACTAATGTGACGAGCCTCATAACGTTCTGCCGTGAGCAGCTCCACTGGTTCGACAAGACCCGAGCTCCAGCAGCGGCAGGGCCAGCAGGCAGGGAGGGAAGAAGCCGGGGGCACTGAGAGTTTGACTTATTAGAGATGGTGGGGGCTGGCAATAGTAGTGCTCCAATTCCTGTTGGCCATTATGCTCGCCACCTCCTGCACATCAAAAAAATAAGACCTCCCTGAAAATAAGCCCGAGTGCTTATTTTGGGACCCAAAGGTCTTATTTTCAGGGAAACGTGGATAGAAAAAACATGGTTTAAGGTTTAGCTTTATTACTTTGGTATGGTGAAGGCTATATTTTCACCACTGTTACTGACTAAATAACATTACTAGATTGCTAAGTCAAATTGATTTTTATGAAATATAGCATCATTTGGAACTTTTTACCTTAAAAGAAATATGAGGGTTCAGGAAATTGTCCTATATGAAAAATTATGCATTATCAAAGCAAGTGAACAAGGTTATCATGCTAGGTATGCTTACAATCCTAAAAACTTGAGAACAGAGATTAAGGAAGAACTTTGTATAATGCAAAATTGTGAATTTGATGGGAACCAACTTGGGGACTTTAAAAGAAGAGCCAAAGCAGAATGTTCTGCATAGTACTGGTTGTTGGAGAACATTAGTAAGAAAATACCAAGGCCCTCAAATTTTATTTATAGTTTACCAGAAATGTCTGATAGATAATTATGTAAAAATGCTGATCTTTTACTGGCTGTCTTACATCCTATTAAAAGTGATTATAAATATTTAGTCATCAGTTCCAGATAAGTCAATTTGTGTAGTATCATTTCTGCAATTCAGAAAGATTTGCTAAACTAAGTAATACTATAAATTGAAAGACATTTTTGTTTCAAACATTAAAATGCTGGGATGTAGAAAGTTGAGATCCAAGATTGATTTTCCATCTTTGTTGCAAAAACGAAAGAGTTGCTGTATAAAGATATCATGTACTAAAATACCTTTTGAGAGACTTTTCCATAAAAGGCAATGTGGATAGAATAGATTCTACAATTTACTTGTCAGTGAATCAACAAAACAGAACCTTAGTAATATAGTTTGTATGATATGCTCTGGACATTCTAAGTTTTAACTGGAAATCCGATCATAAAAATTGCTATATTAGCAAACATTTCAGAGACATTAAAAATACAGTAACTCATCCAATAGACTATTTACTTATATATAATAAAAAGACATACTGCTAATCATTCATATTCTTAAATTCAGAACATGTAAAATATTCAGATTGTAGTGCTTTTTCTGTATTTATTATATTCATGCAGAGTTTATATCCTTTCAAACTATTAAAAATGCTTTTTTGTAAGCTTAGCAGCAGCTGCTGTCATCTACAAAGTTAAGATAATTTATGGAAATTAGAGAGGTATCAAGCGGTAAAAAACAATGAACTCTTGTGACATCTTAAAATAGCATTTTCCAAATTTTTTCCTTCATTGCCAAAACTATCAAATGTTCTTTTTACTATTTATCAGAAAGTCCTTATTTAAATGCCCCTGTGGTTTGTGTATTATTAGTCAAAGAAAAAACCCTTTTACCCAACTTTAGGTAATTTATCCAGGTTTGAGAAGAACTGTCTTAAAACCTAACAAATAATCTTCAAGGAATGATAATCCACTGAGGGTGTTCTGTTGCTGTAAATTAAACTAATTACCCCTCTGGAAAACTATTTGCTTAATTTAATACACATACGTCACCTATATATCTATGTTTTAGGTATGTAACATGTATATAAACATATATAGAAAATCGTATCAATGTTTCTTTACAAATATCTTGCATTTTTGTTATTCAGTATGCAAATTCAGGATTATCTCAGCAACACTGGAACTGGAAACTAGTGAAAATAGCCATCCAAAGACATAAACTGATAAATACATTTATCACAGTTGCTCATGGCTTAGTCATTTTTCAACTGTTGTACTGCAAGGTACCGTACATAGGAAGTCACAACTCATCGAGACTGCAGTAGTGCAGTGTTCTAGGTGTCTTGCAGTTTGTCCGTATTATACTGTAGTCCTAAATGTTAAGTGTTTTCCTCTCCACGTATTTTTGCACTGTATAATACCGTCTGTTATCCAACAGAAAGAAGCTACCCTACCATAGTCTTCCAGTAAATAGTTATTTTGTTATGATTAATTAACTATAATAGCCATCTTCTGAACAGGCATATTATAGAAACCTAAGCCTGTTTGAAACTAAATATTATTTCTTAAAATGAAAGTGAAATTGAAAAAAGAATATTGAATATAAATATTAATGTTTATATAATCTGAGATTTGCTTTTTCTTTTCCTCTAGTTCTCAGACTGTTGTCAGAAGAAAAAGGATTTAGAAGGAAGCATCAAGCAATCAAAAATTGGGCGGCAAGATACTGTAAGTTTTTTTCCAGAACACTGATTAGCAATCAATCAAGCCCCATTTGCCATGTGTAATTTTGCATGGTGATTCAAAGGCCCTAAAAAAATTACTGTATGACAATATCATCAAACCTTGTGACATTTTGTATATTTTTGTGGTGCCTCCTGAAATGATTGGGGGGGAATACCATGGTATCCCTATTTTGCCATATCCCAAGTCCAGATGGAATTCCAATTTGAAACTATTATAGTTGTCAGGATGAAAGTATGGGTTTTCTGTAAGTGGCACCTGTAGAATGCAGGGTTGTCTGTGTAATAGTACTAATATTATATGTTATGTGTGGGGAGTTTCTTTGAAATCCTACTTTTAAATATATTTTAGAAATCATTTTATTTCTAAATCCTTTTATAATTTGTTACACTTTTCTTTAAAGTTATTCATACCATACTAGATTATGAACGTGGATTTATAAGGATTGCAAAAGAGATGCCTTCTAATAATCTGCACATACTTGAACTGTTATTGTCAAAAATACTCATGCTTTTGCACTTAGACCTGAAATATATATTTAACAAATATAACAGTATAAATTCTGTCTAATTGCTGCCTCTGTAATTTTTGACTGTAAGAGATACAATATCCAGTTCGGTTGCTCTGTGCATAGACTTTTATCTGCCTTGTTAAGACAGTATGTTGCCCAGGATATACCATTGTGGAGGTAGTCCATATTTCATACCCCTTCATATACTTCATAGTTCAAGAAAGTCCCCTCAGGAAATATAGTTCAGGAATGTCCCTCAGGAAATTTTGAGGTACCTAGGATGACCTCACCCCAGCTGCACCAGAAGCAGTTAGATGGTTAGCTTCCTTAGATATTGAATTATAATATCTGTCTCATTGAAATTCCATGGCTCCATATTATGGTGATTTTATTATGTCTTTATTTTAATATATTATCTCCTATATTGTATTGTCTGCATATTAATTATAATACTGACATTTTATTTAAACTAAATTTACATATGCTGAGTAAATAAAATAAAAATTCTGTCTCATTGTATTACTGTCATAATTATATTATGCTTGTGTGTTATAGAAAAAAATGTTAGAGTGCACTAGTTTTTATCTGCTACATTTGAAAGAAATTGGATTCTCTGTATGTGCAGTGACCAGAAAACTTGATACATTTTAATGATAATGATGATTATTTTATTTTGGATTCTCCCAAATTAAATGTATTCAGGCAGAACGTGCAGCACTAATAAAAGAACTTAGTGCCTTACAACAGAAGAAAGACCATCTAAAGACAGAAGTAGATAAATACAAAGAATGTGATCCAGATATTGTTGAAGAAATCCGTAAGTTTTGTCTAGTATTATAATACAATACTGATTTTTTTCCAGGATTTTTCATAATAATCCCATTTTCATAGCTTTCAAACAGTGGTTTTTTTTCACTGATGATGGTTTAACACTTGATACCTCCTTCCTGGTCACAATCACCATGTACTTCCTTTTTGCTGTGTGGCTGTGTGGGTGGGTGTTGTATGCTAAGAGTATGAGAGCAGAATAGAAGATAGGTTTTGGAAAACATAAATTGTGGCTTGGATTAAGATGTCATATCTGTCATCTTGGTTTTTCTTACAGCGTGGTTATGTCTTCTTACAAAAGGACAAGATAAATCTATGTCAAAGGTAACTGGAGATTAGTGTATAAGGAGACAATCAAGTGGCATAGAGAACAAAGAAGAGAAGACTTAGAAAACTGGTTCAGCTGAATTGGTGCACATGTGAGCAGTGGATAAAATAACATAGCGGCAATATAGTCAGTGACATGTGGTTACTTTTGCCATTTTTGCTACCCCTGGTTGAGTCAGTATATGACTATGGTTACCACCATTTGGATGGCTAATGAAGATCAGGGCAGCCATTATTTGTAGATTAGGCTTTCACTTTGAAATCAATAAGGTTGTCTTAGAACTTAACTGTTGAATGATATTGTAGCCATGTTAGAATATGCCTGCTTAGAAGAGGAAAAACTGTTTTTGTTGTGTCTACCTACTGACCCTCATGGGTTCACACTTAGATATGTTGACAAACAGATATAGATTAAAACCATTCAGAACTGGGTGTGGAATGCCTTTTTACAGAGGAGACAGTCTCAACACAAAGGCTCAACACAAAGACAATAGGATTTAATAAGAATAATAGGTGAATGATTACAGAAGTCATTCTTTGAAGCTATTTATAGTACATAGTACATAGCTTCAAATGGAACAATTCTGGAACAATTTTCTGTTATTTTCCACATGGCAGCCATTCAGATGTTCATCTCTTCAAATATCATGTCTTCCTGTGATTTTCTTTAGAGGGACATCTAAAACTCCAATTGATTTTTTGTTTTCCTTTCCAGGTCTCTTAGCAACTTGGTTGTTCCCTGAACAAAATCCAGATTATCAATGTGTTTCATAATATATGATGCTCAGAACTGGGCACACTATTCTAAGTACAGTCTGACCAATTAAGAGTAGAAGGAATGAAGACCTTTCTTCGTCTGAACACTACTCTGAGTGATATAGTTTAGAATTAGTCCTTTCCTCTCCCCTCCCCTGCATAATACATCCGATTCATATTCAACTATGATACTCCAAAGCAGGTAGATTATTTTCAGATATACTTCTCCAGTATATGCTTCACCCTATTATCTTATATTCCTGCCTTAGATTAGGCAGAATGTGCAAGAAAACATTTTCTCAAGCAAGAGAAAAAACCATAATCTATCTGAAGAAAAACAGGTGAGATGCTTTGAATTTATGGATTAGGAAATCAACTTTGAGGTAATAAAGCTACCTGGAATACTAAAATTCCCAGCAGCATTATCTTCTGTGTTCTCTTGCCATTCTTGTTCTCTTTTGTCTTCCAACCCTTCATGGGTGGCTTTGACTGTTTTGGTTTGGGAAGGGGGTTCTGTAGTCCACTTCTTTTTAAAAAAAAAATGTATTTCTGTAAAGCTCCACTAACAGGTGGCACGCAGAGCCATCTCGGTGGGCATATGAGCCATCACCCAGCCGTCCATGTGCACGCGGCCTCCCCACCACCCAGCTGATTTTTGGGCGGTTTCTGGCTTCCGGGGAGTCTCTGGAGCCCGGGGGAGGCCTGTTTCCTGCTTCCAGAGGGCCTCGGGAGCCCAGGGGAGGCCCACGTGAAGAACCGGAAGTTGGGAAACGGGCCTATTTACGGCTTCCAGAGGGCCCCAGGAGCCTGGGGGAGGCCCACGTGCATTGCATTGTGGGTGTGGCACGTGCGTGTGGGTGCTATTGCACATGTGTGCGCTTTCGGCACTCCACAAGAAAAACATTTGCCATCACTGTCCTAGTATATTTCCCCAAATATCCTTGAATTTTTCCAAAATTAAATAAGTTTTCCTTTCTGTATTGGTGGGTTTCTTTTTTAGTTCTTTTTAATTGCCTCTAGTGTCCAGCCTTCAAAGTCTCCTCTTATGTTTTTCTCTAACCTGTAATAGTTTTCCATTGAAAGACTTTTTACACTTAGATTCAAAGTGTTGTACTGTATCTTTTAAACAGAATTTTAAGCAATCCACAAGAAAGTTTATTATAATTAATTTCAAAATGTTATTGCAAATCCAGTTGGCTCATTAGTCCATTAATAACTTTGCATATCAACATTCTAATCACCCTTTTGCTGTTCATTTCAGGTTTTTAAATTCTTAAAACTTAACACATTAACATTTTTTTGCTGAGGATTTGAAGGAGAATCATATGGTATGATGAAACTTGTGATGTCCCATGTTCTTAGTATCTAAAAGTAGTTACGAAGCAATTTTGTAAAGTGGTTAAGAAATGAGCAAACCCAAGTCTCCAAACTCGTGGCTTGAGCAAAGCTGATTTTTCCTTCACTTTGAGAGCTCTAAACCAGGGGTGTCAAACTCAAGGCCCATGGAGTGCTTAGATCTGGCTCATGGGGCTGCCCTGGAAACAGTGGAGGACCGGCTTGTGGTATTTCTGCCAACAAAAATGGAACCTGGGAGGGCCACGAGCAGGAGGCGTGTGGCATCCAGCACTCTGCCAGTGAAAACAGAGCTTGGGCTCCATTTTCACTGGCAAAGGGTTGCAGGACACCGAGCTGGGCACGCCTGCTTGGCACCCCTGAGGTCAACCACAACCCTGATGCGGTCCTCAATGAACTTGAATTTGAGTTTGACACCCGTGCTCTAAACCCTGGCAGTGTAACCATTGTTTTTGTCTCTGTGGGGAACCTCTGTTTGGAACATGCTTTAGTAATATAAGTATTGAAATTAAGTTTAAATGTCAGGAATAAATGCTTTCAGTTATTAACTACATGTTATTGGTAATAAAAACACTCATAAAAGTATTTGTGGATAACACAAATACTGAGAGGTGATCACTTAAAATATATTGTCTAATCTTTCAGGGTGTGAGTAAATTGGCTTCTTTTTTCCTTTTGTAAAGAGCTGCTTCTTTAGTTTCAATTTCTTTTACTTTTACTGGATGTGTTACAGTAAATCTGTTGTGCAAGAAAATTTTTGGACAATCCTGTTTGCTGTTTTCTGTGAAATCATTAGTTGCATGTATGTAGGTAAGCATTATCTCTTGCCACAACATGTATTATGGATTTCTCTTAAAATGCATAAGCAAAGTCACATCTTTACACTTCAGAGCAAGAAATATTAAAAGTTAGGCCTATATGGAACTAAATTGTTAAAATATTTGGTCTTTGAGTATTAATCAGCATGCATTGTAAAATCTAATAATACCAATAACATTGCTAATTCAAAAAACGTTTTTCAAAGATTACGGTAAGTAACAAAAGGTATAACTTGTCTTTTACTTGGTTTGTTGGCACTTGTCTTTGTTATTCAGCAGTGGAAGGGGATCTAAAAAATCTAATGCTGTATTTTTCAGTTTTACATAACCACACAGAGTAATTCCCAGTCTCCCACCCCTTAGATATCTGGATAGGAAGCAGCATGTCTTTAATATTTTGTATTAGTGCATACTACAAAAGTGGAAAAAAGAACAGAAAGAAAATTCTTCCTTTTATGATCTGTGAGCTAGCCATTTGTTTCAAGTTTGAACTGATACCATAAAATATTGCTAATTATTTAAGATTGCACTTCATATGTAGCTTAATGATACAGTGCAAATGTGTGGAAAATAAAGCACAGAAGATTTCCAGTTGATATATACTGTTTATGATAAATGGTGACCTTATGGCGACCTTATAAACAAAAGTTCAAAAACTTGTTCTGACAATTATATTGCTATTTCAGGGACTTTCCAAGGATTTATTGGATCACTACTATCCACTGTATCAATTGACTTTCCTTTTTGCATTTCTTGCCAAGCACAATAATTCTTTTTAATCCATCATGCACTTACATCAAAGTATTTATGTTTCTTCTTGCTGATTCTTGTCTCAAGGAAGCAATTAGCCTTTCTTTGATCCAGAACTGATTGACTGTTTCTTCTTGCAGACCCTGGTACTATTTGTAATGACCTTCAGATCCATAAATCCAAGGTGTATGTTTTTCAGTCTTTCCCAGTGTCCAGTTTTCACAACAATCAATTACTATTAGAAAGACTATGCTTTAATTATTCTGATCTTTGCTGTGATTGAAGTGTCCTTATTTTTCACGATCTCTTCTAGGTTTTTTTACTTTCTACTCTACAGTTATCTTCTCTATATTTCTCTGATATGTTTCCAACTATTCCATCTATTTTCACTGTGAGAAAATTCTCACATCTGTCAGATAAAGTCTCTCAACTTCATTTGGAATTAAACTTTGGCTAGGCAGGGTTTGGGTTTTTTTGGAAGTGATTAAGACACATCTGAACCCTGTTATCTGTGAGAAGCTTGAGCCAGTTTATTCTGAGCTTGGTTACTTGTGTTCTATGCTTCTCCTTGTTAAAGCTTCCTGGAGGTGGCATGTGGCTTGGTCCAAGTGGTGGTTAATTCCTTTTGGTGGAAGGGGCTGTACTTCCTGCCCCGAAGGAAGAGATGGTGCGCCTCCTTCCCAAGAGGTCTTCCTTGACCCAGCCTTGCTAGACAACTTTTGTCAGCCTCCAACCATTCGGGAAAGGTTGATGAGAGGGTAATTCTCAGCTTCAGAGAACCATGGATGAAACAAATTATTTGGGCCCTTTTCAGTCTAGGTTCAGGCCAGTGTATAGCACAGAGATGGGATTGGTTGCATTTGCTGATCACCTTTGGAGCAACTGTCTAGGTCATGGGTATCAAACTTGCTGCATCACGTTAATATCATGTGATATATCATGATGTTTTTCCCCTTCGTGGAGCTGGGGTGGGAGTGGCCTGCGTGTGACACATCTGGCCCATGGGCAGCCAGTTTGACACCCATGGTCTAGATTCTCCTGGCACGTTTTTTATACTATTGACCCTGATACCCTTTTGGGATAGCTTAAGAGTTTGGAATTTGGAATCATTGTTTTATGGTGGTTCTCCTTTTTTCTCAGTGGCATGTTCCAGTCTATGTTGGTGAAGGAATGTGAGGCCCTTGTGTGGGGCACCTCAGGGCTTAGGTGTCTCCCGTCTACTATCTATATGTGCAGGCTGTGCAAATCTGGGAGGTGATGAGTGGACTTCAAATCAATCCTGGCAAGATGCACTACCTTTGGGGGTTTTGGTCCCTCACTATCTGGTGACTTGCTATCTTTATGGTGTTGCACACCCTCAGACTGAATTGGTGTGCAGTCTGAGGGTCCTCTGGGATTCAGCTGTTGTTAGGGGGGATTTTGCACGGGTTTGTGTGGTGCAGTAGTTGTACCCTTTCCTAGTTCAGGAGCCTTTGTTAATGGTCCCTCACACCTTAGTCAGTTCCCATTTTGATTGTTACAATGTGTTTTACATGAGCTTGTCTTTGAATACCACTTGGAAGGTACAAGTGATCCAAATGGAACAGCACTCACAATATTGAGGGTTCTTAGGTATGCCCACATTATACTTTGTAGAGCAAGTTGGATAGGCTCCAAATTTCCTTCTGGCTGCAATTCAAGGCACTGGTTATTACTTTTAAAGCCCTACATGGTACAGGAACAGGTTATTTGCAGAATACCTGCCCTTCCCATGAGATCAGAAAAGGCAGGGCTGTCAAACTCATAGCCCGCGGGCCTGGATGCATCACACGCTAGCCCCACCCTGCCCCCCTAGGTTTAGTGAAGGGGGGGAAAGTCCCAATATGTCAGGTGACGCCGCTGTGACAACGTGAGTTTGACACCCCCGAGATAGGGTGAGCAAGGTCCAGATCCCTTCCCTGAAATCCTGCCACCCAATGGTAGCTCACAAATGTGCCTTTTCTGTGGCTACCCCTTACATTATGGAACCCCTAACCTCCAGGGTGATTTGGCAGCTCTCTCTTTTAGCCTTTCTGAAGACCATCAAGACCTGGCTTTTTACCCAGTTGCTGGGATAGAATCAGGATATCTGGAGCTAGTCGTGAGACATCCCAAGGTGGAATTGAGCACTGGCTTTTTGGTTTGATTTTATGGTTTTAAAATTGCTAGGTTTTATTGTTGTTACACACTGTCCAGAGTAGTGTTTAAAATGGGCATGCAAATATTTTAAATAAATATTCTGGAGAATATTTTGGGCTTAATTGAGGTTGAAAGTCGAGGATTACCTCTATAGTGCTATAGCAAAACATAATACTTGCATAAGAGAGAGAAGCATATATGCATCAGTTGTGCTACCATCTCAATCAATAGGCTTCTTGGTAGGTTTCTGCACTGTAGGTTAGAAAATCCTATACTACGCTAATTATAAAAAGTATACTTAAAATAGCATTTTAATTGATATAAATCAGCCTTAATTTAAATGGGATTGTGTCTCTTTAAACAATGTATTTCAATTATACTGTATAATACACTAATTTTGGATCCACCCTTTAAGTTCGATTTTACAATGGAAGCAAATTTGTATCTTAAAAATAAAAAGATATTGTACTCTAGAATTCGCCACTTTTTACTGTCTGCATTTGAATAGGTTTTCCCCCCAGTAGGTTACTCTTCTAATAACCTAGAGAACAGTCATTGCTTTTACAGTAGTTGTCTCATTAGTTAAATACAAAGAATTATTCTTTCAGAAAAGTACATAGCTGCAACTCAGAGCGTCTATCAACTATAATTTTGGAAGGTACTGGAATAAATGAATCCAAACCAAAGTTAGAATAGCATTATAGAAATGCTTTCTTTTGGATAGCGGCGGGGGGGGGGAGGGGAAGATTTATCGTATACTGTGTAACTTGATAACTAAGTGGAAAGTGTTTCAGAGTATTTGGCTATTGTTAACTGAAAAAGAAACTCTCAAATTTGTTTGTTGGTGGATATTTGCAAGCTGACAACTCATACTGGTCCAAGCTACTTCTTGTTTTGTAAATTCAGCTATGCATGCTTGATGATTTTTCAAGGTCAAAAGTTTTTTTTTCTTTTTCCTTATTTTACTACATTGCCAGTATATTCTCAATGAAAATTCAAATTATATTTATTTTTTTTATTAAAGTAATAGTTATTATTTCACAATATTCCACACTTTCTAAAATAACTTCATAAAAAGGTTGATGGTTCTAAAGTGATGGTTAAATCTCTTTTCTCGTCTTTCCCTTTCCCCTTTTGATTATAGTAAAACCAATACTTAAAATAATATATTCTCAAAAGAACAGTAGTATGCATAAATTTTGTCGTTAGTTGCCTTCCCACAAAGTATTTTTCCCTATTGAGTGCTGTTTCTAAGAAACATGTTGACAGTGGAAAAACTACTAGAAGTTATTTTATTATATTTCCAGAAATATATGACTGGGACTATATATGTATAACTGTATTATATCAGCAGTTGATACTTCATATTTTTCTTAGTCCTTAGTTAACAATTACTCTTTCGGCAACTTTTCAAAGTTGCAACAGCACCGAAGGAGTGATGCTCCAACAGTCACATCATTCTTTTAGTCATGTGTTTGTGATTCAGGCACTTGACAATCACCTCACACTAGGTGGTTGTAGCAGTGCGTGGTCACCTGATCAAAGTCAATGGGGAAGCCAGAAGGGAAGGTCACAAGTTGGTCCCATAAATCACTTCTGCCATCTTTTTTTCTAAGGAGCCCACTACAGAGTACGAGAATCTGCCCATACACAGTACACTCCTCACCTGCACTCTGTAGAACATGCACATCTGTCCAATATTTGCACAGCATTATAACAGCACTTTCCTTTTGTGGCCGCATTTGTTAGCACTCACCCATCTGCTGGCCTGCTTGCAGGCTGCCCAGAACCTGTGACTTCATGCTGGCTTCCTCATTGACTGCTTGTTGTCGGGCAGCAGTCTTCCAAAATCACAAGTCATGATCACATGAGGTCCTCGCTTGATAACCTGAAAACTTTGCTTAATCATGGCAACAAGGATTACCGAGATTACCGTCACTAAGCAATGCAGTCATGTGACATCACTCATGATAACCACATCACTTCCTGTTGGAAATTCCAGTCCCATTTGACTTTGTAACTTGAGGATTATCTGTGTCCTTGAGGTAGGGGAAGGCCTGCTCCTTCTAAATCTGCTTCCCCCCACGATATACTTCTTGATGTGCCACCAAAATGAGGGCAGCAAAGCTGCTGTCCTCACATGGAATCAGGACTGCACTTATAGGTGGCTGCTGCCTGTAAATTCAGAGATAAGAGCAAGTGCAGGGCACAAGCAGGGAGGAGTGTCTCCTTAGGAGTTTTTCTATTCTACAGAGGCTCCTAGGTTTTCTGCTCCCACTGTTTTTTCTATTCTGTAGCAAGCACAGAGCTTTTCCAGGCAAAGGAAAAAAACCAACCTAAAAATACCTTTTGGTTACTTGGGTAGGCTCTCTCTAGCAGAAAAGCACAAGAGATCATAGAGCCTCAGAGCTTCATGGCTAGAGAATGAATGGTCCTGCATCAGGGCATCTGGAAACCTGCTGGTCACTGACCTCTCTCAGCCTATAGCTCAAAATGTTGGTATACGGGATTGTATTGCATTTTCTGACAGAAAACTCAATTTGCCTGTCAGATCAATTTGTATTAGCTTTAGCCTGCCTCACTGGAACAGAATCAGGAACAGAGATAGAAACTGCATGTGATGACATGTCCTGAACAAATTTTTAGCAGGTCTTTGTGTCCTGAGAGCAAGGAGGCTGTCTTAATAACACTTAAGCAAACAATAGTTTGTCATGGATACTTGATGAAATTGTTGCAAGTTATTTATGTGACTTCTGCAATAACAAGTTGAGTGTTCTGTCTTTGTAAACCAATGGAGTGGTGCTTTAAAGCAAAGTTTTGTTTCATGTACATTGGAAGCTTCGGAAATGTTTTGTACAGACTGGTTAAAATTAACTCACGAGATAGAGCATTGGTCTGTAGTCCTATTTTGGGCCAACATTGACAAGATTGTTAACATTAATTTGGATGATTGTTAACTATTTATTCAGAATGCCTACATTTGTCTTAGAATTCTGGATTTGGAGGCTCTGGGGTCTGGCTAAAATATTATACAATACTTGCAGCGGAAATCTATAGCTGACTTGCAGCAATTTTATTTATTTATCAATATTTGGCAGAGGAGTAAAGGGGAATATATTTTAAAAATACAATGTGTGTTTTTTTTAATTCTGTTTGTATAAGATTTTTTAATGTGGGTTGCAAACTCTCATGAACTATAAGCCCATCTTTTTACAGATAGAATTGCAAGAGAGGGCAAGAGAAAAAGACTATGAAGAAGGAAAACATTGCAAAAATGCACAAGGGACTCAAAGACTAGGCTAGAGAGGAAAGAGAAAATGGGCTGTGGTTGTTATCACACTGTGTCTGCATGGGAGGAAAGAGCGAAAAACAGTTCATTGCCTGCCTATTTTTTTGCAAGCTGCGGGCATTTTGAAGCAGGTTTTTTACTTCTCTTTTTTTTTCCTTTGATTTCAGTGTATAAGAATGGCTATGTACAAAATAAGACCCAAATTTCAGAAATTATGCGAGAACACTCTTATTACAATTGGGGTTTCAAATTTTAAGTATTTTTACTTATTTCCAATAAAACAGATTTTTAAAGTTGTAAAGTTTTATCATTAGTTTGTTTGATATTTTGATTAAAATATTATTATTAAAAGTAACAGATTTATTTTTGATCCTACGCTAACTACAGTGAAATCATAATATTATTCATGATTCATGTTATCATTTCAGGGAATACATATCATTTTAGATGAGAACCTGTCTTTGTAATGTAATTAACAGGATCCTTTTTTCTTTTACCTTTTTTCTCCCTTTCATTTCTTTTAAATTTATTATGATGATTTTTAATCTGGTTATATTTTTATTTACTCAACAGTTTAATTTTAAAAATGAAAATGTTTTATATGTCATGGCACAGCCAAAAGTATGGAAGCTTTTCTAAATGCTTGCACTTTTTTTAAAGCAGCTAATTGATTTCATCTGCAAGTTTTAAATAAAATAGTTCTTTATGTTAGAGGCTTAGGACTTGGAGTTGGGCATTGTCCTGTCACATATTGAACATAGTTTATTTTGCAAATTAAGTCTTGCTAATACAGGTAGTCCTCGACTTACAACAGTTCACTTAGTGACCATTTGAAGTTACAACGGCACTCAATAATTACTTATGACAATTTTCACACTTATGAGTGTTGCAGCATCCTCTCAGTCACATGATTTACATTACATCATTGACAACTGATTCACATTGATGACTATTGCAGGGTCCCGGAGTCATGTGATCCTCTCTTGCGACCTTTTGACAAGCAAAGTCAATGGGGAAACCAGATTCACTTAACAACTGTGTTACTAATTTAATGACTGCAGTGCTTCACTTAATAAATGTGGCAAAACTCACTTAACAAATTCTCACTTGGCAACATAAATTCTGGGCTCAGTAGTGGGCATAAGTTGAGGACTATCTGCAGTGTAAATTTATAACAGTGAAACATTTTATGTTGCATTAATTTTTATCATCATTCCTAGAGACAAACTTATACACTGACCACAGTCATTAAAAATGCTAGACCGGTACTGACAAACCAGGGCTATGAGAGAATTATAAATAATTTCAGGATCTCACTATGGAAGCCTGGAAATCAGAAAATGGAGAGAAAGCTGTAAAACCTCATTTGCTACAAGAGCAGTTTCCATGTGTCCCAAGAGTCCTTTCCCTACAATCTTCTGAACAATAGAATAATAGAGTTGGAAGGGACCCTGGAGGTAGTCTAGTCCAACCCCCTGCCAAGGCAGAAAACTATACTTTTTCAGACAAATCGTTGTCCAATCTCTTATTAAAAACTTCCAGTGTTGGAATATTCACAACTTCTGGAGGCTAGTTGTTCCACTGATTAATTGTTCTAACTGTTAAGTGAACATAGGCTAGTCTACTGTAGAAATGTTTCAGGATTATTTTGGTGTGTGATTAAATAATCTCATAAAATCGATGTATATGTTTTAGGGGGGGGGGGATATTCACCTTAACCAGTGTTGTCTGTATCTATAAGCAAACAAACTCATTGGTGTAGAACTTTGGATACAGAAGCTTTTTCACTTTACACTTAAGAACTTTACTAGCTGCCAATTCCCATTTTATAAATTGTCCCATAGCAGAGGAAAGTGAATAACAAGAATATATGAACTGGCACATTAAGTTGCCCAAATAATTTATAACAAATGAGCAAGGGATTTATACTAAAGCAGGGATGTCCAAACTTGTCAACTTTAAGACTTTTGGACTTCAACTCCCAGGGAGTT
>JAOYMU010000302.1:19664539-19675989 GCA_025802295.1 Psammodynastes pulverulentus | reverse complement strand
CCTCTTCATTCTCCTTCCTTCCTTCCTTCCGTCCTTCCTTCCTTCCTTCCTTCCTTCCTTCCTTCTCTTCTTTTTCCTTCCCTCTTCCTTCTCCTTTCTTCTTCCTTTTCCTGTTTCCTTATTTTTCCTTCCTTGCTCTCTTCCCATCTCCCCTTTTTTCTTTGCCTTTCCTCTTTCCCTTTCTCCTTTCCTGTCCCTTTTTGCATGCTCAAATGCAAAAGAGGAAACACTTCTCCTTTTGTTTTGTTTTTAGTTTGTTCTGCTAGCCCTCTGCCAGTGAAAATGGAGGTTGGGGAAGCTGTGTGTGGTTCCCCCGGGTCCCGTCTTTGGCCGTGGCAGCCCCCTGCAGCCCTCTGCCAGTGAAAACGGAGCTCCATTTTCGCTGGCAGAGGTACTGTGGGCCGGTCCATTGCAGTTTCCACGGCGGCCCCGGGGGCCAGATCTAAGCACCCCACGGGCCAGATATGGCCCATGGGCCTTGAGTTTGACACCCCTGCTCTAAACTGTGCTGCTCCAGTAATTTATTTAGTTATTGATTAAACAAATGTATACGGCCGCCTAACTCACACACAGTGATTCCACACAGCTTACAACATTAAAAATCCACAATCTAAAACTCTTACTCCTTCTCCCCACAAGGCAGCAACAAATGCAATCCAACCAGCCACTTGATCAGCTCTGTATCAACCTATTAGATTATTAGTTAAATCATATCAAATAAAAAAAATGTATAAAAATCACTACTTGTCAGGCCAATACTGGGCAAAATCGGGGCTCACTGACTTATGCAAATGACTGGGAATTATGAGCGTTGTAATGGGTGAAGTTTGCTTTGAGAGACTATTGTTTTCAGAAAGCAAACACGGAGGGTTTTTTCAATGGAGGTTGTCAGACTGATTTCTACTCACTTTGGCTGTGAACTGCATTTCTCATTCATGCATGTTAATTCACTAAATGCATAACCTTTCACTGCATTATACGTGGTGGAAACTGGCAGATAATCCTACAGGGCCTGACCGCTGATACAGGCAATTAGGATGATATCTTTGCCATTCAATTTGCAAATCTCTAGTTGTTCCGCTCCCTGTGGTGTAAGAGAGAATGCTGACATCTCCATGAAGTTTGCCAAAAGCATATCGTGTGGGATCAAAAGGGGATTGGGGTGGACTTTATTTTTTTTGGTCATCAACTGATGATAGAAAAATAATCTACTGTATTGCAAGAATTAACAACTGGACTGTTGGAATCTTTAGGGGAACAAGACATTCTGGTCTACTAAGCCAAAACCCATGAAGCAGACGCAGGACTTACATGGCAGTAGGGCTTTGCTCACATGGTCATGAGTATCATTTTGATTTCTAACCAACAGATCTCAGGTTAGCCTTGCTATTTGTCCTGCACTGTAAGTAGAGTTGTACCCCTGCCTTGGTTTTCCCTTCCAATGGGCATTTATTGAAAAAGAAAATAAGACTAGATATTATCAAAAACAAGAATAACAACATAAAAAGGACTACCTTCTCTGTGGGGTGGGTTTTTTTTGGTGTAAACACATGTAGAAATCAAGAAAACATTGAAGAAGACAATGAGAAATCATTTCCATCTTACTGCCAGAAAAAAACAATGATATGGATGTGTCCATATACCATATTTTTCAGACTATAAGATGCTCCGAAGTATAAGATGCACCTAGCTTTTGAGGAGGAAAACAAGAAAAAAAAATCTGCCTCTGCCTCCCAGCAACTTGCCTCCTTGCAGCAAACAGGAAATAGCCTGGTCAGCTTCAGCACAGCCTGATTTAGCACAAGCAGCTGATTGTCGGTTGGATCTGCCGACGATCAGCTGTTTCAGGCTGCAGGGATCGCCATCGCCATCGCCTATTGCTGCCTCCACACGCCCCATTATCAGCCTCCGCATCCTGTTTTCGGCCAGGTGGCGGGGATCAGAACAGGCCGAGAAGAGGGCATGCAGAGGCCAAAAATGGGGCACACGGAGATGGAAATAGACGATGGCAATCCCTGCAGCCTGAAACAGCTGATTGATGGGAGGCAGATCCAACTGCTAATCAGCTGCTTGTGCTAAATCAGGCTATGCTGAAGCTGACCAGGCTGTTTGATGTTTGCTGCAAGGAAGCAAATTGCTGGGAGGCATAGACTGAAGGGTGGAGGCCAGCGGGTGGGCAGGGTTTCAGCAACCTTCAGCAACATTCGCTGTATAAGATGCACAGACATTTCCACCCACTTTTTTTTTGGGGGGGGGAGTACATCTTATACACCGAAAAATACAGTAATCAGGTTTTTCTTTAATTAGCTAGCATCCTTTCTTTGTTGCATCTGATTACACTTGATCTTGTAACTACTACCATATACTTGCGTATCATTAATCCGATCAAGCTAAATCCAGAAACCACCTTGAACTTTTAATACTCTATTTTATTTATCAATGAATTGGAAAAGATGAATATATAGCTGTTTCTAAACTATTGGTAAAATTACCATAATTTGGAACAGCATATAATATAGCATGTAATAGAACAATACCTGGTTCTTTTAAATTTTGAGATTAATTTTAAAAAATAATTGGTGATGTACAATTCTTTTTATATACTTCAGAATATCTTTGCCTTGTCTTTTTCAAATAGTATAAAATGAAGATGAAGAAATTTTGTTTTTTATACACCAAATTTATTATACAGTATTTATTATACAGTATCTGTCCTATATAACAGAGAGGGGGGTTTGAATGCATGAAAAAGACTGTGGAAGTGTTCCTTCCTAATAATCCATAGGATTTAATTGAGGGCCAGAAAGCCACAGTAGTGCTGATTGCTCTCAAAGTCAAATATATTTTGCCTCCGCCAAGCCCTTATGTAAAATAAACAATGTCTTTGTAACTCATGTATGCACATTTCACTAAAATGTACTTCCTCTTTAATTTTTTAAAAATGTTTCTGTAAAATTGAAGAATTAAAAAAGTGTAGAATACATTTTTTCATTATTGTGGACTTCTGTGCAATGAAATTACCAACTTTGAAGCTTACAATAATTGTTGCAATAATATTGCACATTTCAGGAAATGGGGAGGTTTTTCAAGTGCTGTTAGTATGTGCTCTAGTTTTACGGAAGATGCTGATCTGCAAACAATTCTTGTGCAAATGATGTGCTTTTAATAGATGTGAACCATGCAGTATATATAAAGGCATTTGTGAAACTGGGCTAAAGCTACCGTACTAAAGGTGTATAAGTAGAGTGGATACTAAAGGTGTATAAGTAGAGTGGATACTAAAGGTGTATAAGTAGAGTGGATACTAAAGGTGTACAAGTAGAGTGGATAAAAAAAGACAGGAATTGTCTAAAACAGTGTTTCTCAACCTTGGAGGCTTGAAGATGTACGGACTTCAACTCCCAGAATTCCCCAGTCAGAATTTCCCCATTTCCTTAGGAGAAATACGGAAGATAAGAAGGAACCAAGTTGTTAAGGAAAATTGTCACCTGAACCAGAGAAAAGAAGTTGGACCTGAACTTCCTGAACACCTGGGAAACCTTTCTGCAAATCCCATTAACAGCCACCAGATTTTTAAATGAACAAGGCAAAGAGTAGCTTCCATTACCACAGGGGTGTCAAACTCACGGCCTGCAGGCCGGATGCATCATGAGCTGGTTGTGACCATGCCTGGTTTAGCCAAGGGGGAAAAAGCTGTGACATGTCATGTGATGATGCCATGACGACGCAAGTTGGATACCTTGCATTACTGTAAATTAACAAAGCAAGCACTCTGGGGGATAAAAAGGTTTTGAAGCCTGCATGCTTTTTGCATTGTCTTTGGATCCAGATTTGCAGCTTCCATCCCTCTGGCAGGTTGACGACAGCTTAGTTGAGAAGGATGTGGGTATGTGTGGGTCGAGGTGTGTGTGTGTGTGTGAATGAGTGAGAGAAGAGAGGGCAGGGGGAGAACAAATTTACATTGTTATCAGTAAACTTGCTGTAACTTTAGATTTACTGGATCTCTTGTGTATTCTTTTGGAGTGAATGAATGTCAGTGTTTAGTTGAAAGAGATTTGAGTGGCTGTTGATCAGTAACACTTATGGTCACTCACTCATACACTCACAGCCCTGATCAACAGCCACTCAAATCACTTTCAAGCAAACACTGTTGATGGGATTTGTGCTTTTTTCAGGCTCATATAACCACACAGTATATTGCTACTTAGCAATTTTTCTCTTGAGGGATAAATTTTAGTAAAAGGAAAATAAAAACTTCACTGAGGGGAAGAACCTGCAAAAAACCAATCCCAAAACAAAACAGTTTGGCATTCTTTAAAATAGGCAACAGAGCTGTGATATTTTTAATATTCTTATGAAATTTGGTATAGATGCCTTCATTCATTTGCATTCCTGGCATTTTAAGAAAAACTTTCAGACCATTTACACAATGCTCTCCCCAAAAATGTGTGGCTCCTGGTGTTACCAGAAATTTCGACTTTATGACTGAATTTCAGCACTATCATTTGTCTGTAACATCCAAGCAATCAAGTAAAAGGAATTTACTTTTGTTTTTACATTTCTATTTTTTTTCCTTTTGAATTTGTATAGGTTAAATAAATAACTAAATAAATCTAATGTGGAAGGGCTTTTGCTGCATCCTGTGAATTCCTGGAAGAAGGCAGAAAGAATGAAAGTGGATTAGTTGCTGTTTCTCAAAAAATTTC
Source organism: Psammodynastes pulverulentus (assembly GCA_025802295.1). Classification (NCBI taxonomy): domain Eukaryota; kingdom Metazoa; phylum Chordata; class Lepidosauria; order Squamata; family Psammodynastidae; genus Psammodynastes; species Psammodynastes pulverulentus. Next base: position 19,671,283 of record JAOYMU010000302.1, on the reverse strand, counting down.
AAAGCACATTGAAATGTCAAAAAGTTACTAATTCCAGGATGAGTTGGAACAATGCATGCTCCAGTAATGACTGCCTTTCAAATATGTTTTGATGAACTACAAGAAAGGGTTGAAGAAAAGGGGATAAGTTATTGGAACGGGCATCATGTGAAGATGCTGAACAGTAGAATTCAACTTAAAATGCTTTCGTTCTTGTGTAACTGCATGAATGATTTGGGAAGTCTTTTCACAAAAATCCTTGTACAAAAAGGATTTGTTAAAAACAATTCCAAATTGCATGAGTTGACTACAACCACAATTGGCACCCAAATTTCTGTTGCTAAACAAGGCAGTTGTTTAAATGAGTCACAACTCACAACCATTTTACAACCTTTTTTGCTATTTTGTTAAATGAATCACTACAGTTGTTAAGTGAATCCCATGGTTGGTAAGCATACCCAGCTTCCTCCATTGGCTTTGCTTGTCAGACATCATCTCGGAAGGTTGAAAATGGTGATCACATGACCACAGAATGTTTCGACCATCGTAAACACATGGCAATTGCCAAGTGTCAAATTTTGATCACGTGATCATGGGAATCAGTAACAATCGTAAGCACAAGTATTGATGATAAGTCTCCCTTTTCAGTGCCTTTATACCTTTGGTCACTAAATGATTACCTTGAAGAATAGAGCAAATTTATCTTTCCTCCATGTTTGATTGTACTGCATTTTCCCATTGCTCACTGTAATAGCCTGGTACAGACTGTGGAGGTTGGTTGGGGATAAATAAAACAGCAGAGCATTCTGGCATTAACAAACTTCCACTTCTTGATTTAGACCAGAGGGTGGCAACCAATATTTCATGAATATTTATCTTAGAATGTGGGCATGCTGCAAATTAAAACACAGTATTTATATTCATGATCCAATTAAGCACCTTCGGGAAACAAGCCAAGAAAAAATGTGAACTGAGGAAATACCAAATATTCTTGTGAGGTGATATTAGAGTGTTATGTCACTGAATACATTTTGGATAAATGTTTTGTCATGGCCTTATCTACCGTGGCAATCATTTTTAGACCATTTTCAAAAAGTCTTAAAAGGTTGTTTTATACATGACAAATTTCATATGCACTGTCTCTGACGTATTCTTGGCATCACCTGGCATGATAAAGTTCCAAATAGTACAGTCTTGGAATGTGCTGGAAGTTCCAGCATGTATACACTATTGAAACAGTGACGTCTACGCTGGCTTGGGCATGTCATGAGAATGGCTGATGGGCGGATTCTGAAAGACCTCCTGTATGGAGAATTAGCACAGGGAAAGCGCCCTAGAGGGAGACCACAGCTGCTATATAAGGATATCTGCAAGAGAGATCTAAAGGTCTTGTGAATGAACATTAACAGCTGGGAAACCTTAACCTCTGATCGTTCAGCTTGGAGGCTAAAGACGCAGCATGGCCTTCTCCAATTCGAAGAGACTCTCGATAGGGCAGGCTGGGGCAAAGAGGCAGTCCTGGAACCAGCAAAATCTGGGGGCTGGCCAGGGACAGACTGTATCTGTCCTCAGGTGGAAGGGATTGCCACTCTCGGATTGGCCTTTTCAGCCACACTAGATGCTGTTTGAGGATCTCTGGTCAGAGCACGATACCAGAGTCTTTTGAGACTGAAGGATGCCGAAGAAGACATGACAGATTAAGAATTATCAGAATATGTCTAAAATGTCATATAAAATATTAGCAGGTTCAGAAGTATTTCTTTGCTTTAAATTAATATTCAGAAAATGTCCCACAAATAAAAAACTAAGGCAGCTAGATATAACAGAACAACAGAGCTGGAAGTGACCTTGGAGGTCTTCTAGTCTAACCCCCTACTTAGGCAGGAAACCCCCTTCTTAAAAATATCTCTCTTCTTAAAAACATCCTGCTGGAGCCCCACAACTTCTGGAGACAAGTCATTCCACTGATTAATTGTTTGAACTGTCAGGAAATGTCTCCTTATTAGAGTCTCCAATGCAGTTTGAAGTTAAGTATTTGTAGACTTAAAAGTTCATGAACTATAAAAAGTTTATGAAACTAAGATTGGGCCAGGAGCAAGGCAAGTAATATCCTGGGAAATCTCTAAGAACCCCGGGGTTAATGTCTAAGGAACTAAGGACCTTTCTCACTTTGGACAATATCAGTATTCATTAAGAAAACTGAACAACAATGGTGTGCAAGGCATAATTGCAAAGAAAAAGCCACTACTATCCCCCCCCCAAAAGTATTGCTGACCATTTATAGTTTGCAAAAGATCATGTGGATAAGTCAGAATGCTGTTAGAGGAATGTTCTTTGGCTGGATGAGACCAAAATAGAACTTTTTGGCTTCAATGAAAAATGTTATGTAGGACAAAAGGAAACCACAGCATGGGAATCTTATCTCATGTGTTAAACATGGTGGCCCATCCTATGTCATGAAAGCAGTTTTATGTTTGTGTCATGAAAGCAGTCAGAAGTGGAGATGGGCACAGGCCAGGAACTGGCCTTCTCCATGACTGTTGAGGCTTCTGGAATTCCTTACTCCCTGATGTAAAGATAGCCTCTCCTCCCTTTGAACATTTAAAAGAAAATGAAAGTAGTTTTTTCTACTGCTGGGTTTTCAGAAAATTTTAGAATTGTTGCCATGTAATTCTGCTCAGGTTTATGACTTTTCTGTTTTTAAATGGCATTAGGGTTCTTTTGAGTTTCCCAGAACCTAATGATTGGGATAGAAATCATGCAAGCTAATTAAATATAATTAAAAACAGCAATCTCTAGGGATGCCTATGGAAGTAAAAGCTAAAGTAAAATACAAATTGTTTCTGTTAATTGGTTCAGTCCTATGTTCATTTACAACAATCTTCATTTGAACAGACTGTTTGTAGCTCTGTATTAAGATGATTTTGGTTTTGTTTTCAGTTTGAAATGAAATTTGGCTTTAAAAAAAATAGGACTACACATCTGTTCTTCTTATGCATAATATTGATGTGTTCTTTGTATTATTTAGTTTGTCAGCCTGTCATTCTTCTTTTGAACTGCTCTGACTTTCGTAAGTTTCCTTTACTCTTTTCTCCAATTGTATTTTTCCAAATTTCATCTTTTGGATCCTTGTGAACTTTTGTTTCAGTTCAATTTGAAGATTCAAATGTAGGGCGCTTCTATCAAATTCGGAATCCATTGAAACTAGATGGATAGTGTTTCATAAAAAGAAAATATTGAGAAGTCTTGGTGAGGCAAATGCTAACCTCTGATTCTTCCAGAGTTGGGGTGACACTGGTCTGATTTTGATAGTAATGATAAACAAGCATTTCCTAGTAAGTCTTGTTCAACATTTTTGGGGCTGTGTAGGGTTAAAAAAAAAAGGTAAAGGTTTCCCTTGCCAGTTCTGTTCAACTCTAGGGGGCAGTGCTGATCTCCAATTCACAAGCCAAAAAGCCAGTGTTGTCCAAAGACGCTTCTGTGGTCATGTGTCCAACATGACTGTGCGCTGAAGATGTATGGAACACTGATACCTTCCTACCAGTAGGTACCTATTTATCTACTTGCATTTACATGCTTTCAAACTGCTAGGTTGGCAGAAGCTGAGGCAAGTAATGGGAGCTCACTCCATTACACAGTACTTAAATCTTGCATTGCCATCTTTCAGGTCAATAAGCCCAACATCTTAATTGTTTGGTTGCCACACACGTAGGGTGCATAGTCCAAATCATAATGGATGGGCCAGGAAAAATATTAAATTAAAATTTACATTGCATTAAGATTATACAAATAAAACATCATTGCTGCTCTTTCCTTATATATTAAATAATGTTCGTGTTCTACTATGTTAAAAATAGTTCATTCCCAAATTGATTTTTAAAATTTTTCATTATTTATCCCTTTCTTTGCAACAATGAATATTAGATGGATATCTGGTAACAACATTTTTTTAACCATAGATTAACAAAATACTGAACATAAAAGGAAGCATGATAAAGAACTAAAAAAGACAGACAAAATCTGTACAGATATAAATACTCCAAAAAAGCATTTGAAAATTAGAACCAGTTTGGTCTCAGTGGTTAAGGCAACAAGGCTTTATTTGGTAAATTATGGACATTAAGCCCATGGAGAAATAAAGTGGAAATTTCTGCATTAAAAAAATAGTCTAGAATTCCAGGTTTTCCTGGCAGCTTCCATCCAAGTACTAACCAGGCCTGGCTCTGCTTAGTTTATGGAGATAACCTATACATAATTGACTAGGTGCTTTCATGTACCTGCCTTAATTTGTGATGCAAACTTTTAAACATCAGAACTGCTGTCCTCAAAGCCCTATTTTACGCATTGATCCGTTTATATTGTTTCAGTAATTTAAAAGTGGAGACAAAATTTGAGTAAAAGTATCCTTAACTGAAGGATTCTTAAAAAAACGCTGTTAAAAATATTCAGGTAATATTATTTTCACACTTTAAAAACTGTTACTCTAAAGGTAGATGCATGCTTATTTTCCAATATTTGCTACATTGCATAATTAGAAATATTCCGTTAATTTGATCTGTTGCACTATTTTTCCAGTCATCTCCAATCTTTGGCTTTGGTAATATTTGAAATATTTGGCTATGGAGGCGCAGAATATCTGATAGGTACTAGGTTAAAAAAGATTGTCCTGTCCTGTTTCACTAACCTGTATTGTTTCAGAGGGAGAGTATACATTCTTTTGCCTTCCTCTGCATGAAAAATAAGTACAGGACTTACAACTGTTCATTTGTTGACCATTCGAAGTTACAACAGCACTGAAAAAAGTGACTTATGACTATTTTTCACACTTATGACCATTGCAGCATCCTCATGGTCATGTAATCAAAATTCAGATGCTTGGCAACTGGTTCATATTTGTGATGTCCCAGGGCCATGTGATATCCTTTTGCAATCTTCTGAGAAGCAAAGTCAGATTCATTAAAATAACCGTGTTACTAACTTAACAATTGTGGTCATAAGTCTAGGACTACCTGTATCCATCATAATTTTCTAGTAACAGAAACTATTGGTATACAACCCTTTTCAGGGATTCAGCAGATGGTTCGTGGAAAAGGAGCTTGAACAGACTGCAGCAGTTGAGTGTATGTAGCAGAAGATCTATCATAAATGTAAGCAGGCTTTTACAAATTCACTAGCCAAATAACTTGAGACAAAAAAAAAAAGAGGGGAAAATGTATCTTGCTCTGCCAGAACACCCGGTATTTTAAGAGGATATTTTAAGAGCAAAATTAGACTTCCAGAGCTCTTTTGGGAATGTTGTGCTGTCATTTGGTTAGCTGGTGGAAGGCTGCACCATATTTGGTGTTCTGATGTTCAATATTATTTTTAGTTTTCTCCTTCTCTAGATCCATTGCCCCATGCAGTCTCTGCATTATACCCCTTACTTTATGAAGACGTTTTTCAGTTTAAAATATTCCTTTGAAATACTTCCCAGTTGCTGTTGATTTCATTTCAATATAGGTAGATATTTAGAAGAACAAATGGGAAGTTTGATTACTATATCTGCTGACAAGACAATTTCCAAATGTCCCTTTTATTTTACCTGTAATGCTGGCTTCTCTCATTTGAGCTCAAACTTTGTCTTTCTTTATTCTTCAGCTCTATTTATTTTTTTCCAGCTGTCTTGATAATGCAAAAACAATTTGGAGAGGACAGAATTTAAAAAATGCTGACATAATCTTATTTGCTAAATAAATCATTTGGTGTAAAAGACCCTTCTCCATATATTTTCCCATACTTCTGTTAAGTAAACCCTGAAATAATTTGTCCATTTGTCTTTAGGAATGGACAAATTTGTCCATTTTACTTTCTCTCAGTTCCCAATATCAATTTTTATATCACAAGACCGCACTAGTTAATTTTTATTTTTTTATTTTTATTTTACAAAGCACCAAACCATATATAGCATCATGCGTATTTCTGATAATAAATTCATTATCTGTATTTTCTCCTATTGTACATACATTTGTTGGGTGTCAAGTTTTAAACTATGAGCAAAGAGCAATTGTTTTCTGGTTGCTTGTATACATTTTAGAAATGTGAATTTGATAAATTTGTATCACATTATAATTTTTTTTAAAAATCTTCCAGTCTCCCATGACTGGGTCTTTATGAAAGCCCTCCTGGCACGCAAGCTTTCTACACCTTGAGGGATGTAACAGTCAACTAAAGGACAGATAGTCCATATCTAAATTTCTGTCAGCATTGACTGTGTAAGGAGTGCAGAGAAGAACAGTAAAGCTGGAGGCTGAAACATATGATAAATGGTTATAGGAACTGGGTGTGTCTTATTTAATGAAGATAAAGACTAGGGATGACATGATAGCAGTCTTCCAATATTTGAGAGACTGTTACAAAGAAGAAGGGGACAACCTATGTTCCACATGAGGGCAAGACAAGAAGTAACCGATGGAAACTTATCAAAGCGAGATCCAACCTGGAATTAAGGAGACATTTCCTGACAGAGTAATTAATTCCGTGGAATGTGTTGTCTTCAGAAGTTTTGGATACTCCAACACTGGAGGTTTTTAAGAAGAAATTGGACAGACGGTTGTCCAGAATGGTATAGAGCAGTGGTTCCCAATCTGTGCGCCGCGGCTCCCTGGGGAGCCGTGCTATTGCCGTAAGGGCGCCGCGCCATTTCAGAAAACCTAGTGCGCATGCGCAGTTACAAGTAAAAAATGTAAAAAAACCCAGATGTACCCATTAAGGGAGCCGCGGAAAAAA
>JAOYMU010000302.1:19604974-19615350 GCA_025802295.1 Psammodynastes pulverulentus | reverse complement strand
CCCAAGGTCAAACACAACCCTGATGCAGCCCTCAATGAAATTGAGTTTGACACCCTTGCATTCATTCATTCATTGATCAGAGTAGAAAGACAAAAAATAAGGCTTTTCTTCTTCTTTGGGGGACATTTTTACAGGGTTCCTGAGCAGGCTGAACTGAAGCATGTGTGCAGTGAAAGACATGAACTCAGAACTACTATTAATATAAGAAATTGGTGTGCTCAAAGCAACGGGGAAACTTGCAAAGGAGATGACAAATCTGCACACAGGGAAGCAGGTAGGTAGTAAAATGTAAATGAAAGGCAAACAATAGTAACCAGTTTTTCATTTGAAATCCTTTTTTCTTATTTTAGTCCTCAAATCAAATCCAAGAAACAAATTGATTTGATTTGATGCTATTATAAGGAGAACATCCTAGTCTTAATATTTGACTGTTTGATTAGGAGAATGGGAACCAGTGACAAAATATAATGAACAAATCCATATTTATAAAACTTAACATTTCTAAACTTCAGGGATAGTCCTCATTTAGAAATGAACTCTCTCTTAGTTTGCCATTTGTTAAAATTGTATTAATCTTTCTATCTAACAAAAAATGGAATAGAAGAGAAAGTCTGATATCCTGGTAATCACACGTTCGCTTATTTACGAGAATGCAATGATGCGAGTGTTAACGTTTGGTTTTGTTAACTGCTTCCCAAAGAAGGTTTCTACCAGTGGCCCAAGAAGAAGTGCTTGGAGAGGTTTTGTTCAGATTCAAGTTCAGATTGTGGAAGTTCTTCTGGAAGTGTCCGGGCCAGTCGGGGCAGCTGGGGCAGCTGGAGCAGCACCAGCAGTTCGGATGGAGATAAGAAGATTCCTAGCAGACATTTCCTTCCATCAAGTATGTGGGAAAATACACAATATACATGCATGTCACTGCCTTACATTAAACTCTGACCCCCCCTCCCCAAATCTTAATAATAATTGCTATTTATAAAATAATCTTGAAAGTAATAAAAATATCTTAATGGCTGCTATTAAAGTGTTTAAAATAAACATACCTATTTTAGGGGATAATGCACAATCAGTTTATGATAAAGGGATTCTGATTAAATTAAATTTCCAGTGAACTTATTAACATATCTTCAGTCAAATATCTGAATATCACTTTTAAAGAATTTTATCCCACTTTTATTATTTTTATAAATAACTCAAGGCTCTTCCTCCTATTTTTCCCATAACGACAACTCTGTAAAGTGAATTCGGCTGACAGGGCATGACTTCCATGCCTAAGGCAGGTCTAGAACTCATGAGGTCCTGGTTGCTAGTCCAATGCCTTAACTGCCAGACCAAACTGGCTGTTTTATTTAAAAATTAACTTCCTGGCATTTTGAAGTTTAACTACAGATAATCCTTGCTTATTCAGCAACCATTCTAATTTCCAGTGGTGCTGAATGAGAAGAAATATGACCAGTCATTGAAGATGCAGCTATCACAGTGTCCCCATGATCATGTGATCATGATTTGTACACTTGGCAACTCACAGTTACAACAATCCCAGCATCCCACAGTCACGTGATCACCATTTTCAAACTTTACTGCTGGCTTCTGACAATTAAAGTCAATGGGGAAGCCAGCAGGGGGTACCAAAAGGCAATCACATGACGTGCTTAACAACTGTGTGGAATTTGCTTAATGATAACATTTGGAACTGCCATTGGCATGGTCATGCAATGCTGCTTTACAACTGCATAACATAGTTGGTGGTGCCAATTACCGTCATTAAGTGAGCACTACCAGTCTTTTCATTACCAATTCCTATTTGTTTTTCTTGTTAACCTTTATTAAATGTATTGGGATTACTATTTTGAATGCATTTTAATAATCTCATGAGTTAATAGCATAGTTTAATGGAACAATGAAGGCAAAGCCATTGAAATTATTATTTTTGAAGGCAAGGATACAAGTTTATTTATATAGTTATGTATCAAAAGAGCCATGGTGGCGCAGTGGTTAGAATGCAGTATTGCAGGCTAATTCTGCTGACTGCCAACAGTTCAATTCTTACCTGTTCAAAATTGACTCAGCCTTCCATCCTTCCAAGGTCAGTAAAATGAGAACCAAGATTGTTGGGGGGCAATATGCTGACTCTGAAAACTTCTCAGAGAGGGCTGTAAAGCATTGTGAAGCGGATATAAGTCTAAGTGACTATTACTATCAAATTTATATATTATGACTTAATTATTACTGGTATTGTGGTCTTAGATGCTAGTTCTGGATGGGAGTACTATGTCTGTTCCTCAATCTTTTTCTTTTCTGTGACTTTTTGGAATCTCTACAGAAAAGAAAGAAAATCTCTAGAAAGATGCTAAAAGTTCTGTTAGGGACTGCCTGTTAAATCTTATAGTCCCAAAGTCAGTGTATTGTATATATGTTATTGCAGTCTCTGATTCTTAATTTTGCTTTGTGCAGGGGAAAGCATTTCATGTAATGATTTTTCACCTGATACGCCCATCACTTTAAATCTTTCCCACAACATCTGCAACACCAGGTAAAGACTTTTAATAGTTCCTCTTTTCTATAGATCAGGGGTCTCCAACCTTGACAACTTGCTGGCTGGGGAATTCTGGGAGTTGAAGTCCGCCAAAGCTTGGAGACCCCTGCTATAGATCACTCACAGATCAACTGTTTCAAATATAATTAGCAAAGAAGATGAAAAGCAAATATTCTAATTCTAAACTTACTTATACGTTTGATAATGCTTTTTTACTGTTTATTTCACATAAAATATTAAAGTGCCCCCTTTTTTGGCTTAACAATAAAAATGTATATTGTAATCCTTCACAGCTCTTGCTTATGCCCATGTTTTTGAGAGCCATAGAGTAGTGGTTTGCCATACCGTATGGGATGGTTTTTTTTCTCACTGTAGTTAAGTCTTAGTTTTTCTTAGTAATATTAACCAAATCTGACTATATTTTGAGATCAGACAAAAGAACAATTAGTTGCTGCCATGCGAATATTTTGATCAAAAACCTGTACAGTCATTTTTCTACTTGGTTATATTAGATACCATGCCTGGAATATATGTGTATATATATGTCCATTTATGAACATAACCATGGTCATACTCTTTGCAGCAGAAAAGTTACATTGGTCACTAACAATATTAAAATATTTATCTTTATTTTTAGTAGAGAAGTGAATAGTATCACACAGTATCCAGAAAATTTGTGTCCCAGCTTCACTGATATAACCACAGAGCAAGACAAAAATGAAGGTTGGTTAATTTTAAAAAATCTGATACAGTAACTAAATCATATCAATTTCATGCATAATTTTTATTGTTTGTAATATAAGGCAGATCATCCAAACAGTCCTGCATTATTCATTTTTTTCCTGATATATCCAATGTTATATGACTAATGATTAACTTATCTTTAATGTTGTTTCACTAAGATTTATGTAACTCAAGTGAAATTAGGTAGCTTGTTTAGGGTGAACGATTGCTTAAATTTCACTAACTTAACAGGAATACATTAGATATGTATTTCTTTCTTTTTTCCTCTATTGAAAGATAATGTGCCCTCAAGGTTTTGTTATTATTAATTGTTCTTTTTTTAATTTCTTATTTACTGAAACTTTGATTCAGAAATCTGAAGCTTCATTGAGTACATCTAGCATCCTGCCTCTTTGACAAAATTGGACGGGATCTACAGGCAGTATCCATTTAAAAGAAGATAAAGTCTAGATGAAATCCTAATCAAATAAATAAGTGGAAAGGAGCTTTTTAAAATGTAATTTTTAAGTTGATAAGTTACTAAAATTGTTTATATAGGTTGTCCTCAGTTACAAAAGCAGTGTAGTGGGGAAGCCAGATTTGCTTAACAATCGCGTTACTAACTTAACAACTCCAGTGATTCACTTAACAACTGTGGCAAGAAAGGTCATAAAATGAGCCAAAACACGCTTAACATCTGTTTTGCTTAGCAATGGAAATTTGGGGCTCAATTGTGGTTATAATTTGAGGACTACCTGTATTTTTTTGATGAAGGAGGAAGTCACTTTATATATTTCTCTTCTTTTGACTGACCATATTCTTATTTTTCCTTGTTTTTATGTTTTTTCTATTTTTGATTTTTCTGCTTTCCATTTTATTGTTTTTTTTAGTTTGCATTAGTTTTTATTGTTGTAAATTGCAATCTTTAATAAAAGTACTATAAAAAATTAAAATGCCATTTCCCCCCCAAAATAACAACTGCTGATCAGCTTATTGTTCACAAAAGGTCAAAAATAAGTCTGATGACAGAGCTAAAATAAGTTTGCATTTTCTCCTTTCTGAATACCTTAATCAAGAATACCAACTTTCATGTAAATAGATTGACATAGTACGGTGATTGGATTTACTTCGCTTTTTTATGGGCAGATATTAGGAAAATGACAGACAGCAAACCCTCAGAAATTAGGTAGAAAATTATGCCAGATATAAATAAATGAACAAACAAATTAAGTTTTATTGGCTCTTTTTTGGTCTAATTAATTGCCATCTAAGTCATAAAATGTGAATGATGAATGGGAGCATAAAGTAGTTAAAACAGAAAGACTTGCTCATCCAGCATTTTCAGAACAAATATCCACTTCCCATTCTTCTATTTCCCACAGGCTCCCATTTTTCAATATTCCTACTTCTGGAAGGTGTGTTTCAAAAGACTGGAATAGTCCTGTGAATATAATAATTCAGCATCGTCCTCTAAAATTTATTGGTCTCAAATGCACAGGGTTACAAAAGGAGAGTTTGGGACTAACTTATCACTTTCTGCAAATATATTATCTTTCCCAGAATCTCTTAAGAATTCAGCTTTGGTCTATAGCAGGGGTGTCAAACTCACAGCAAGTATCGGGACTTTATTCCCCTTCACTAAAGTGGGCATGGCCAGCACGTGACACATCCGGGAGTTTGACAGCCCTGGTCTATAAAAAAACCCTCACTTGGAATTGGAATTTCTGTTGTTAAGTGATGCCATCGTAAAAAAGATTTATCATGTGATTGCATCACTTATCAGCAGCAATGCTGCCAGTGCTGACATTAAGGATTGTGGTTCATTAAGCAAAGAGCTCACATGACTATGATTGGCAACTTCCTGCCAGCTTCCCACAAGCAAAGCCAGGAAGTTGCAAATTCCAGGTGGCTCACAGGCTAGCGGGTTGAGGCTCTGTAGCGGCACTCTGGAGAAAAAGCAGGAGGAGTTTCTTGCAACTTTCCCTCATGGCTTCCCTGCTGACTTTGCTTGTGGGAATCTGGCAGGGAAGATGACAAATTGCAGTCCTACGGCCACAACACACTGCAATTGTGTGAGACAATTGCTAAGCCACTCAGATTACATTCCCATGACCATGGAAATGCTGTAGCATCCAGAACTTTTGAAAGAGTCGTCAGTAAATTTTGTTCAGCACATATCTCCTGAATTTGCAGAGTTTGATACTGGCTGAAAAGTCGTAACTTTTACAACGAATTGATATGATGGATAATCTTCAGCCTTATGGCCTTCAAATATATCAAAACTGTATAAGTGGCTAGAATGTTGTATATTATAAAATTTAATTTGTTTGTATGGAGATACAATGTCGCATAGCATTGTAATACTGATGCTTGAAAGTTTTTTAAAAATACGTTTTGTGTAAATATATAACATGCTATAAATTTTATTTGCCTTTCTAGGTCTCTATCCAGCAGGAGATTTGTGGTCATCCCAGCCTATCTGCCTGACAAATAGCATGAATTACAGTCTTGAGAACAATGTGTCATGCATGATCCAGGAAAATCCTTCATTACATAATGGGCAGGTTTTTTAAATTTATTATTTATATATATATATATATATTACTATGATCTTCACGGTCTGAGATTGTGTTGGGGGTGGGAGCTGGAAGTTGTCCTCTCATGTCTGGAAGATGTGGTGGGATCCAGATTAGGAGGGGTGTTCTACGTATTTATTAGAAATACGTTTTTGTTGTGACTTTTGAGCCAAAGTATTGGTTTTAATTCAGTCTTTCTGAAATTGTTCTTACATTTTTTTTATCTTTCAATAGCTTTGTTGATTGGAATCCACCCTGTGATGGCCAGCTTAACATGTACTGTCCGGTAGAAGTGAATGAGTATGGTAAGTCTTCTACAGAACCATTAGTATTTTATATATGGAAATAGGTGCACTTAAGTAGGCATTCAGAATTCCATTGAATAGCTTTGATGGTTATCCTAGCTTTTGTATGTGCCTTTTGGTCTCCTGTCCAGATTACACTGTCAGCACACTCAAGTTTGGCTTATGGTCACTCCCTCACACACAGACTCACAACCCTGGAAAATAGCCACACTGACATCACTTTCAACCGAATACCGAAGCATGATCGGTTCTTTAGAATACCTGGAGACTTGGTGAATGTAAAGTAACAGTAGAACTTTACTGATTACAATAGATATATAGTTGCTCTTTCTCGCACACACTCATTCACACTTTCCCATGTTTTTCTCAATTAGATTGGCAGGCATTCGCCAGAGGGACAGAAGCTGCCAAGTCTGGATCCAAAAACGATTGTAGTCAGGAGTTCTTTTGTTCCCCAATAAAGCCTTGCTTGCTTGCTTTGTTGATTGACAAGACTAGCAACTACTCTTTCCTTGTTAATTTTCAAATCTGGTAGCTGTTGATGGGATTTGGGGAAGGGCTTCCCATGTTCTCAGGCCCAACTTCTTTTGTCTGGGTCAGGTGACATTTTTTCCCTTCTTTCCTTAACAGCTTAGTTCCTTTTTATCTATTTCCCCAAAAGGGATCATTTAGAATAGATTCCTGGCTTTTATCCACCCTGCTTACTTGCCTGCTTTGTCTTTAGATATGGCAGCTTGCCTGTTTCAGTTTCACAGCACCTTCAATATCTGTGAAATGGATTTCGTTATTCACTCACCCAACCTATATTATTATTTAATATAGACCAGGGGTGTCAAATTCAAGGCCAGGGATGCTTAGATCTGGCCCACAGGATCACCCTGGAAACAATGAAGGACCGGCCCGCAGTGCCTGTACCAGTGAAAACTGGTACGAGCAGGGCTTTTTTTCCACCGGAACTTGGCGGAACTGCGTTCCGGGACCTTTTCAGAGTCCGTGTCACGTGGTCCGTCTCGACCAATCGCGCGCTATCATTTCTGGGGTTTTTTAGCGCGACGACGGGGGTGCATTCCGGCAACTTTCTTCGGAGAAGAAAAGCCTTGGTTGTGGTACAGATGTACTTCACAATAGGCTGGTACAGAAATAAATCCATAAATTGATTTTAAATATGTTGTCTACCTCTGCTTAAAATGAACTTTGAAATTTAAAAAAATGAATTATAATGGAGCACTGAAAAGTTTAAGCTCTTCATTTTCTCACACAGAATAATTGCCTAAGCTTCAAACATTCCACTGATTTGTTATATTTCAGTTTGATTAAACAAAACAAAACAAACCATTTTCATATAATGCACTGGTGGGCTAAAGGGTTAATCTACTGATATAGTTCTGATTTTCATAAAAATGATGAGGGAAGACATTTTGGTAATGTAATTACTTCTTTATAAAATAATGGTGAGCAATAAAAATTAGTAGGTAACCTATATGGATTTGTGGTTTGTGTACATCCTTCTAAATCATTTTAGTCAGTGCTGCTTTGTTGTTGCTGTTTGCCAGGGACTGCCAGGTTCTTCATAAGCATGGTTGTAAAACTCACCTTCTAGACAAGTCAGAAAATTAGCTTGCATGGCAAAAGATTCAGAGACATGACTCAACAAAGTTAATCTCCTTATGGCAGACAAGAATGAAGGATTTTCCCCCCTCTCACCCACAGAATCAGACATATCCTCACGTATTTCTTCACTGGGGAATCACTATTTTCCACTCCGCTGCAGTATTTCTACTTAGTGGTCTAAAGGTGATGAGATGTCACTATTTTAATGTAGGTGGGAGGAGGAGGAGGAGGCTCCCCACTTCCCTGTTTTAGAAAGTGAACCAACTGTATTTATACCTTGGTCTGGAAATGGTTATTAGTTAATTTGTTTGTTTTTATCGATATGAGTGCCTGACTTCACAAAGAATGCACCTGAACAGAAATGTCTAGAGCAGGGGTATTGAACTGGATATCTTTGAGGGCCAGATCAGCATTGTAGTTCTCCACGGGCCAGCTGGGGGATGGGGAGGGGGAGGGAGATGGGCGGACGCCTGCTGCAGCACCCTGCCAGCCAAAGTGGGGCATGGGGGTCCTCGCACATTGCCCCCCGCAGCCCATTTTTGGCCTCCACTGCCTCCTGCAGCACTCTGCCAGCTGGGGGGGTCATGCACCCCCCACCCCTTTTTGGTTGGCAGAGGCACCACGGGCTAATCCTTTGATATTTCCAAGCTGGCCCTGCAGGCCAGATCTAAGCACCCCATGGGCCGGATCCAGCCCTCGGGCCTTGAGTTTGACACCCTTCATCTAGAGGACAAAATTGCCTTCCAAGTCTGAAGTGGAATATAAATGTACAACTTCCAAGGCTAATTAATAGCATTAGCTTTTTCTCGATGGGCTGAAAGTGGACTGCTTGCTGGGCATCAGACTCCTATTTAAGAGGTACCTTCTTCATGGTAAAATAGAGTCAATGGGATGGTCATGGCATCCATCTTCAACAATAAGTCCTGATAAGATTTCAAGTGTTTTTTTTAAATAGTTCTTGTTCCCACCCTAATCAAGCAAATCAGTTTTGCCATTTCTGCAAGTTTTTCTATCTTCACCCTCCATTCCTCCATTGTGGGTTCCTTGAGTATATTTCTGTATCATGTAGTTGGCAATGGATTGTTTCAAGTGAATAATAAAAGTGATTAGGAGATTTCTTTAAAACTATATTGTAGAATTTCAATTTTAAGTTTATTTAGTTAAGAGGCATAACGAAAAGATATGTCACAAGAATGCCAAACATATTTTATTTTTCAATACAGTACTGTAATAACCAACTTTTGAAAAATATCTCATATTCAGAATTTTGCACTGAATACATAATTTGTTTCTATGGATATACTTCTGCTTTTTATAATTGTCATCTCTTAAAAAGTAATGATGCTTTCCTCTTATCTGATCAATAAAATAAATATATTTTGAAATAAGGGATAACAATGTTTGGATGTTTTTCTCTCTAAACCTTTCTTCTCCTAATCATTTAGCGATTCTAGCATTCCTTAGAGAAGGACATTTTGTTGATTTGTATTGAAGCATTGTCTGCCAACATCCTATGGGCTTATCATTATAAATCTTCCTGTTATGGTGTTTGTACTTTCAATGTGGTTTGGTGGTTTTTATAGAATACAGCACTGTAGGAAACAAGACAGCTAGCTTTTCAACAAATTGTAGAATTAAAAAAACAGGTGTTTTTAAAATATGCTCACAAGGATGAACATTTTAAAAAAAATCTAGTGCTGCTTCACTTACGTGTTACCTGCTATTTCAAAGCAAGACATTGAGAAATGAATTTAACATGAGTTATTTGAGTAGCACAACCTTAAACATATAGATTTTGATGCTTCTTTTAATGAATTTCTTGATCCCAGGTTTTTAGTTGATACCATTCTATTTTATTGCTGTAATAGTTTCATCAATTTTAACTGTCTTGTGTCCAGATTTCTTGATTTTTTTTTTGTGGAGTAATGACTGGCAAATAGGGTGAATAAACTGGTCTCAGCAATTTGATATGCTCTTGGTTCCTCATTGTTATTGATGAAGATGAATTTTACCTTTTTGCAAAGGAAAGAAACATTTAGCCAGTCAACTTCATGTCATTTCATTAAAGGAGAAACCCATACAACTGGAATTATCCTTTTTAATAACCGATCTAATGAACAGCAGAATTCTCTGGCTGAATATGAATCACTTATTAATATTAATTGACATTAAATCTGCCAGTAGTGGTGGCCAAGACCACCTAAATGACATTCAGTGTTTACTGTATAATATGTGTTTAGCCATCTGGGAAATGTGTGTGTTACATTTATTTTCTAGAGTGGATATTATTTGCCTTTCTGAATTTTACTGCTGATTAGGCTAAAAATACCAACTTTATAAGTAACTAAATGTTGATTGACACATAAGACCATTATTGACTATTGTGTAAATGAATACATATTAAAAACTTCCTTCTCGGTTCATATTTATGCTTCAGGCTAGCAGCATTTAACCATCTAGGAAAACAATATGCATTAGGAAAGCTGCCATAATAAAGGAAATTTACCACAGCTTTACAAAAGACATTGAGTACATTTATTAGGTCAGAGAATTTTTTTTTCCGATAAAAAGTTTTTATTGGTCAAAAAATATACATATATATCATATAAAATATGGTGAATTTTAGAT
>JAOYMU010000302.1:19558392-19575019 GCA_025802295.1 Psammodynastes pulverulentus | reverse complement strand
TAAAAATTTCATTAAAAATTTCATTAAACTATGTCGTTTAAAATCCATTTTAAAATTAATATAAAACTTAAAAACTTACTTAAAAAACTTAAACTAGGCAAAAAACTTAAAACTTAATTTAAAACTTAAAACCCCTTAAAACCTCTCCCTGCTTCGTGCCTCCTCTCCTGATAAACAATCCGTCATCGAGGGGCACGACAGCCTAATTAAATAAATCCTATGACTATTAATACACCCCTTTAGCGCAGCAGACTAATTGGTGTAGGGGAAACATGTATGGTAATCCCCAACCAGCATGGATTTCAAGCTTATTATGTATAAGCTTCACCCACATTAAATGTGTAGTTCATTTTTTTGATTGTATTTTTATTGGTCAATGTGAAATAAAGTTCTGTCTGTAATCTATGAAATTAGGCAAAGTTCCTGGATGAGATGGATTTCTTGCTGAATGGTGTACCAATATTTAGATTGCTGAAGGTCTTTAATCAATCATTTAATATCTGTATATTTTCTTCATTGTTTTATGAGGCCTGTATCACAGTCACATTAGTTGGAGAAAGATCCTACAAGATGGGTAACTATAGAGCAGAGGTGTCAAACTCACGGCCCGTGGGCCGGATGCGTCACATGCTGGCCCCGCCCTGCCCAGTTTAACAAAGGGGAAAAAAGTCCCGATACGTCACGTGATGCTGCCATGATGTGCATTTGACACCCCTGCAATAGAGCGATATGTTTGCTTAATGTGAATATTAAAAGCAATATTAGCTCAAAAACTATAGATCACAATACCATCCATAATATGTCTATATTAATCTGCATTTATAAAAAACAAGCATCTTATATTATTTGCCTGGTAATTGATTTTATGAATATAGCTATGGATAAATTTTAATCATTTTATCTTTTTTTGTTAGCTGCTGAAAAAGCTTTTGATATGGTCTGAATGGACTTATATAATAATGTGTTTTAGGATGGTACAGATTTCCATTATCTTTTGTTCATTAGGATCAAGTAATGACTTTGATAAAAGAAAAATCACAACTTTTACATTTCTGAATTCATATCCGCATGAGATATATTTGTCGTAATAATTTAGTACTAGAAAAATCTTTTTTTACATTTGAAATGTTTTAAAATATTTAAACTTTAAATGCGCTGTATATAACAAAATGCAACATATATATAACAATATGCTTAGTCTCTAGTAAATCTGATTTTTATAGACTTGACAAAGATACAAAAATATATATTTGACATATATTGAATTTTTAAAAACATGGAAACATAAAAGTTTGCAAATGTATCTAAAATTCCATTGAAAGTCTAGCTATTGTTAAATGAGCAAGATGTTAACAAAATCTAGTGTTGGGGTCAAGACTGAACCAAAATTCAGTATTATCTTTTTTTTTTCTTAGCAAAGTTCAGGTTTACCTTTTGCTGGGACTCGAGAGGCAGAGAATAGATGGGGGCAGGGCCAGTCAAAGGTGGTATTTGCTGGTTCCACTACTGGTCCTCCAGAACTGGTCAGAACCTGCTGAATACCACCTCTGATGCGGGGGTGGGTGGGGGTGGAAGAGATAGGTGGGTGTGCTTCAGCATCTCTGGAAAGTTATGAAGCCGTGCAGTCATTCGTAAGTGCGAATAACTGGATAGATAACTTTTGTAAAATTCTTATCTTCGAATCGCACATGACTTTTGTGAGTTGTAACTTTCAACAGTCACTAAATGATCTGTCATACCTAGAGGATTTCAGTATAACTAACTAAAATGCATTCCTGAATATTTTAACTTTTTAACCACACAAAGGTATGTCACTACATAGGCATTTTGATTTCTGAAAACAGATCGTCATATAAAAACAGGTCCTTTAAATAAAAAAATCCATTAGGAAATTAAAATGCTTCTTCACTGTTGAACTTAACTTGCTGAACTGACAGATATAAAATCAGCTGTTTGCAGAACCCATATAAGGTCTTTTACACACAATCATATTTGATCCACTTAGCATACCCAATGCTTTCTTTAATAATATTCATATTTCTTTTGAGTATCTGAGAAGAAAATAAATTTCAAGAAAAATAAAAATAGCAATGAATACCTTTAAAGCTGTTGGAGCAAAAACCACAGCCAAAAGTATCAGTGTTAATATTCTGGTGAAATGCAATAAAGTTCATCCTATGGCAGAAAGAGCTTTTGACAGAAAATAAACATTTTCCCTTTGTGGTCTACCATACAGTCATGTTGGCTCCAATCTTCCAAGCAAGCAGTTGTGATGAGGAAAACTGATAAGTGTCAAATTGGATTCCACCCTCTATTAGCAGATATACAGTATTTCGCATTGCCAAATATATTACCATGAAAATACTGATAAAGGATACCAGATATGCTAGACTAGGTGTCAGCAACCTGAGGCTTTGGAGCCGCATGTGGCTCTTTCATCCCTTTGCTGTGGCTCCATCACTCAAAATGTGTCACAACCACCAATTTGCAACACCTGCCGGCATGCAATTTATTGAGCTTTTCAATCCCCAGTAGGTTTTGTGGCTCCCGGTGTTTTCTTTTCTGAGGGAAATGGATCCAAATGACTCTTTGAATGTTTAAGGTTGCCAACCCCTATGCTAGAGCAATGTTTCTCAAGCAGGCTTAAGATGGGTAAGTGTCAACTCCCAGAATTCCTCAACCAGTCATGTGCTACATCCTAGATTTGTAAAACGTAGGGCAAAACAGCATTCTATTCCTTTCTTCAAACTACTGAAGTTGGAATATTCTGGTTTATATTATCAAAGATTCACAAATAAACGGATGATTCCATCAACATTGCTGAGAAACAACTAGATATTAAAATGTTTTTCTGATGCTTACAGTGGATATAAAAGTCTATCTACCCCTGTTAAAATGCCAGTTTTTCAGATATAAAAAAAACAGACCAAGGTAAATTCAGATTTTTCCCCATCTTTAATATATTACATAAGCTGTACAATTCAATTGAAATTGAAATCTTTTAGGGGAAAAATAAAAAGCTTACAATAATGTGGTTGCATGTGTGTGCACATTCTTAAACCAATACTTGGTTGAAGCACATCTCCATTTTATGACAGAATTCAGTCTTTTGGGGTAGCCTATCAGCATGATATATATTACCTTGGGAATCTGTCCACTTTTCCTTGTGAAAATGCTCCCAATCTGTGATTGTGAGGGCTTATATTGTGCACAGCTCTCTTCAGTCCATCCCATGGATTTTCAATTGGATTCAAATCTGGGCTCAGAATAGCCCATTTCAAAACTTTGATCTTCTTCTGGTGAAGCCCTTCTTTTGTTATTTGAAGGTATGCTTTGGGTCATTGTTGTGTTGAAAGGTGAAATTCTTCTTCACCTTCAGCATTATAGCAGAGGCCTGAAGGCAAAATTTGGAAGTGTTCATAATTCCCTCCATCTTGATTAAAGCCCCAGTTCAAGCTGAAGCAGCCTCAAAGCATAATGCTACCACCGCTACCATGCTTCTCTGTGGTTATGGTGTACTTTTGGTGATGTAGAGTGTTGTTTTTGTGCCAAATATATTTTTTGGAATTATGGCCAAAGAGTTCAACCTTGGTCTCATCAGACCATAATATAGATTCCATATGTTTTTGTCAGGCTTGGACTTTATTTTTTGTAAGAAAAGGGCTTCCATTTTGGCAACCTACCTCACAGCCCAGACATATGAAGAATACAGGAGATTATTCTCACATGTGGTATACAACCAGTAATAGCCAGAAATCCCTTGATGTTGCTGTAGGTCTCTTGGTTTACAAATTACAAGTTTTCTTCTTTTCATCGATTTTGGAGAGACATCCAGTTCTTGGTAATGTCACTGTTGTGCCGTATTTTTTCCACTTGATGACTGCCTTGTGTTCCATGGTGTATCCAATGCCTTGGGAATTTCTTTGTACCCTTCTGACAGATACCTTCCAATCATGATTATCTTTTAGAGCAAAAGTCATGGTTTGGAAACAGCTTACAAACCATGACTTTTGCTCTAAAAGGCAACTGAGTAAATGTCAGAAAAATCCTACTTTAATTGATGGCAGATTTGTACTAATTATTTAATATCAGTTTGAATGTCTGGTTGGTTAATTCTGAATACAGCCACACCCCTATTTACAAGTGGACGACACTTATGCAACCACATTATTGTACATTTTTATTTTTCTCTCTCTAAAATACTTTAGTTTGTTTTTCAATTGAATTGTGCAGCTTAATAGTTTATATTAAAGGTGGAAAAATTCTGAAATCATTTATCTTGGTCTGATTTTTTTTTTACATCTCAAAAACCTCACATAAATTCCCTAAATACATTTGGTCAGAGGTGCGTAGACTTTTTATATCCACTGTATATTTGTTACTTTTGGTTATGTTATTATCTACTTAAAACATGGGCTTAGCAAGCCCAGGTTTGGAAGACTTCTGTCAGTCAGAAATTAACAATAAACGCACCAGAAAAAAAAATTGTTTCACTTCAGTACATTAGGCTTTTTCAATGTGGTGCTCCAAGATGAGTTGGAACAATAATTCCCAGAATACAAAATACATATTTGATAAAACATTGCACAATATTCTTGTGTAGCTTGACAGAGTATTAATCAACGTACGTATTTTATACAAGGCCATTTATAAAGGGAAACTGGAGCGGGACAATCATTTTACTGCTGCTAAAGTTTTGGGATGGGGAATAATGGGGGAACATCTTCAAGATTTAAATACTATTCACATATTACATGAATATTAAGGTAGCCAAATCAACAGATAGTATTCCTTGACACTTTAAATGCACTTTAAATAACTGTGGGCCCAAGTACACATGACATGCATCTTGAAATTGCATTTTGAAAAAATTATCAGCCTCCTTGGGATTTAATAGCAACATATGCATATTATTTTAATCCTTTCTTTTCTGTCTTTCAAATAAATCTTACAATCCACTCCATCAAACAATCTGCTGTTTCCAATGAACAAAATTGTGTTGGTGTCAATGAAAGATTTTCTCCAGAGATAGGAAGGAATTGGAACAGTGGGAAGCAATTTTCATTGGGCCATCACAGAGGAATCAAAGGCTAACCTCTTTACTTTAATCCCAATCCAGATCAAATACTAAAATTCAGATTATCAGTATTGTGATAATGCTATATGAGAGAAGTATAAATCTTCTATATCATTCTCCCAATGAATACCATAGCATCCTATGCTATCATGTGTGCAGGAAAGTAATAAAACATACATCATGACACAAACCACTTATATGGTATATTTCAACTGGATATCAGGATACAAATGTCAACATTAATTTTGTGATATTGTGATGTGCATTATTTTTGTATCATCAGATTATATTGTCTATCCTTTCCCACTTCTGCTTTGTATTTTTTTCTGAGCCAATAGAGCTATGAAAGGGTTTTTAAAAAATGTCTTAAAATGCTACATACACACCATTGTGTGTGTGTGTGTGTGTGTGTGTGTGTGTGTGTGTGTGTGTGTGTGTGTATAAAATGTATGTGTGTGTATGTATGCATCTATGTATTTACACACAACAGACATTTGTAGTTTGACCCTTTGGTAAATAATTAATGTGAAACATACTTCAAGATACAAATGTTCTTCATTGTATATGTGACTCATGTAACTTTGCATGCATTATTTCATACTTTGATTATAATCTGTTTCTTTATTGATCTGTTTAAAAAAATACAAATATTTTCATTTAAATATCCATTGTTGTATGTGTTGTCATTTTTAAACACATTTCATCTCCAAATACTAACTTCTGAATACATTCTGAATTCACAAATATTGACATCTTTACTGAACTAATAATAGTGTAAATGGCATTCCTATTTATCTAAACATCTTCTATACTGTATTTAGTCATAAGTACCTTCAAAAGTGGTCAGATAACTAGGTTTTAATTAACTGAATAAAACTGTCAAGCATCATCTTTGGTATTCAAGCAAAATACTAATTTTATAAATCTGATTGGCAATAAACTGAAGACATCATCATGTTAAATACAAAAAAAGTAACAATTTGAATTAACAAATATATCTTATGTTCTCTTCAGCTTAAGGTCTTCAGAATTTTGTTATTTTAATATTCAGTGCTAATTTGAAATTGGAAGTCAAGATTAGTGAAGATTGATTTTTATATCTAATTTGTACATTGATAAGGATTATAATTCTACTAAATCTATTGATCTGTATGAACTGCATTGGATATGTGTTCTTGGGTTCATTTTTTGCCTCCACACAAAACAATATTACTACATGCAAAATTATTAGTACCTTTGCTAATTTAGAGCTAAAAAAAAGATAACTACTTAATATCTGTGCATATTTACCACATAAAGATTATCAAATGCCAAAATGTATTTTGATTGTTTATTTAGAACTGGGGTATGAAAATATGTCAAAGAATCTTTAGCTTGCAAGCTCAAAGATACCTATTTATTTTAATTACCAAAACATACAAGGCAATCAAATGCATTTTATAAACTTGAATACAAGGGACTAGATTCAATTTCTTGCTCACTCTTGAAGCTCTGGAACTGGTTTTGGGCAGACAACTATGTTTCAGCCTAAGATACTTCCTGAGCTATTCTGAAAGTTAAAAATGCTATAAGATATAGCAACATTTGATAAGGCACTTAACAAAATAAATAAACCCTTGATACGTATTAGCCAGATCTGAAAAATAAGATGGCAATGAGCTTTCTACAAAGCGGTGCATTATTTAAAACAGGGATCCCTATTAGTATTCATCATTCTTAAAAATTGTCATCCAATATATTTAAATTGAAGAAACATAAAGGAAACGAAAATCATTGGAATGGGGCTAAGGAAGAGAGCAATATTGGTGATAATCATAGAGGTTATTTGAAAATGTTTCCGGCAAATTGTTAAATACAATAAATATTTCATAAAATGACACTGAATGCATATACTAAACAAGTATACACCCCTTCTCTCATTTTCTGAGAAAAGTCTAGGCCAATATATATTATTCATATATACAGACAGTACGTGCAGCTCTAATTACACATACAACAATATATTTGAATAAAGATATACTTTCAACAACTTTTTTCTGTATTAAATCCATGTTTATTGCTTAAATTTTATCACAGTGGAGATTAAATTATTCTTAATCATCCGGTCAGTTTTTGTGTACTTTCTTCAATACAAAAACATTAAAACTAACTCATTCATACACTCTAAGCTCTGTCATTCTCCCACCACTCATTGCCTCTTTGTGTTCCCTCAGTTGCCACATATTGATAGGATTGTAAAAAGATAAAGCTATAGGCATATTAATAACACTCTTCAAGTATCTGGAAAGTACAAATGCCTGTACTAAATTTTAGAAATGCATCTGCAGTTTCTACTTTATTGCTATAATATAGAGGCTCCTGATGGGATGGTAATGAAGCATCATGTCACTGTGTATGAAGATGATGATTTTAGTCTACAGTTTTTAAGAACTTTTCCCACATTAGTGAATACACGGTTTAGATTTGCTTTTTTTTTTATTCCTAACGCTGTCAGACATGGGATTTCAAACTGCAAATAAATAAAGTATACACCCACAACATGTGCAGTGCAAATTCCAAGTAAACAGGATGACAAGGAAATTTAATAAACATATAGTTGCCAACACTGGTTTAACGGGACAATCCTAATATTTTTAATGCCCTGTATTCCCATTCTCTGTTTAAAAACAGATACCTATATTGGTTGCAGTGATTGAAAAAGCATTGTGCAGAAAAATAATGCTATGGATGTAGGCAGAGGCACAGTGTTTAACTAGTTTATAGGTTTAATGTCATGCATGATATCAAACCTCTACAAAAATAGTGTAACTGACCAAAAGATAACCTCCTTTAGATTCAAATAAATGATGTTGGCAACTAGATAACATGGATTACATGGACCAGATTACTATAAAGATTATAGACAGAACTAAGTGAACCTCTAAACCATTATGGTTTTGGGGGACAAAAACTTAATTGTAGTAATATAATAGTTAAGACATTCAACTTTATAACAAACCAAAAATGGTTTGATTCTGCATTGCTCAAGGGACAAGAATAATCCTTTTCCAAAGAGCCAGTGCAGAATATTTTTTCTCTGCTTCATTTATTTTTATATCAATTTATTATATCCACATAGCCCTTGTGTAGTTATTGAAAGAGAACAACTTTACTATGGCATAAATGATGAATTAGGGAAAGGTAAGGAACAGAACTAACATTTACATAAATATAAAATTACACCTATGGTACTCTTGTGCAATTTCCTTTTCTTTAAAGAAATGGAAGAAAATGGAAGAGTTATATAGTATATCAAAACTATGGTGTATCATCATCATATTCGTCAATGCCTTTTAAGAATATGATTTTTATGGCTGCATTATAATTCTACAGTTTGTTTATTGCTATGTACTGAATACTATGAAAGATGACTTAGTTAACATCATTGTCAGATAACAAATTAAACCTTAGATAAATAGAACCAAGATTTCTTTGCTAAAATATAAATGTGCATGAAAAAAGGAAGAATCTTTGTAAGTAAAAGGAAACCATTCCTTTTCTGAGACACACATATTATTCACAAATTGAGCAGACATGAATATACCTAATGAATTACTTCAGAGAATTAAGGCTTCTAGAAAACTTCAGTGCCAGAATGACCTTTCTCCAACAGTATTAAGAATAAAATACTTTTTTGTATTTTAGGTTGTGCTTCATTTTTCTAAAGATTTTTCTTAGTTCTGCAGAATTTAATTGCATAAGATTACATACTGTAGGGGAGCATTAGAACTGTTTATTGTTTTACTTTAAGTAGGTGTTAGACTATGTTACAGCTATAAAATTTAACTATAGTACTGATTTGTTGCTAATGTACATTGAGTAGTTGGCTCATTTCACCTTTTTTTCATGTTTAATGTGACCATTTCTTCTATACTTGCCGTTTGGTATCCCATTCTGGTAATGTCCATTGACAGTAACATGTTCATCAGTGGACCAAAAATGTTTGCTTTGCTTGCAAATAAATTTTGCTATCCTGGCCAAAATGTAGCAGAGTAAGGCAGTACAAAGCAGCACAACAAAGGCAATATCCAATAAGAAATACTGATATAAAGAGACAGTGTAAACTGCGGATCGTAAATGCTGTGCTCCATTGTGACGAAGGATGTAGTTAATCCAGTAGACTGTTCGATTAACAGGATGAGCTGGTTGGTCTTTATGGATTTCAGACAGCTTCCGGGCCTGTCGCCTGTAGCTATGAAATTAAAAAAAAAAATAACAAGAACATTGCTGCATTTTCAATTCTAACATTCCCATGCTATTTTACCATAATTAAACATAATTTATTACACAGGTAATCCTCAATTTACGATCACAGTTGGGACTGGAATCTTGGTTGTTCAGCAAAGCAGTCATTCAGTGAGATATTCCATGACTGCTTTGCTGAGCAACTGCAATCCTGGCACTCTTCGTTGTCATTAAGCAACCTCCCAAGTTATTGAGGAAACAGAACCTCAGATAAGGAACACGGGGTGCCTAGGGCAGAGGTGGAGATTCTGGGAGGCTCCGCTCAGGAGCTGAAATTCCTCTCTGCCAAAATCCAAAAAGGATTCCGAGCCCGAGTGGAGAGACACTTCCAAGCTGACTGCACCTACGCTCCCAGGGCCTCCCCAACTCTGAGGCACCCCACACTCCTTTCCTTACTGCTCTGCCTCTTCATTCAGAAGCTGAAATTTCCCCCTACTCAGCAGGCAGTGCCAACTTGCACCCTTCCCTGCCAGCTTCCCCACTGACTTTCTGGGAAAGCTGGTAGAGAAGATTGCAAATAGTACAGGATCGTGGAGGGCTCAGTAACCAGCTATAAGTACCAAAAAGTTGCTTAGCTCCCAAATCATAAATCACTTGATTGCAGAAGTGGGAATGCAACGTTTTGTGATAGTTAGAAGTGCTTTACAAACCATCAAACACCCTTTCTAATATCATCATAATTCCAGACCTCGGTTAAACAAATCGTTGTAAGTTGAGAACTACCTGTATGGTAGATGGTTAGGACGGCATAATACCTTAAGTTCTTTATAAGCTTTTATTTTACTGAAAATTTAGCAAACCTTTTTTTTTTTTTTAAAGAAAAGACAATTCTTACCTGGGATCATTAATAACTTTCACCAGTGCATTATATAACTCATCCTCCGTAAGAGCCTTCCAGTTTAGTAGTATACCCATGCCCTTGGCCTGCACTCGAGTCATGGTATCGTAATGGTCTCCAAAAAGAGGGATTCCCACCACAGGAACACCATGGAACATGGTTTCAAAAATGCTATTCAGACCACCATGACTAAGGAAGGCCTTAATATTAGAGTGACCTACAGCAGCAAAAGGTAAGGTACAGGAAAGAAAAGTGTTTAATCACAATACAGAAGAAAATCCATGCATCTAAAACTGGTATGTGCATTACATTTAATACTGGAATAAGAAAGCCACTCAGATTCCTTTGACTCTTTTTTTCCTTACAGATGGTAAACATACATGGAATTTCTCATTGCGGTTACCAAAAAAAGGATACATAAAATGAAATGTACTCATTATGTTAAGATTACAAATGAGATGACTTCACTTTTTAATGACTATAGAGTTGGCAACAGTATGTATTGCACAAAAAAACCATTCTACTTAAGATATTATCTTAAATAACATTAACATCTGAAATTAGCAATCTTGTTAAGCTGCCTTATTTGCAATCAAGAGGTATTTTTCATTCCAATAATTTACATTAATACTACATGCAAACTGAAAAAACATATTTTTACAATCAGATGTTTTATTTATCTAAACCTGAGAATAACTTGAAGAAATGTGCATCCTTAAATGGTTTTTCTCCAGAAATATTGATTTTATGTTAGTAGATAAACTATTTTTCTTTTAATTAGTACATGGCAAAAGTTAATTTATTAGATTAGGATTAAGAAGATCCAGGTTCATGTCCACCTCAGTCATGGAGGTTCACCTGTCACTGTCTCAGTGTACCTATCTCATATGGTTCTGGAGGAAAATTAAATGTATATAAACTGCCTTGACCTTCCGGAGGAAAGACAGAATCTATAACTAACGTATATATAAATTATATACTGTATAGTACTCAACAACTTTTATTGCCAGGGTGATAACAAAACTTCCTTAGATGATGTAATACATGGGTGTCAAACTCAAGCCTCCGGGCTGGATCTGGCCCGTGGAATGCTTAGATCTGGCCCATGAGGCCGCCCTGGAAACAGCAAAGGACTGGCCCATGGTGCCTCTGCCAGGCAGCCCTCCCAAGCTCCGTTTTCACTGACAGAGGATTGCAGGAGACTGTCACAGCCGAAAACGGAGATTGGGAGCCCGTTTGTGCTGGCAGAGCGTTTGGGCCACCACAGGTACCCCTGACATGAGTGATGTCAATCTGGCCATGCCCACCTTCGCCATGCTCACCCCGGCCCCCGAAGTCAAAAACAACTCTCATGTGGCCCTCAATGAAATCGAGTTTGACACCCCTGATGTAATAGCATGTGAGAATCAGCTTAGTTCACTAAACCATTTAGTGAACAGTCATTTAGTGACTGTTCAAAGTTACAATGGCATTGAAAAAAGTGACTTATGGCCCCTTTTCACATTTATGACTGTTGTAGCATTCCCAGGGTCATATGATCAAAATTCGAATTTCATTTTCATTTTCATTTTATTAAATTTATAGCCCGCCCCATCTCCACAAGGGACTCGGGGCGGGTAACAAGCAATAAAAGCACATCGGAGCAATATATAAACAATTTAAAATGAGATAAAATTAAATCGAAATTTCCAAAATTTAGACATTAAAATTAAACATATAAAATTTAAAAGACCCTAACTAAAAACCAAATAAAAACCCCGGGGACTAGACCGGAAGAAGACAACTGGTTTATATGTATGTCAGCTGCAGTGTCTTGGGATCATGTAATCCTCTTTTGTGATCTTCTGACAAGCAGAGTCAGTGGGAAAGCCAGATTCCCTTAAGCATGTTACTAACCTGAGCAATGCAGTGATTAACTTAACAACTGTGCAAGGAAGGTTATAAAATGGGCAGAATTCACTTAACAACTCTTGCTTAGCCAACAGAAATTTGGGGCTCAATTATGGTTGTACATCAGGAGCTACCTGTAAGTCTAGTATTAAAAAACAGATAAGGCACAAGAGGTTAACTTTAAACAATAACTTCCAACAATACTTACCTAATAAATCATTTTGTGGTAACCATTCTATAAGTTTTGTATTGTTACCTAAATTCCTGGGATTTTTACCTGAAAATCTAAAATACAAAAGAAATGGAAACTTAAAACTACATTCCAAAAAGAATACATTGATGTATTGTTAGTTTTTAACGTTCAACTTATCAATAAAAATAAAATTAAAAAGCAATATAAAATTAATTATTAAATATATCCATCCATCCATCCATCCATATATAGATAGATAGATAGATAGATATAGATATATAGATATATCACTATATATAAATACTGTAATCCCACAGATACAATAAATACACTGACATTTGTTAAAGTGAGTAAGTTTTAAAAATTACGTTTCAGGAGGTTAGATACCATATTGTAATAGAAAATACACTAAACTGAGTAAGGTAGTGTAATGCATTGAAGAATTCGTTTAATTTTATTTACAGTGCAGTGAAGAGAAAATAAAGCAAAATACTGGGATATTTTTTGGATCCTCCATACTGGGAGACAGCATGGGAGTGGGGAGAAGGAAAAAGCACTAGGCCTCTTTTTTTGGTACATTGATTGTAGGACAGTGGGTACCCATAGCAGCTGTGTGAGAACAGGCTTATTTCAGGTGTACATTTATTCATCTCAATCCATTGACTGGACAGCGAACAATATCAAAACAATTAAAACCATAAACACACAAAAAATTACAAATTAGATATATAGGCAATTGAGAATTAGCTCAATACAGTGGAACCTCAGGTCACGAACGCTCTTTGCGACTGAGTCCCGACCAAAAAATCCACATGAGTTTTTGAATCGGGTCACGATTCAAAAATCGGGTGGCGAACAAACCCCACCGCAGCAGATTCCTTTCCGCGCCGATTCCCCAGTCCGTGCATGAGCAGTTCGTGCAAATGTTTGTCCATACATGTGCAGTGGGTCGTGCTCCCGGTCACGACCAAATTGGGCTGCGACCGTAGTCTTGGAACGGATTACGGTTACAACCCGAGGCTCCACTGTAATATAAAAAATAAACACTGCAACAGGTAACAAGGCCCCTAACAGTTTCGAGACTCCAGGTTCATGTACATAGCCAGGTCTTTAGAAATGGATATATCTTACCTATCAATGACTACTTCAGCTTCAACCGTAATAATACACGGGCAAACAATAGATACAAACTCAAAGTAAACTGCTCTAAACTCGACTGCAGAAAATATGACCAGCAACAGAGAGGTCAACGCCTGGAACTCACTACCTGACTCTGTTGTTACATCCTCCAACCCCCAAAACTTTAACCTTAAACTGTCTACCGTGGACCTCACCCCATTCCTAAGAGGTCTGTAAGGGGATGGGCATAAGCGCACCAACGTGCCTACCGTCCCTGTCCTACTCTTCCCATTTATTCAGACTGATTTATTATGTATATACTTATACCTGTTCATATTTGTTTTCTCATACATGCTTGACAAACAACAGAGAGAGAGAAAGAGAGAGAGGGGGGGGCCTCTGTTTTTCTTTCTCTTGCAGCCACAACACACTCCTTTGGGACTACAGCAAGCACCGAGTTCTCACAGAAAATGCAGAATAATTGAAATCTCCTTCTGGTGACCTTCATCCTCTGACACACAACTTCTCTTCTGGCAGAGCTGACAGGCGGGCGACAGCACAGCCCCGTGCAGCCTGGCACATGGAGAGACTCTTATGCACAGGCTGTTTTTATGTGGGCACACCGACAACTGAGAAGCACTTCTAGGGTCCTCCAAGAGGACAAGGGGATGCCAACCGCCCGTCCTGAGGAAGCCTGAGGAGCACCATCAGCTGCTCCACTGCCCGGATTAAGCCCCACCAGCCCCACCGTCTCCCCACCAGGCATTTGCCAGGGCCACTTGGCCTCCATTCAGAAGCGCCATGCACCATACATGGCAAAGAGGGACCATCGAGCTTGTGGGATGTTTCCTGTTCTGTAATCGGAGCCAGATGCAAATTGTGCTTGTCGGGCAGGAAAAATGAAGCCGCCACAGAGGTGCTGCTAAGACGTTGGTGATGCCCTTCTGGTTTTCTCCAGAGCTTTCATCAGCAACATTTGCAGGGGAAGAAGGGGGAGGGGCAGGGATGTCCCCTGAAGCTCCCGGGGACACCGCAGCCTGTGCCAAAGAGTGTCTCAGCAGCACCCCCATTTTGGAGGGTGAAAGACTGATCTGAGGCTGAGCGGGTAAAGTCTTGGTGAATTATTCACACCTGTCTGGGTCTGGAAATGCTGGGGCTGCCCCTCCCCTCCCTTCTCCATTGTCTCCTGTTGCCCCCTTCACATTGTGGGGATGGATAGCATGGAGGATGGGGAGGGGGACTCTCACCTTTGAGCCAATGTCAAATGTACTGACAATAAGCCATGTGCTTGTTATGTCCTCTTCCTCCTGCATCCGAGAAACTTCTAAAAATGGCAGCCTCCAGGGGAAGGCTGACACTTCATTTCCATGGCAATGTAAAGAAGGCAGCGGCTGCTCTCTGCCTCCCTCCTCTCTCTGCCACAGGGCTGCTGTGCTCAAGGAGCTGACAGAGGAAAAGCCTGGACAGCCACTTGTCTGGAATGGCATAGGGCAGTGGTGGGATTCAAATCATTGAACCACCGGTTCTCTGCCCTCATGAGCAGCCGGGTAGGCGTGGCTGGGTGGTCATGTGACTGGGTGGAGCTCAGGCGACAGAAAGTCTGGGCGTCCTGCCAAGAACCTTGAGCTGTTCTATGGGTTAACCAAGAGGCAGTTTCTCCATGGGGAAGCCATGTAACAGGGCAATAAAGATTAGGCTAGAAACAAGGGCCCCCGAATCCTGGCTCCAACCAGGTCTCCATGGAGAAGCCACAAGATCAGAAGCTCATGAGGGTCTCCTGATGATTAGGCACCTGGAAGCTAAAATATTTATAAAATGGTTGCAGGAATTGGGTATGACTAATCTAGTGAAAAGACGGACATGCGGGGGGACGTGATAGCAGTCTTCCAATATTTGAAGGGTCAACCTGTTTTCCAAAGCACCAGAAGGCAAGACAAGAAGCAACGGATGGAAACCAACCAAGGAGAGAAACAGCCTAGAACTAAGAAAAAAAATCCTAATGGAAATGTTCACTTTGATG
The DNA here is from genome assembly GCA_025802295.1 of Psammodynastes pulverulentus. Classification (NCBI taxonomy): domain Eukaryota; kingdom Metazoa; phylum Chordata; class Lepidosauria; order Squamata; family Psammodynastidae; genus Psammodynastes; species Psammodynastes pulverulentus. Next base: position 19,559,598 of record JAOYMU010000302.1, on the reverse strand, counting down.
GAATGTTTGCCTCCAGAGGTTTGGGCTGTCCATCACAGGAAGTTTTCAAGAAGAGACCGGACAGCCGCTTGTCAAAATAGTATAAGGTATCCTCCTTGAGCAGGGGGTTGGACTAGAAGACCTCAACGTCCCTTTCAGCTCTCTTATTCTGTCGTTCTGTCTCAATGGAGGGCTGAGGGCTGAGGCTGACTCAGGAGGACCATAAAGATAAATATTGCAATCCGGAGTCTAACCAGATTAATTCCATCCACTTCCCAAAGGGGCATTAGTTAAGCATTTGTGCTGGGCCGGCGCTGGGGCATGTGAAAGGATATGGGTTCAGCATTCAGCCACCCGGTCTGATAAGCTGCTGTTTGCCATTTGGATCACTCCAGAGACCTCTGGACTTTGGCACCGGTTTGTTACAAGAGATAATTCAGGGGAGGTGGGCCAGGGGGCTCATAAATCCACCAAGAATGTCTTTCCAAAGAATGAAAGAGAGAGACTGTGCACATACCAAGCCCTTAAAAGTTAGACATTAAACTAACAAGCCATCTTTATAAGGGGCATAAGCTGAATAATAATGCCTTAATTGCTGATGCAGATAAAATCTAGTCTGTGTCCCTCCACCATAAAGCTGTTCTAAAGAGATGAATGGGGAATGGATAACTCTTTGGCAAAATGTTTTCCAACTGACTTTATCTGCAGTTAACAACGGAGGTTTTTCCTGCAGAATTGCACGCTGTGTTTAGGAGAAGAGGGAGGGAAGGGGAGTGAGACAGAGACAAAGGAATCGATGGAAAATTAATTATACCTTTCGGAGCGCTACTTTTTTCATAGAGCTGTGTCAGAACTGGGAAGTCCTTTGAGATTTCCGATCTATATTTAGACGGCCCCCCTAAAGCCGTGGGGGCTCCCCAAATCACCACCAGATGGTCAAGTTGGATGGGACAGAACTGCATTTGTATGACCCATATTCATGGGAGGCCTTGGAATTATTTAACTTTCATTTAACTCAGTGTTAATGAAATTAATTTTGTGCCTAACCCAGCTTCGTCCTGGCCTGGTGTGCCTCTTCCTCTCAGCTGGGCTTCTGCCTGGCTTGAGATCTCTCCACCCGCAGCCCATCGCCCACAGCGGCACCCTCCTCTCCTGCCAGCCTCTTCCAGCAAGGAGGAACCGCTCTTCCTCCTGACCTCAGCCTAAATCTGCCTCCATGCAGCGCCG
>JAOYMU010000302.1:19202897-19219951 GCA_025802295.1 Psammodynastes pulverulentus | reverse complement strand
TTTTTCCACTTTACAGGGCTAATCCTGTAAGGAAGGCAGGAAGGAAACATTCTGGTGTTGTTTCTAGTCTAATCTTTATTACCCTGCTTACAGAAACTGCCTCTTGGTTAATCCATAAAACAGCTATAGGTTCTTGGCAGTACGCCCAGACTTACTGTTGCCTGAGCTCCACTAAGTCACATGATCACTCAGCCATGCCTACCCATCTGGTCATTAGGGCAGATAACTGGTTGTTAAATTATTTGAATTCCACCACTGCACACTACTAGTGAATACTCAAGTAATTGTGCAGACTTGAGTATTTATAGTATGTGCTTTCAAGAGACATAATAAGAGTAAATTAATGCATGGTGACTGGCATGTAGTCCTATGTAGTAATGTAGTTTGATTTATTTTAAAAGCAAAGTGAAAAATCTATTTTAGAAACAATAAATGAAGAATTTCTCACATAAAAAGCTATCTGGCTGACCTTAGATCAGTCACTCCCAGCCATAGGAAAAAGATAGTGGCAAGTCACTTCTTCAGAATTCTTCAGGAACTTGTCCAGACAGTGTCCAGGAGTCAACACACAAATACACACACACCACACAAAAAGAGAAATAGACACATTTTAAAAAAAAAGGATTAGACAAATTCATTAATCTTCCAAGCAGCAAGCCTTAAATATCAATTACTAAAGAGTGAGCATTAAGGTCTATCACTCTCCTGTTTCCACTTGTGGGTTGGCTGAATAGGGATTGTTTACCACTGTGTAACACAACATGCTGAACCATGTTAAGCTGACTGATCTCTTACATCTTAAAATCAATCTTCCAGAGTTCTAGTTATCCATATATTTCCCATTTTCCCTTTGAGATATATGTTCAAGTAAAAGCAGGACAACCCTCTGTTTATGAAGCATTTACTTGGATTCCTTGGTTGAGCACAAGGTTGAATTAGGTGGTCTAAATTGACTCTTCCAGCTTGGGGATTCTATTTTCCTCCAGTTCTGTTAGACTGCACTTTTCATCATACCAACCATAGTTAATGGGAGGTGTAGTCCAAAAGAGCTGGAAGGTACCTAGTGATGCTGATGTAAATAAATAATCTTAGCATAGTTTTTCTGGCACTGTATTGTGCTCATTCCTGACACATCACTCATTGACCACATTTTGTTACAGATTCCCACACCTGTAATCTGTCTTGATTTTGTTACAAGTTTGTGTATGTAGACGTGGGGAAAAAAAAAAGGTGAAATCAGCCATGAAGAACTGGTGCCGCCCACAATGTTTCCATCCTATTTTCTCACCGCTCATAATTTTCAAGCCCGTCAATTGCAGCCACAAGAATCATTTAAAAAAAAAAAGATGGGTTTTCCTCCCACCCTGCCTTTTAATCACTGATGCCTGTTGGAATGTATTTCCACATCGACAAATGTCTCTTCTGCAGCATGATTATCCTTCTTGCTATCTCGGAGGAGTCCATCATACAAATTGCTTTTCATAAAATAATAGCCTGCTTTCGGAAGGATAGCCAGTCTTCCAGGCTTCAGCCATGCTGAAATGTACGTGAAGGCTTTCCATAATCAACAGGCATGAATCAGTGGCATGCAGTGGTCAATTCAAGAGTAGATTATCTTTCCCAATTATTTGGAAGGTTATCTGAACCTATTACAGCTATTCCTTCTCTTCATGCCTCATGCAATTGAGTTTCCTTTTATCTAGTCTACTCTTAGGTTTTCTGTGTCTCAGTTCAATACTAATTAACTTGTTTGTTTTCATTAGTGCTGTGCTATAACATTCACTTTGTTTTCAATTGCTCAATTTGTGAGAATGGGAAGAATTTGAAGTGAAGTGAATGGAGGAAATAGCTGTACAAATGCTACTATAAGTTCATGGGAAGAAAGGGAAGATTGCCATATTTGAGAGAGGGAGAAAAGTCTAATTGTCTGCCAACCCATGTTAAGACAACCTCAAAGTCTGTACAAAATGATTTTTTTCCCTAGACAAAAAGCAAAACAGTCCTTGCTTTGTTTTCAAGGAATAAAAGTCCCCACTAAAGCTGCAGCTCTAGTTCGGCGTGATGTGATTTTTATTCTATCTTTTAGTTTCTTAAAATATGGCAAAGTGGCTAGAAGACATGTTTATTTACTTGATGTTTTATCAAAACCGTCTCATAGTAATTCACAAACTAAAACAGTTCACATTTAAGCTGCTGTATTGGTTTGATTTTACATGAGTACATGTTTTTCAAGTTTCCTTCCCCAGAATGGGATACCGTGACCCCAGAAGCAAAAGATCTTATCAACAAAATGCTTACAATCAATCCTGGCAAACGCATCAATGCATCGGAGGCTCTCAAACACCCATGGATCTGTGTAAGTAATATTTATGTCATTCATTATGTTTTGCTCAGGAGTCATGTGGTTGGGGTCAAAATGCAAGGTTAGATATTTGGTTATTCATCCACATCCACATTCTCTTAATCCCTTTTACTATTTTGCAGCCTATTGATTTCCTTCTGTAAAATCTTACCTCAGGATTGTAGCTTACCCTCAGAAACATAGAATTTATACCATAGTGGTAGAAGTGATCGGACAATCATTTGTTTGAAATGGTTTAGGATTTCCTATTTGAGTAGGGAGTTGGACTAGAAGACCTCCGAGGTCCTTCCAACTTTGTTATTCTATTAATGGTGTTTTCCTTTGTTCTCTGGAGAATTGTTATTTTGTAGTGCCAATATATGAGTTTTCTATTAAAGAGTCATGTAAGATAACAGCTATAGGTAATCCTCATTTAGCAACTGCCTCTTAGTGCCCATTCATAATTACAACAGTGATAAAGAAGTATAGGTATGATCAAACATATCTGTAAAGCCAAGGAAAGCTGAAGTAAGGTCGTAAGTATTGTTGCATTTTCACTTAGTGACTGGTTCACTTAACAAACAAGTTGCCAGGTCCAATTGTGGTCACTAAATGAGGACTACCTGTACTTTTAATTAAGCAAGTAAATCAACCCTACAAAGCAGAAGGTATAAAAGCAGGATCTGAATAATATATTGGAATTGATGACTAAAGAGAAAAAGAGTTCAGAGGTCGAAAAGTCCCTATTGGTAATCTAATATTTAGTGGCCACGCAAATTAAATTGAACTTAAATGGTGGGAAGAAGCATTGTGATTCTGACTGGGAGCTCTAGAATTGTCACTGACTTCTGGATGCATCTCCCCAAAAAGAATTATATTAAATAACAGCGTAGATAAAGCTGCATGCATTGAAACGTATACTCTGTTCTTGTCTTTCAGCAACGCTCTACTGTTGCTTCTATGATGCACAGACAGGAGACTGTAGATTGTTTGAAGAAGTTCAATGCAAGAAGGAAACTCAAGGTAAGAGGGCAATTTTTTATAGATCCTTTTATTTCCTTTACTTCTTGTTCATAGCATTTCCAAAAATATATTCTAACTAATCCATAGTAGTTAATTTTAGATGCAGAAGTATCCAGTTTACATGTATGATGGCTTTTATTCTTCTTCTTTGTGCAGATTTCGTATTACCTTGTTGCAGAATTTGATGCCAGCACTCCTTTGTTTTAATAAACTAATAAAATAAAGCCAGTTGCCCAATTTGTATGTGCAAATTCTTGCTCTCTATGTCTGGGAGTACAGCATTCTCAAATACTGAAAATAATGTAGCAGATGCTGATTATCTGAAACTACACTTATTTTGAGCCCTAGAGAGATTTCTCTTTTAATGTTCCTTTTCCTTTTTTCTCTCTGTTGGGGCTGCATGTGTGTGTATATATGTGTATATTGGAAGGGTGGGGGGAAATTTGCATTCATGTGTGAAATTGAAATAAATGCAAGCATACCTCCCTTTTTAATATGACCTTGTAATGCTTTTTTCCCCAAAAAGTACCAAGTATTGTCAGTTTATGTTTTTAATAGGGAATACAACTGACACATACTTTTACCATATTTGAAAGCAAAACCTCAACAAGCATAAGAAGAAAAGCATACATTTTAGTATGTATTATACCACTGTTTATAAATACTATATACCAAAATGAGTAGATTTAGTATTGTATTTTGATATTAAAAATCATACGGTTTTATCTTCTAAAATATTGGCATTATTTTGGATTTTCAGGGAGCCATTTTAACAACAATGTTGGCTACAAGGAATTTCTCAGGTATGTGCAGTTCACTTCTATGCCTCTGTATTGTTAACTGTTGCTATGCATTCATGAAATGTATTTTTAAAAAAATCTTCAATTTGTTGGCATACTGTTTGTTTTTACTGAGTATATTTATTTTGACTTATGCATTGTCCAATTATAAGTGGAATGAGATGAAATAACCACCTTTTGTTATTTCATCTTTTCTACAATACTTTTTCTAACTTCTTTTGATATTACAGCTGAACACCCTACAAGATTTGAAAGCATTTATTAAAATACACAAATGTGAGATTCAAAACACCTCCTTTCCTACATTTTGTTTTATATTTATATTGGAAAAGAATTCTACAATTAATTCCTGACAGACTTTATTAAAACATTTCTGTCAATTGTTGGGTTATCTTTTCCTTTTAAATGTGTCTGGAGGAATAGTTGAGTACATGATATGAAGGATTTTTCTTCTGCATTCAGACATTCTCCTTCTGTATTAGATTACATCCTTGCCATATGCAGTATGTGATGAAAAACTTCTCGGTCAAAATGTATGGTGGTTGTCTGCTAGACTCCTATGCTGGGTATATCAAATTTCTTTCATAATCTCTTCATCGTGCCAAAAATATAATTTGAGCAGAAGGCCTCTGGTTGAAACCTTAAAATGCTTCTGATATTTAAGTTTACTTACATTCTTCTAGATAAGACTTTCCCAGCTACCATGAGAACTGACAATAGATTAGCAAAGATTGTAATAAGTATTCTTATTATTACAGTTGGTCACACAGTCAGCCAAATTGCAGTTGACATTTTTGCCCACTTATCAAGTACCTGCTATAGGCAGATATCATTGTTTTATAATTTATTGTAAATTTATAATTAAAGATATTGTTCCAGAATATAAGCTGTTCCAAATATCTGGCTGCCTTTTGCAATTGACTTATGGCAATTTTGTCAATGTGAATGATGTTCAAATGATGCTGCAGATTGTTTGGAATTACATCCAAGGTGCCTATGCTGTTGGTACTATCTTTGCTTTCTTTTGTCCTAGTCTTTCTAACTTCTCTTTGTTATTTTGTATTATGGTTAGTCTCACAGTTAACCAGAAAAACTGGATTTGGCATTTTTGTCCTTCCCAAGGATTTGTATTATTATTTTTATGATTTGATGTACAGTCAGCCAGACTGGATTTGGCATTTTTGTTCACTTATTTCCAAGGACTTGGGATTGACAAATGTTTTTGTTTGATGGTGTTATAGTCAACAGTGTGAAATCATTGGTGACAGTTCTTTACCTGGTGTTGGCTTTCGTATACATTGAGTTCATCCCAAGATCATAGGTGTTCTATCAGTGTAGTATATGTGCAGACTCAAGCAAGTAGTCAATTTGTAATTGACAGGTGGAAATTTGTCAGTGCACAGATTTTCTAAGTGCCATCCATGATTGTTTGGTATGGTGTCTAGACTGCCAATAACAACTGGGTTCACCTATTTACTGCATGCCATAATCTTTCAACTTTGATTTTCAGATCTTGATATTTTGTGATCTTCTCCAATTCTTTGTCTGCTATTCCACTATTCCCTGGTATTGCCACATCAATTATTCACTCTTTGTTCTTTTCAATTACAGTTAAACCTGGTTTGTGATGAACCAAGTTTTATCAGTTTATATTCAGAAATATCACAGTACTTTAACTTGCTCATTTTCAAATATTTTTTCAACATCAATTTTTCATTACTGGCATGTGATATGTTTTGTAGATGTTCCAGTGAATCATTTTGGCAACCATATTATACATTGTTTATAAACAATTAATGCAATCTTGTTGCATAAGCTGAGTATATGATCCACTATTTTTCTGTCTCTTTGCACAATCTGCACTTTTAATCATTTGATGATTTTTCAATTCTGGCTTTGATTATATTAATTTAAATAGCTTGCTCTTGAGCAGCCAAAATTAAGCTTCCAGATTCTTTTTTTAATGTTCCAGTTGTAAACCATTGCCAATTTTTATCTTTATCCACCATTCCCTTGATCGTTTGTAGAAATTTACCTTGTCATACTTTTACTTGCCAGCATTCTTTTCTTGTTTTATTGCTTTGTTTCAATATTCATGTTTTGTTTCCTACACATTCAGTAAGTTCCAATTTTTAACTGGCATCAATGCTTGTTTTTGGCTATCTTACATGTAATCAGTCAAAGTTTGCTTTTCTTCTTTGACTGATTGTTTAACTTGAAGTAAACATCTACTTCCATTTCTGTGGGGCAGGTATAATCTACCAATATCAATATGGATGTTGTAAATAGTCATTAGCTTTCTTGTTTTCTTGTTTTCAGTTCAAACTGCCTGGTTCAGTTTGTGTTTAGTTAATAATGCCAGGGGTGTTTTGTATCATAGGTATAGCCCAAGTATTGATGGCTTTGATGGTGTTTCCACCATTCAGTTTTGTCTTTAGCACTTTTCTCACTCTAGATCAGGGCTGTCAAACTTGTGGCCCGTGGGCTGGATGCATCACACATTAGCCATGCCCACACCTGGTTTAGCAAAGGAGGAAAATGTTGTGATATGTCACATGACGATACTGTGACGATGCGAGTTTGATACCCCTGCTCCAGATGTATTCTTTACTAATCACATTTTTAACTTTTCCACATTATTTATTATAGTCACACACACCAATGGACTCTGGGCATCTTACAAAATATGAATGTATTTATCTACTGTCTATTTACATGATATATATTCAAGTAGGTGGACTGGTATTCTATAATAAGTTTATAAAAAAACTAAATACAATTGTAATTTAAAAAGCCAACTTTCAAGATAAGATGTACAACAGAAATACGGAAAAGTCATTCCATAATGAAATTATTTTCAAAATCTATTATTTGCTTAGACGTCTTTTTCATTCCTCTTGTTTCACCCTTTGTTAATAGGGATTTTGAAAAATGTGGAATTTAGCATATATTGTTTTCTGTATTCCTTTAGATTTTAAATCCATATTTGAAGTATGACTAAATGCATACTTTAAAAAAAACCAAACTGATGGAAATTATTTTGTACTTTGATGGAAGTTACATAAAAAATACACAAATCAAAAGTGAAAATTTAGAATGACCCAGTGATAATTGATTCATGTAGAATGCCAAAACAAGCACAAATACATACAAGCTTATAATGAGTTTGTGTAATTTGGAACACCAGGATCAAGATCAAATTATTATTTTTTGCATTCACTTTTTCTATCATTCCATTGATGGCAGAGAGATGTACATCTGTTACAAGTAAAAGTTTTCTGTCTAGTTTTTTTTTTTTCCCCCAAATTTGGCGATGCTACTCCATTGTTCAATAATCTAATAAATCCAAGAAAAGGTTTAATACAGAACAACTTCCAGTGGTCCCAAAGCATTTGGAGGGAGAATTGGTCCTTCATATCTAGAGGATCCTCATGGTTATAATCTATGAATCTCTTCTATTCACAGAAGCTACACAACCAAGAAAAATTAAAAATGTAGAAATCTCCTAACTTTTAATAATTATTCCTTAATAATGGAAACTAAGCAATTTGTCAGGTAAAATTTATCCTCTGCTGTTCAGGGATGATATAGCTTGCCAAGAAACATTATAACCTATAATGAGGGAAGCATGAGCAGAACTGAATGTTCTTCAAGTTGCATTGTTGCTCTAAATTTAATAATTTTGCAGGAGGAATTTAAACTTGCCATTCAGGTGGCCATTCACTGTTGCCTCTTTTGATGGCCAAAGGAAACCCTGCTCTTTCATTCCCTCTTAATATTTCAAGAACGTATATTGGACCCAGAACAATTTTGCAATGATTCCTGAATAGCTGTTCCAAGATGGTTGTATGTTTTTCACATTATGTATGAAACTTTTGTGAAATACATTTTCTACTTAAACTCTAGATAGAATTTCAGATAAGATTTCTTATCATTAAAAGACATTGTAACGCATACCTACCATTTTCAGCACTCACTGTTCCACTCACTATGTCATACGTGATTCCGTATCTTGATTTGACACTTTAATGTTTTCTTAATCAAGAGTACTGTAGATCAATTTCTGGTGTGGAACTAGTTTATCCCCTGTGGTGTACCTTGGAAAGTATGCGAGTGTGAACTGAATTGGCTAACAGTCTTAGGGCAGCAAACTACCAGTCTGTATTAGCATTTTAGTCTCCTGGCTAATGTAACACCATTATACGCTAAATAAATAATAACTGTAGATCAATTCTTCCATTCAACCTGTGTGTTGTTGTTAATATATGTCATGGTACCCATTCTATGTAGGGATTTTAATGCAAGGGGGTATCCAGATATCATGAGGGCATTTGATTTTAATTTATTCATTTTTTTAATATACATGCTGTGTAAACATGCTACTCTTCCTTTTTTTTCTTTTGGTAATTTTTGTGCATTTCAATGTATTTATAAACATATTTTACTTTATTTTGGTTCTTAATAAAGAGCCAAATATTTGTTTCTTGTGAGGTAAGCTTCTAAGAAGCTGAAACTCCTAAGAAATGCTTCCTCCAACCCATGTGATGTTGTTGCCTTTGGTATGCTGCTTTAGGACAGAACAAAATCTTAAAGGAAGTACATCATAGTATCGTGTTGAATATACCCTCCACTAAATTGTCTAGTGCTTATGTGAACATGGAAATTCATAGCAGGATGACATGTTTCAAAATCCTAAATATCATTGAGGAAGCAGGCTGAGGAAGCTTCCAGGCACTGCTTGTCATGGCTCCCATAATTTCTAGTTTCAGCCTCATTTTCATTCTTTGGATTGAGCTGCTTACCAATCAATAGGGCTATTCATGTAATAGTCTTTTAATTAAGAAAAATGAACTCAGTGCCAGATAGTTTTCCCCCAATCCCTAGAGTGATTAGGCATATTTAAAAACTGGAATGGTGTGTAACATCTGTTTCATTTTAATATAACTCAGCATATATCTACTGTGCTTCTGGTTCTCCTTTACTTGGGGAACAAACCTTTACATTTTCAAAATTTCTTACAGCTTTAAGAAGATAATAAAATGATTTGTCAAAAAGGGAATTTTTGGCATTTTTCACAAATAAATCATTATTTTAGTTCAGATTGCTAGTATGCATATTTTGACACCTTAGTTTTAATGTAGTTATATAATTTGAAGAAATTAAGATTTCTTTCTTTTTAAAATTAATTATTTAATTTATGCCCAACATTGTATTCTAGCATGCATTAAGTAAAGTATAATTTAAATAATTAATTTTACACTTTTATACTTCAACATATATTCAGAGTGGCTTGCTAAGTTGGATGTATATTTTATAGTTTGCTACAATATCTGAGCAAAAGCCTTTCTACTGTAGCATCCATAATCCACAATGGTTTCAAAACAGGTACATTATGATATTGCAAACAACTCACAATTATGTATTTGTATTGTGATGTCTGACACAATCCAGTCATTATGAAGCACATTGTTATTCCCCATACTTGCATTACTTTATTGTTCCTCTTTAGGATGAAGCTTTCTTTAGCTTTATCTGTATCATGTTTTTGACCCATTTACGTAGAACACAAGATTTTTTGAGTACTTCTTAAACAAGATTTATTGAAAGGGGTTATGATAAGATTTCAGAAATCTGAGCATCTGGATTGTTTTCCCTTAACAGTCCAGTTTATCTTCCATGTTCCTGAGAAAGAAACTCTCTCAATCTTTTAAAGCTATTATGTGAACTTGTGAAAAAGCTGTTCTCCTGAACCAGGAATTCTGGGAGTGGAAGTGCACAGGTCATTGAAGGGGCCATAGTTCCCTGCCCCTGTCTTAAGTGGTATATGTACAGATACCATTTCAGTGTTCTTAGCATGACTGAAATAGAGTGCTCAGTTTAAATATTTTATGAATCAATTCTTAATCATATAAAGTATATGATTATAGGATTTGATGAATGAACTAACATTTAACCACAGTTTCCTTTTTTTTTTTTTGTATAATACATGAACACAGCAATTTAGCTAATCAGGATTAACACAATGAGGAGGCAACACTTGGAATGCATTGTCAATCTCAGTCTTTTTCAATAAGATGCCCTTTAGACACATTGGCCTGCAACTCCAAGAATTCTCAGCCAAGATGGGAATTCTGGGAAGTTTATACCAATTTGGCTGGAGATGGTTGGTGTAGATACCTTCAGTAATAAAAGTTTGTTTGCAGAGATGAGAAACATTTGATTTTTGGTTCAAAGTAAATCCATAATAGGTATCACTGAGTTAGATTTGGACTTTTGTGCTTGATATTGTAGCCCAGCATTTTAGCCATTGCTCTACAAAAGTCAGTGTTGTTTTAAATGCGGTTCTTAAAGAAGAAGGATGAATTCATTTTGATCCTGTTACTATTCAGCCAAATGTGATCCCACAAATTACCAACAATTAATCAGATATGTGCTTATTATACTGAAGTTAAAAAGTTGCAAATTTATCAAGCTTGGAGATTAGTAAAATTATACTGATTTCATTTGGACTTGTATCCATCCATTGTTTTTTATGTTTAGAAATGTGTAGTTGCAAAGTATCAACTGCTGGAAGCATTATTCCTCAAATAATGTTTAAAAAAAACATTGCCTTATTGCTTCAGCCAAATAGTCAGCTTCAATTATTGAAGACTGATATTATTTTTTGAAATGTAAGAGGCCTTAATACCTTCTTGTGGTAAACATAATAAGTAAAACCTTGTTAGTTGTGTTCTTGAAGTGGCAAGACTTACATAATGTTATCGCAATGTATTTATTGATTTAGAAAATCAATTTCATTCATTTCTTTAATGGCTCTTGACAATATGCAAAAAATAACAATAATAAAATGTCTTAAATAAGAAACACACACAAAAAAATCAAAAACATAAAAATATTATAAATACTCAATTTTTAAAAATCTGAACAATTATATTTTAGTAAAGAAATATAATTAGTGTTCCTACAGTACAATAGAGAAGGGAGGGCTTGTTTCAACCTCAATACAATTTGTTCCATAAATTAGACTGTGCAATGGAGAAAGCAAAATTAAACAATACTAACAAATACATTTGTGCTGGAACATGCAATAGGCATCCAATTGTTACTGGGCAGACTTTTGTACTCCTACTTCAATTTAAATATTTTTAATCTAAATTACCACTTATAAAAGCAGCATAATCCTTTTACCACAGAAGGAAGATTTTGGAGTGGGCAAGTCAGTTTTCAAATTGTTTATGTAGATACAATCTTGTATGTTTTTCTTCAGCCATCATGAAAACAGAATCCCTATCCATAAAGTGTTTCTGTTCAGAGCAGAAGATAATATTGCCACAGATAATGCTTCACTCTCATTAAGATAATTGCATTTCTATTTGGTAGTGCTGTATGATATAATTTAGAAACCCATTTGCTCAAAATGGTTTGTTAAATATCCCATTCCAAATGCATTTATAATTTGAAAAGTTACTTATTTCATATGACAAGTAAAATTATTGCTATACAAACTTCATTTATATAGCAATGATATATCTAAGATGTAAATTCCAACAATATTTTAGTTATCTTAATATTAATTTTCCATATATCTTCTAATGTTATTCTCATATAATTTCAATAAGACTACAAGTGAAGGTGACAAGGAAGAATAAGGCATATCTGCTCAGGTTCCCCAAGTCTGATTTTCTCTTGGAAAAAAACAAAACAAAATAGCTTGGTCATTTTACAAAAGCTTATCAAATATATTCATCATTCTTAGTATACAGCTTTAAAAAAAAATTCCAAGGACATGTCACAGGATCATGCATTATTTGATCTTTTAAAAAAATTCTTCCTGCTTTGGAGGACAAAATTTAGTTTGATACTTCTTCCCATCTTTGTGTGTGTGTGTGTCTGTGTCTGTGTCTGTGTCTGCTGCTGAGAATTCCTAAATCACAAGATCCAGTCCTTGGAATCTTCCCCAATCCATTAGGTAGGAGTGAGGAGGAAAGGAAATGAGCTTGTGAAAAATCTCAATTTGATCAATCCCCTTTATTTTCTTTTGATCCAAGTGGGAAGGCCTCATTCAATTCTCTTGAGTTTCGTATGGGATAATTTAGAGCAAAACTATGAGAGACAATAAATGCTTTCTACCTCGGTTCTTTACTTGCACAACATCAGGAATTTCTTTCTTATCTATGAGTAGGTTTGTTCTGTCACTCATTTGTAAGCAATGTGGATATATTTTATTATATACAATATATACCTTATAATGTAATAATAGCCTGATCCTTTTACAGATAGAAGATAGAATTTACAGTAAGAAAAGTTTTTAAATCAGCAATGCAAGGTCATATAAAATTATGACCTATAATTTTCTCCACTTTTGTCTGTTTCACATTTTTGTGTACTTTACATATCAAGATGGTGACAGCAGTGGTGGGGTTAAAAAATTTTTACCAGTTCCATGGGCATGGCTTGATGGATGTGGCAGGGGAAGGATACTGCAAAATCCCATTCCCTCCCCACTCCAGGGGAAAGGATATTGCAAAATCCCATTCCCTCCCCACTCCAGGGGGAAAGTTACCACAGGTTCTCCGAACTACTCAAAATTTCCACTACCGTTCTCCAGAACTGGTCAGAACCTGCTGAATACCACCTCTGGATGACAGTTCTGAGCAAGAATTGGATATTAAATTATATTTGCTTTCTTTTACCAGCAACCCAAGGGGATTGTGCTAGATGCTTGATAAAATCTAATTTAAAATGATCATGTTACCTGATAGAAACCGAATCCACTCTCCATATTTTCCAAAAGGTTTTGGATGACTCATAATTGTTGTTTGTTTAAGAAAGATATCACATTATTATGGAAATGCCTTGCTAAGAGATGGTAGAATGATGAAATGACCAATAATGATAAATGGAATTCACAAAAAGAAAGAAACATAGTTCATAGTTTTCTTGTTAAATTAGTTAACTAACAGTATTTATTTCCTTTTGATTTATAGCAGCCAAGAGTTTATTGAAGAAACCTGATGGAGTAAAGGTAAGTTACAACTATAAAGGGCAGCTAATGATAGCCTCACTAATTTCTCACTATCAAATCACCTTCTAAATTCCATGCCTTTGGGCACTGATACAACTGGCCCTGTTCTTCATTAAGAAGTCTATATATGTATGCACATACACAAGAACATGCAAATAAATGTGTTCATAAATATACATCCAAACACAAACAGAGGATGGTATCACCAGTGCCCTGTTGTTTATTTCAGAAAGTACAAATACAGTTCTCTTTCTTTTCTCTTTCTTTTTGACAGAAAATTAACACTTAATAGAATACTTTTTCAAGAGGCCTTTGGGGCAGCAAGTAATATTTAGGTGAGGCAGGGATAAATTATAATTACTTAGTTTAAAAGCCATGTAACATGTTTTACTTGTTGAACTTCTTAATGTTTCAGAGTTGCAAATGTTTTGATTTTTCTTGTGAACTGCTTAGAGTCTTTTCTTAGGAAGGGGCAATGCATAAATCAACGTGTTCATTAATTAATTTACTTTCTAGTCATGTTAGTGATTTATCCCTTTCTAGCCATTTTTTGAATAACATCCATTTTATGATATTAGCATTGAAAAAATTATCACAAAGTTGGCCAATCATTGACCTGCATTCTGCCAGAAGAAACCAGTGTACCTGGGCAGAAAATAATATGTTTTAAGATCTCAGTTACAAGTTCAGATTGAGTAAGCAAAATTAGTAAGAAATAGCTTTCCTGTATGACATACTATTTCCGATCTGTGGCCCTAGAATAGCATATAAGGAGAGATTGTTCCATATATAATATTTTGGTAGTACATAGAAAATTAACTTAAGAAAAATGAAAAAAAAACAACAACCCAAGATTATTACCATTAAATGAAATGTTTCAGCTGTTGTTTGAGTTGTAATTTCTATGGATCTTTCTATTTATTTGAACATTCTTGAAGTTAAGTTTCTACTCTTGCATTTACTTTTCTTGAATCTGAACTTTAGAATATATAACTCATTGTATGTTTCCATTGAATTTGTGATATGCATACATTTATATATTTCATGTATAAGCACACTCGTAATCTAAGCCAGCCACTCTGAAACAGCCAAATTCAATATGATTTATTTCTGGACCCGGCCGGTGCACTTCCCAAGATTAGTTGGACCTATTGCAGAATGCTATTTGTGGTAGTAAGAATATGTTCTACTCTTTTTTCCACTAACCCCAATGACTATGTCTGTATCCAAAGTCTATCCTTTCCAGTGGAACAAAATGGCTGCTTCTTTCTCACTATTGGTCAGTTCGGTAGAAATGCATTGCCTTAATGTATGTGTAATACTGTATGCCCCAATTCAGGTAGTTCAATAGTATTTTATTGCAAATATCTAACAGTCTTGGTTAAAATTGGTCTATTTAAATGGATGTGCTGATGATAGTTACTACCAGCAATTTGCAGCTATTATTCTTGGAGCGGGGTTATGACAAATATTCAGAATTATTTCTCATACATGTTCTCATAGGGCACCATGAAAGGAGAATTCATTTTTCAGTGCCTATCAAAGAGGAGATTCTATTCATATGCAGAATATTTCTCCCATTTCTACAAATTGGGCGTTTTTAAAACAGGCAGCCAAACTACAACAAACATGTTGTTCTCCATGCATTGATTCTTTAAATCCAACCAGTCATGTTTTCTTCTTTTCCTTTCTCTCTGACTGGTCATATCAGAAAAGGAAGTCCAGTTCGAGTGTTCAAATGATGGTGAGGATCTTTATCTGCCAGACTTTTCATCCTATGAAATGTTCACACTTAGAAATGAAATAGATGTATTTATCATTGAGTTGGTAATGTAACATCAGAAGCTACAAGACTTTTAAGATGCACACTTGTGACTTCTGTAATCACTGTGGTGTTACATCCTAAAATAAATCATTTGCATTTTTTTTTACACAGTGTGCAATAATTGGCATGAAACTGATGGAATACTGGCCATGACCCTATTCCAGTACAGTAGCATTGTTAATTGAAAGCCTTCCATATTTTTTTCTATGATCTTCTTGTACTTAAAGCAGGTGGATTTCTGAAAGGTAAAGAAAAAAAGTGATATATTTGTTCCAGTAATCTTAGAACAGGGGTGTCAAACTCGCGTCATCACGGCGTTGTCACGTGACGTATCGGGACTTTTTCCCTTTGCTAAACAGGATGGGGGCAGGGCCAGCACATGACGCATCCAGCCCACAGGCCATAAGTTTGACACCCCTGTCTTAGAACCTGGCAGGAATTTGGAGGTGTCAATTTAAACTATCACTGGAGCCACCATTCACTGGTGGGTATTATGCAGTATTTGTACCAAATAGTACAGTTTCTATTATCACATACTTATTTTAAATATAATTGAGTGTGATATATGTTGAATCAAATAATTCGATTGAGTTTATTTCTGTAATATTTATTTTATCAATACAATTAATCTTTTTTAAAATAAAAACTGTTGGAAAAGGTAGCTTTTTTTTCTTTGTACTATTTTAATGTAGAACAGTATTTGTGCTTAGAATCACAAACCTTCATTCATAGATATTTATTCATAAATACAAGGAGCAAATGAAAAACAAATTATTAACAAATTTTGCAGAGTATCATAAATAGTTAAGTCAATTTTAAAAAATAAAATAAAATGACATTGATGAATAGTAAATGTTGAATCCCACTTGGCTATCCTTCTGTGTTTCCTGGGAGATTTTAAACCTTTGTTAAATTTTTAGGTGATTTAAATATTGTTATAATATTTATTATTGTGGCAAAATAGAAGTGTGAATCAATCAGTAAATGTTGATTTTTCTGTCAGAATAGTTTCCTTATTTTTCTATTTCTATCATGTCTGTATTACATCTGCAAAAGATGCACTCTGTCTAAATTAAGACAAAAGAAAATATTTTTATCCTACTGATTTGTGGGACATCAATTTTTAGAAAAGGGGTCTACAATTTCACATTCATTTTAGAAGGTATTGGTTAATATTACTTTGGAACCATAAAATTTTGAATTAGCTTCTAAAACCTTTTCCTAAATGTTAGTCCTTTTTAAAAAAAGTATATAAGATTATATGCACTCAAGTGATAATAACTACCATTATTTGTGAAAATAATTTCTTCATTGTAATTTCTGAATGGTTTGTATATAATTATAAAACGATTATCCAGATAGAGCCTGAAACTGTGTGTAAGTTTTGAAACGTATTTACGCCACTGATGTTCAGATTTACATTGTAAAGTATTTTCTCTTGGCCAGATATCCTTCTCAAGATTAAAATTGCTTGACTAATGCTTAATATTTGATTCCTGCTCAGGATTTTGATAAGCCATATTTTTTTCTTTTTGTCTGTGGATATTTTCCTGTCTTTTTAAAGTACTAATTTTGTGGTATGCCAACTTGTTTTCATATTAACTGTATGACTTTCTTTTGTGATGAGCTTGCTTGAGATTATGTTCCTTTTTTGTGTTACATAGAAAAAAAGCATGAAATCAGTTTTTTCACCCATCTTTTAATTCAAAATAAATTGGTAATTTAAAAAAAAAGTTTAATTGAAAGGATACAGACATTCCTGAACAATATAGGAGTGGAACATTGTCTATGAACCTGTTTGTAGATTATTTAAATTGCCATTGACAGAGCTTGCTATGATTTTTTTTCTCATACTGCAAGTTTCTATTTTTTAAAAATAATTGTTTAATACTGCATTTTTTATAAAAGCACTGTGAATATTTCCCATTTTAAGCATACTGTAAAAGGTTAAAGATAAACATAGTGAATGTATCCCCCACCATGTTGTTGTTGTTTTTTATTGAAAAAGTTTTATTAGAACAATTTTTTAGCACATTTTCA
>JAOYMU010000302.1:19130353-19148770 GCA_025802295.1 Psammodynastes pulverulentus | reverse complement strand
GTATATCATTTCATATAATATATATATATTATATATATATATATCTAATTACATATATATGTTAAAATGCTACAGAGCTTCAGACCACTATTAGAATTAGGTACAGACCACAAAATAATTCCAGGGTCATATATGCCTTCTTGGAAAATCAAAGTGCAGACATTTACATGAGTAATGCTCGAAAGGTGGTTAAGGACTATAAATAAAATAGCAAGGGGGGAAAAAAACCCAAACAAATGCGTGGTGGATTCCTGTCTCCTTATAAATAAAACTCCAGAGAAAAACCTCACACACAATGTTAATGTCTGCTCGCTCAGTGCTAGGAAGGATGAGAAGCCATTGGCATAATTATAGAAAGGTCATGTTTTTATACTCCAATGCCACATGCATGGGCCAGATTAAGAGACAATCTTGACAGAATGTGATAAATCTTTTTTTTTCCCTAAAAGGTAACAGTTTCTTTTCCTCCTTCGAAATGTCTACAGTGCAGTGGCCAGCAGAAACAACCCCTTCTAAGACAGCGTGGTTTGTTAAAGGAGTGATCAAAACAGTATAGAAATCAGAACTGTTGAATGCACCCATTTCATGTCCCTGATCTAAAAGGTTTAAATACAGTATGCAAAAGTGCCACAGATATAGCTGCTAGCACGTTATATCTAACTGAGGTGGCTTTCCCAGGAAGCAAAGAAGCAGTAATGGCTGTAATCAACTGTCTTGTAAGGGAAACAGCTGAAATTTGAGGCTTTGTTCTGACTCTTTTTAGTCAAGTAATTTATTACACTGGAAGTCCTATGAACGCAGGAGGGTTGATTTGCTTCGTCCTTGATAGATCCATGTCCTAGTTGTAATGGATTGTGTTAGCAATATTACATGAATTATTCTTCAATGAACCTTATAGTCCTGATGCTAAAAGTAGTCACAATAGGCAGTGCTTCTTTCTTTCCGTCTTGTGAATCCACATATTTTCTCTATTTACAGTTTAAAGTTAATAGTATCCTTTAAAAAATACATGTACACTGTCATTTCAAGAGGCCTGTGGAAGAAACTTATGCGTTTATGGATCTGGTGCAAAAATAAAGAACGATAAAAACGCCAAAGGTGACAAGATAGTCAGGAGAGCGCACAAAGTCTATGACTTAGTAGATAAAACCATCCAGAATGAAGGATGTGATCTTTGGTCACAAATTAGCTTACAGATATTTAGAAACGAAAAAAATGAAATGGAAAACCTGCTCTATATGCTCAAAGTAGAAACAACTGTGTTCCCTGATGATTATGTTAAATAATAACACCTATGATAACAGAAAATTGGACAGTTAATGGATATGTGTGGTGGTCTAAGGGTGAGATTTAGCAGCATCTCATTTGGCCTCTTTCTTCTGCTCCTCTTTGCAGAAATGCCTTAATAATTGTTGAAGGTCATGCTGAAGATCATCCTGGGGCAGGGCTTCTGGTGTGTCCTCCAGTAGCTCCACATGAATCCGGTTTCCATACTGGTCCTTAACCACAGTCCTCTTCTGTGTACTAGCTTTACTCATTGTTGTCCTACAAGGAGTCAAAGAGGGGCAATGAGTGAATTTGTAGGCTTTTTAAAAAAGTAAATTGCATTCTACTTTTCATTTCAGAATTCTAGCATGAGTTTTCCGTTGTACGAAGGTGAAAAGACAGTGACTGCATTTGACTTTAAAGAGCTAAGAAAAGTGCTAAATATATTTATATATAAAGTATTAATAACATTATTTTTAAAAAAAGTAGCTTCCTTTCTTATGCTACACTTACATAACACAAGCCTAAATTTACAATCAGATTTAAACTGGTAGATTTGTTAAAAAGTCAGCAGAAATTTCAGAAATTTCTTGTGTGTGACATAAACTTGCACAGGCAGGGAGAAATGATTGCCTAAGCGGACTGTGGGTGTAGGCTGTAGCCTGCTTCTGACTAAGGTCAAAAGTTGAGTTGGTGCATAGTTCACATTGCTATGTAGAGTTAGGATGGGATAGCTTAAACCAGGGGTGTCAAACTCAAGGCCCACGGCCAGATCTGGGCTGCAAGGTGCTTGGAAACAGTGAAGAACCAGCCTGTAGTGCCTCTGCCAGTGAAACAGAGCTCAGTAGGGCCACACATAGCCCTCCTGAGCTCCATTTTGGCTGCTCTGTTTTCGGCCTCCTACAACCCTCTGCCAGTAAAAATGGAGCTCAGGGGGGCCACACACAACCTTCCTGAGCTCTGTTTTCACTGGCAGACTGCTTGGGCCTCCACAGGCGCCCCTAACATGAGTGATGTCAAGATGGCCGCACCCACTCTGGCCACACCCACCCATCCTCTGAGGTCAAACACAACCCTGATGCGGCTCTCAATGAAATCAAATTTGCCACCCCTGGTTTAAACTGTCCTTTTTGTATGGTTCAAATTTTTTACGTAAACTTTGTATCAATCAGAAACTTTCAGTTATAAACGTATCTTAAGTTCTTTTTCTTCCTGATACCGGAAAAAATTATTCTAAGAGACATTATTGCTTTGAAACATCAGTGCCCACATTCATATGTTCTAATCCAGCAACACTGACCTTCGTATGAAAATCCTGCAACAGGAATCATTAACAAGATAAATAATAGGAGAACCATCCATATCCCTCACTACAAACCTGCTAGTTTTTGTCATTCCTGCCCATACTTTCAATATTTAACTTCAACGGATCTCACTGATAGGGAGATGTAATACAAGTCAATAAATAAATTTGTCATTCAGTATTATTGGACTGGCTTCACATGCTTTAAAAATTACTGGCAGAAAAATAAACAGTGGAATCAAGAAAGGAACAGAAAGAATAATAGATTTCTTCCCTCATTTTGACTGTTTCTTTGTTGCTGGAAGAGTTTTTAAATTGTTAGAGTATAATTTTTAATATTTTAATTATATAAGTCTCCCATAGTCATTTGGGAGTTGAGGTCCCATCAATTAACTAAAACATAACAACAGGTTTGTCCTGTCCAATAATTTGGTTTAGAAGGAAATACCTTTGTCTGACAGAGTTCTCAAAGATCTAAGAGGCAATTTAAATATTGAAGAAAATGGGTATGTATAACATGTATAAAAGATAATTAAGATCATCTTCACACAGTCTTCTTCATGTTGTCAGAGCAAATGTATTCCTTGTTTCAACAAAATTTAGGTTCTGAATCTATAGATCTCCCTTACAAAAAAAAAAATGGAATTTCAATAAATGTTAAAAGGTGAAAGCTTTGGGAACCATTGTTAGTCCTTCATTAAATAGTTTTTTAAAAAAGTAATGCCTAAAAAGCAGTGGTATCCAGATGGAGTCAGCATAGGCAGAATTGGGAAGGTTAACATCTCCACACACACATTTCTTATACAGTATAGCAGGGGTCCCCAGTGGTTCCGTTCCAGCAGGTGAGTGACCAAAGCTTCATCTGTATTTGCAGCCACTCCTCAGTCACTGCCTCAGCTCCACCTCAGACCATCAGGCATTAGATTCTCATAGGGGTGTGAACCTGTAACCTGTGCATCTGAGGTTGCACGCTCCTTCTCCCCAAACCTCCTCCCCAATCTATGGCAAAGTTGTCTTCCATGAAACTAGTCCCTGGTGCTAAAAAGGTTAGGAACCACTGCAATATAGGATATAATCTGCCTACATAGTTGCGTATATGAACATAGCAATAGTAATGGCATTCAAATTATAATTAATCCCAGGTAATTAGCTTCAGTGACATGGACATTGACTGCGTTTTTTAGTTTAGCTCTTCCCCTCCAAAATCTTGGTCTTTTGGTATATGGATCTAAAGCCAAAACATTTCAATTAAGTAATTGCCCAGATCTTTTCCTGTCCTCATGACTCTGACTTCC
The DNA here is from genome assembly GCA_025802295.1 of Psammodynastes pulverulentus. Lineage (NCBI taxonomy): Eukaryota > Metazoa > Chordata > Lepidosauria > Squamata > Psammodynastidae > Psammodynastes > Psammodynastes pulverulentus. The sequence continues at coordinate 19,144,906 of JAOYMU010000302.1, read as the reverse complement.
CCAAAACATTATTTAAAATATGACATGCAATTTTTTTCTACATTTAGAACTTAGAATCAGAATTATAATTCAGCTATTTCCCAAACAACTGCTTGTCCGATCAGTTGATTCTCCCCTCTTCCAACAAGTGTGTTAGTTTCTAAGTAAAGCTTAAGACACTGAGACTGTAAGTTGACATTTATTCAAGTACCATCACAGTTAGTCTGTTAAATCTTTGGTCACTGCACAGGCTGGTGTCATGCCAACTCAAACCTTTTAATAAGCGACCCATCCTCTTTCATGACCTCTTTCTCTACTAATGGGGGGACTTCAATTTTCACTTTGTTACCTATGTAATTCAGGGCCTAAAGTAAAACAGGAAGCATAACTATAGCATAAAAGACCCAAATACAACTTAATTATATTAACTTGCTAAAATATCAGAACAACCAATGAGACAAATAATAGTTAAGCATATAAGAAAAAAAGTATTAATTGCATAGTTTGCAAATTCTGTACTTATTAAGAATTTGGAAGTATATGACAAAACAATAGAATCTGCTTTTACTGAGAATTCTCATGCTGAAATCCTAGTGGAGACAAATCAGCTCTTATGAAAAACAAGGACTTTTCTTCTTGAAGGAACCCAGGGAGAGTAGAAAGAGCTCCAGTCTTACTAACAGATGGGATTTGTTCATTAGGAAGAAGGTTCTTAGACAATAAAAGTGAGTTGATCTAGGATTATCCTTGGAATCACATATACATTTCAAATAGGATAGCCATACAATGTATTTCTTTTACCTTGAGTAGCCTACTCTTTGGATTTATAAATAAAATAACCCACTTGCAAATTGAGTTATATTGTTAAGAGTACATTCATACTGGAAATTTCATCCAAAAGTCCTCAACTACGTGCTTTCCACTGTATTCTTGTATACTATGTTTAAATGTATTCAAACTAAGAATGGAGCTTCTTCTTCAAACTGGAAATACGGTAAAAAGAAGATGTGCTGACATCACTCCCATCTGAACAGAAATGATCTATATTCTATTTATTCAATCAATACCGAGTCATGTTTTTAATCAAATAGAATATCGTGAGTTTACAATCCTGCTCAAAATGCATCTGGAAAAAAGTTCATATTTACTAATCAATGATAAGCTTCTACTGTACAATTAGTTCCAAACTGAGGGACCTTCTTATGTCTGGAAAAATGTGGCAGTTGTGAAAGGTTCCAACTAAATTCACTGAATGGTAATGGATTTCTCTATACAAATTGGCCCCAGTTGGCCTTGCCAATAGTGCGGTGACGTGAACTGTCTTTCTGAAGCACTTTTATCACTTGTTTCAATTGCTTCTTCTAGAAGATTCAATAGGTAGAAAATGGTCTTGTTAAATGTGCCTCTTCCTGTATCACTTCCTTTTAATGAGATACTGGAAGTAAACTACTGAACTAACAGGAAACAGCAAAAGGCTCCTGCATAAAATATGTGCAACCTCGATATAGAAGTTCCTTCAAGGTGCTGCATATCCTGGAGGAGACCATCAGTGTGACAGTGAGTGAAGGATATGATAGTTTTGTTTTGTTGTCTAGAAGTGGGATGGCAGCAGTCCTTTTCAAAGCAGCTTCAAATAAATTATCAAAGCACAGCAAAGCACCTTTTTACAGCTTTGTATGGGACCTAAAATTAAAACCCAGAGCAAGCTCTCACTGGGTTCTATTAGATGATATTCTCAGATATTTTTCAGAAGGAAAAAAAATCATTCTTTGTGAATGGTTATGTTGAGTTCCTTTAAACATACTGAAAAAAAAATACATTTCTATAATGATGCTTCATTACAGCTAATTTTTCTATACGTGTTTCTGCCCTTAGTACTACTGCAGTTCTAATAGTGTTGTCAAAACCATACAATTATCTCACCTCTTCGAAGTCATCTTTGGCGGATGGAAGATTCACTGCTAAACTAGAATCTCCATGATGTTTTTCCATTCTCTCCCCTTGCACTAAGGTAGTTTTTATAACTTTGCTGACCTTGCGGCCTTCTACTGGTTCAGCCTGGAATTCTGAGGCACTTGGTAATATGCTTGGCTCAGAAAAGGTCACCTGGGAAAGAGATTTCATGAATAATTGCATATGTCAATAATTGCTGAACCCAGAACCATGGTTATTGGCTGATTAGATAATGCCCCAAACATTATTTTACTACTTTCCTGTGAAAAGTTTGCGCTAACATTACTGGTTCATTCACTTCTTGGAAAATGATGTAGTTGGGTGCTAGACTTGTTAAAAAATTGCTCTGCAATTCTTCATTGAATAAGCTATCTTCCAAGGGAGTTTAAACAAGACGTGTGAAGTGAACCTTATGAAACGAAGTTTACAATTAAATGTAATAAACAGAATAATTTATAATGGGTAATTCTAGTGCCAATTTTGAAAATTCACTTCAAAAAAATAAACCATGGCAGGGGAAAAAAAAAATCTAACCTCTGATTGTTCGCTTTCACTCTTCAATACCACCCGCTTTATGACTTTGGAGTAACTGTCTCCCTCTTCCACTGTAACAGGGTCTTGGGGTTCTCCCTGCATTACAACTTCTTCTTTTTCTGTTCCATCTGGTAAAACGAATCGCCTGATGATTTTCCTAGTGACCTAGCAGGGTGGCATGTCCATCAAGAGTTATCTTAGCATGTCGTTGAATTTTAAATCATGGCAATCATATTTGTCCTTTAAAACACCTAGCATTCTCTCTCAAGTGCATACACAAATAAGCCTTAACTTGCTATTTTGTTAGCAGCTAACACGAGGCACAATTTCAGTTAACAGATCTTCAAAATGCTATTTCAAAACAATTTTCATATATCCATCACATGATATATATTATTAAATACATTACAATTTTAGCATGCTCCCACTCTGAAAAGTTTGCAAATAAAGTGCGGAAACTATTTTATCAAAATGAACAAATTTTGCAAAATATAAATTTCAACTATTCTGCTTTACTCTGTTCTCTCCTAAAAAGAATAAGGACTTTCTATTTTTGTGCAACAGTTACAGTATATGGGATAAAATGTTTTCCTTTATCTCATGTGGTGTGAAATGCACAGCACCTAAATCCTCACTTTCCATAAGAGATTTCCTTGTTACATATACAGGTAGTCTTCAACATATGACCAGAATGGAGCCCAAAATTTCTGTTGCTAAGTGAGACATTTGTTAAGTGAGTTTTGCCCCATTTTAGGAACTTGCTTGCCAGAGATATTAAATGAATTACTGCAGTTGTTAAGTTAGTCACACAGTTGTTAAGGGAACCTGACTTCCCCATTGATTTTTCTTGTTAGGTTGCAAAAACTAATCACATGACCCTGGAACACTACAACCATCGTAAGTACATGCCAGTTGCCAAGCTTTTAAATTTTGATCATGTGACTAATGATCATGTGATAAATGGTCATAAGCTACTTTTTTCAGTTATGTAACTTCAAAAGGTCACCAAATGAACTGTTGTAAGTTGAGGACAACCTATAGTAAAGGATCCTAAAGCACCTCAATTTAACTCTGGAAACCTTGAAATGGCTCAAATACAGTATAATTAATGTACTAAAATGCTTTTATATTCTCCTAATAAACCATCAGCTACCTTCTTCACCACAATATGGCCATGTTCATCCACATATTGTTCCTCTGTTACAGCTTCTGGGGGTATTTCAGGCACATCATCAGCCTATTGAACAAAGAACAGAGTTCAGAAAAAAAATAACTGGCTATTTTAAATAAACTGCATAACAGGAGTTAGTTGGCTCAAACAACAACCACGTAAATTAGGCAAGAAGCACTGAAGCAAATTGCTCCAATGCTATTAAACATTTTGCAAATACATCCTTCTTTAAAAAGCATGCAAACTTGGAACAAGAAAGAATTTGGCTAGTAGGTGGTGCTGAAGCAGCAAATCAAACTGTCCCTCAGAGAGATAGTCTCTTTCAAAATGCAAATTAAATATCTACCATTTGGATTTACATTCCTTGAGTTTCCAAATGAAATTGGAAAAAAAAATATTTAGGTTAATCAATTGACATGCATTACCCAGGAACATGCCAAATTCATCAGTGCATTGTCAGCCAAGGGGGTGTTTCAGGAACAGGATTTGGGGGGAAAGGGTGGGTTTTAGAGGTATAACCAGGGCATAGTTGCCACTGGTACGTGCAATAGTTCAACACTCCTGTACCTGAATAATTACCCGGCGGCGAACGACCCTGGTAGTTACCATTTCTTCCTCATCTGAGCTGACCTCCAGCTCACCTAATTCCTCTGCTAGCTCCTAGTGGAAGCATGGAAGCATTGCTCTCATCATACTGGTACTGTACATATGAATGAATAATTGGGCCCCTTTCTAATAACACAACGAACACCATACAAATACTTGCTGGAATGATGCAAAATATGCTATACTACTTTCTTTCTATTTTGGGGCTGAATGTCCGAAATCTTTGAACATTTGATGTTACAATCTGAGGAAACTTGCCTTCAACTTTCTTTTAATACCATGTACTAAAAGAAGCGCATCAGTGGAATAATGCAGATATAGTTACAACTTCATCTTCCATAAACCCAATTAGACTAAACAGGTAAGAATTTCCAACAACTTGCTAATTATGAACTAGATCGGTGGTTCTCAACCTTTTCTTCACCATGGAACCCATTTAAATACCTTTTGTGGCCATGGACCATGGCCACAGACCAATGGTGGGATTCAAAATTTTTTACTACCAGTTCTGTGGGCGTGACTTGGTAGGTGTGGTGTGGCTTGGTGGATGTGACTTGGTGGGCGTGACAGGGGAAGGATACTGTAAAATCTCCATTCCCTTCCCACTCCAGAGGGAAGGTTACCGCCGGTTATCCGAACTGCTCAAAATTTCCGCTACCGGTTCTCCAGAACTGGTCAGAATCTGTTGGATACCACCTCTGCCACAGACCACCATGACTTAACTCAAGATTTAAATTGTAATATTTCTTCAAGCCTTCGTGGACTCCCCTATGACAACATCACAGCTCCCAGGGTTCCGCGGACCATTGGTTGAGAACCACTGGGCTAGATTATTTTGCAAGTTTGAGTTAATTAATAATTACTATATTTGCTTCTGTATTTTAGCCAGTAAATATATATATATATAATTCCTTTACACTTAGAAAACACAGTTAATTTTGATTTAAATAGTTCTGGGATATTTTCAAAATCCTTTTCACCTTGCAACAGCGGTGTCTTGAGGTAAAGATGCTGGAAATAAAATTTGCTCACTACATGTTTACTGTTGTGATTCTTCTGCAATGGGAGTTGGGAGAAGGTTTTCAATGATGACTTAGTTGCCATGGTAGCAACTTTCAAAGTGCCAGGGAGCTGTGAAAGACTATAGGTGGGATGTATTTAGGTTACTGCTATATTGGTCAGTCCAAACATCATAACTTGTGAGTTTTCAAGGGGAAAAAATAATAATAATTTTCTATGGTTGAACAAAATCCTTGAAAGAAGTGGTTTGGTGAAAGACCTCTTTTTATACTGTTAAAGTAGCCATTCTTTTTTCAGCCTTGTGTAGTAGCATCCAATGATGCTCCTGGATATATTCATGTAGAGATAGCCCTCAACTTACGACCACAATTAAGCCCAAATTTTCTGTTGTTAAGGGAGACATTTGTTAAGTGACTTTTGTCCCCATTTTATGACCTTTCTTTCCACAATGGTGAAATGAAATCATTGCAGTTGTAACACAGTTGTTAAGTGAATGTTGCTCCCCCACTGACTTTGCTTGTCAGAAGGTTGCAAAAGATGATCACATGACCCTGAGACACTGCAACCATCATAAATATGAGCCAGTTGCCAAGCAGCTGAATTTGATCACATGACCATGGGAATGCTGCAATGGTCGTTAAGTCTGAAGAACAGTGATAAGTTACTTTTTTCAGTGCTGCTGTAACTTTGGTCACTAAACCAACTGGGATAAGTCAAGAACTACCTCTATTTCTGCCTGTTTGTTTCATTGTTTTCCAGTGAGTGACATTGTTGTGCATGGTCAAGGATAGCTTGTGAAACAGCCATACAAACCAACATTTCCATTTAAAGACAGATGTTCCATGCATGCTCCTAAATATTCCCAAACAGCTCTTTGGAAAAATGTGCAGCTCTATTATTTTCTGATTTAACTGATTATTGTAATGAAAAGTTTTGAAAATTCTCAATTGCCATGGAACAAAAGTACATTTTCATTCACAATCTAATTACTAACACATTCTTTGTAGGAATTGAAGTGTGAAAAGTGTAATTTTAATGAATTCTTATTTTTCTGCAAATATATGTGTTTGGAAAAGCTTTCAAAATATTTCTTGCTTTTTTTTCTTTTCATACAGAAATTATACAGTAAAAAATATTGTATTTTAATCTGGCTAATTTTTTTCTCTTTCAAAGAATTCTTCTTGCATCCATTTCATATTTTCAGTTGAGGCTTATTCTGTTCTTATTCAGCTGATAGCCTCTTTTTAGTTATATTTCTCTGTATTCGCTTTTGTGTTAATGCTTTATATTTTTCAGTGCATTGTCTTTCAATTGTCTTTTCCTAGAACTGTATTTTAATCTACGGAGTGTGAACATCTCTTATTTCTTATTATCTGGGTGTACTGTTCCAAGTATTAAATAAGATTACATTAAAGATTTTCTTCTTCATTCATGCTTTAAAGGGCACTACTTCATGAATCATGTTAGTGTTACAACTTACTTTTTCTAACAATTCTTCTTCGTGTCTTTCTACTTCTTCAGGCTGTTCATCAGTGGATTCAACAATCACCAGGCTGGTTTTCCTTGGATACGTATCTTCTGACTGAAAGTGATGGTCTTCAGGTTCTTCCACAATGGGAGAATCAGTTCGATCACTAGATGTTGGAGTGTGCAATGGTGGCCTTTCAAGATCTTCACATCCTGCAGTGGAATCCTCAGACTTGTCACTGGCAATGCTGGCTGTTTTCACACTTTGGGGCACTTGTGTCAAATCTGTTCCAGAAGTTGTGATACTGTTAATAAAGATTGGAGGAAACAAATGATTAGTTCTTCTAGTCTGTCTCTGAGGAATAAGATTTATTCTAAAGCCATTTGGCTTTGTTTTGAAAAGTGGCACGTAACGTTCTGAAATGAATAAATCAGGGTGCAGTTGAGTGCGAATACAAGTGAGAATTCAACACCGATTGTCATAGCTACAAATCTAATATGGTTAAGTTATCATATTTCTTTGGAAATAGATTAGAACTTATTTTCAAGTAAACTGGGTTTCATCAGACAAAAACCAGCATCTAGCAATATTTTTGTATAAACATTTGTGTTAAACCAAAAAGTCTAGCTTTCCAATACTCCATTATGATATATTTTGATTTCAAGTAGTGGAACTTTCTTCCCCCTTTTAAAAAAAATATTTGGCCTTCCTGAATTCTTGTCAGCAATTTCACTGCTCCGATTCATTCCATTTGTTCCATTGCCACCACAGGATAACAGCAGAAAGAATGGAATAGAACTAATGGTTTTTTCCCAGTCTGTCATGTATGTCATAACAATTGTCTCTTTGTGATTATTTAATTGAGACTAGTATTACATAACTGCCCTTATTCTAAGTCAGACGTTTTCAACCTGTAGTCCGCGGAACCCTGAGGGACCTCAATGTCATCACAGGGGGTCCATGCAGGGGGTCCATGAAGGCTCAAAGAAATCTTATGATTTAAATCTAGAGTTAAGTCTTATAGGCATGTGGCCACAAAAGGTATTTAAAGAGGGTCTGTGTTAACCTGTTTATTTCCAGAAATAGGAATAGGCAAGCTCAAGGATTACCCACATTGGGAATCTTTGGCCTCTTACTGATTGACACTCCTCTCATGGAAGCAAAGTTTGCTCCTCAATGAAAATTTCACCCAGTAATTCAATACCCAGAGAACTTTGGCTGATCTCACCATGAATTGAGCTTTATTCAAAATAAAAAAAGAAAAGAAAAGAACCATTATCTAACCCAGTCGATATTTTGCCATACTAAAAACACGCTCAGAAATATAACAAATTTTTAGAAGTGATAATAAAATCTTATTGTAGCTAATCCGATGATCTATTTTTATTTAAATTAATAAGTCCAATAATATTTTAAAATGATATATCAGTCATATATTTGCTTTAAAGTTTTAGAAATTATTTAGCTCATTGATTTTTTTTATTGACAAAATTGAAGGATTCCTAGTCTTGCAAAAGTTGTATTTGTTCCTTGCTTATGTAACATGATCTCTATGCAATAAATATTTCCTCTTGTTATATATGCCGCCCTACTGTAGAATTCTTACACATACTCCTGTGTAGTAAGTGAATCTTCTGTCAGCTCATGAGGCTTCCCTGAGAATTCAGCTTTCACATGATCTTTCTGTATTTGGTGTAGTAGTTCTACCACAGATACTTCTGCCTCAGCCTTCGAGGTGCCTTCATGTAAGGGTGAGCAACTGAGAGAAAGGTCTTCTTCTGAAACAAGGGGAGGATGATCTGATTGCTCACTGTCTTTAGAAAAGGAATATTCTTCCTCTTTTTTATCTTGTGTGCTGCATAGATCTTCATGAAGTGCAGAGAACCCTGAAGGCAAAGTAAAACAGCAATCATTTAATCTTTATAAATGAAGTAACTGCTATCTAGATGCAGGTTTGTAACGGTGTGATGTGAAGCAAAAATTTCATGCTAAAAGACCATATAACAAGCAACTCTGCAGTTTCAAAACATAAATTAAAAGTTTGTTATATTTAGCAAACATAGATAAATAATTGTGCCATCTATTCAAATGTAAGAACTTGCCAGTGATTTCTACAAATCCTATCTATAAAACTCCATATAGCCAGAATTTCAATAAAGGAAAGTATTCGTAGCTCAGGGTTGAAGCGAGTAGTCCTTAGTGCACACTAAGCTTGTTTTCTTGCAGACGTTTCATTACCCAAGCTAGGTAACATCATCAGTGCTAGTAAAGAGTGGGGTTTGCTCTCAATTTATATTGTAGCAGCTTGCCCTATCACTGTTGATGGGAGTGGTCTTGGAGTTCTTTGGTTGGGTTGTTTACTGTTAGTTTGTTTGATAATTGCTTGATTGGGGTATTGTTAACTTCTTTATAATGCCTTGGTAAGGCCACACTTGGAATACTGCATCCAATTTTGGTCGCCACAAGGTAAAAAAGATGTTGAGACTCTAGAAAGAGTGCAGAGAACAGCAACAAAGATGATTAGGGGACTGGAGGCTAAAACATATAAAGAACAGTTGCTGGAATTGGGTATTTCTAGTCTGATGAAAAGAAGGACTAGGGGAGACATGATAGCAGTGTTCCGATATCTTAGGGGTTGTGACAAAGAGGAGGGAGTCAAACTATTCTCCAAAGCACCTGAGGGTAGAACAAGAAGCAATGGGTGGAAAGTAATCAAGGAGAGAAGCAACTTAGAAGTAAGGGGAAATTTCCTGACAGTTAGAACAATTAATCAATAGAACAACTTGCCTCCAGATGTTGTAAATGCTCCAACACTGGAAGTTTTTAAGAAGAGATTAAATTTTCTGCCTAAGCAGGGGGTTGGACTAGAAGACTTCCAAGATCCCTTCCAACTGTTATTCTAAATTCTAAATTCTTAATTGCTGGCCTGATGTTAACCTTGGAGTTAATCTGTGCTCATCTGGATTTTGATTGCTCATATGGGAGGATGTTTTGATCTTTTTGCTCCTTTTTTGCCTTTTTTATTGTCTCTTTCACAAAGTATATAGATATTGTTTATATCTATATGTCTATTGGTGACTAATTTATCAGAATGCCAGGCTTCTAAAAAGTGTTTTTGGACTTGGTTTGGTCTAGAACAGGGGTGTCAAACTCACGTCGTCATCACGGCATCACGTGACGTATCGAGACTTTTCCCCCCTTCACTAAATTGGGTGGGGGCAGGGCCAGCATGTGACACATCCAGCCTATGGGCCGTGAGTTTGACACCCCTGGTCTAGGATGATCATAGTTTTCCAACTGAAACTATAATTAGGTTTGTGCATATGTTGTAGAGTTTTCATCCTGTCTTCTGACTATTTTGTGTCCATGAATGCATTCTGGCAGTCTTCTTCCTGTTTGTGCTAAGTAGTGGCTGTTGCAGTCATTACACTGTATGTTGTAGGTGATTCATGGGTTTTTTCGCCTTGGAGTTACTGAGGGTTTTTTGGTTTACTTAGGTTTACTTAGTTTTGGAAGACTTTAATTGGCTGGTGTGCTACACTGATTTCATGTGGTTGTAGTAGTCAGAGGTTTCTGAGATGTTCTTGGTGTATGGCAGTGTTATGTTTTTTACAGCTTGTATTATTTGTGCTATATTGGTTTGAGCAGTCAGGCACTTTTTGATAAAGTTGCATGGATCCTCATTTTATTAGATGTTGTATAGCTGCTTTTATTTCCTTTGTCTGCTGTTCAGGTTGCTGCAATATGTTTGTCCTTGTCTAAATAAAGTTCTTACACAGATTATCTTGTGGGAGGTTGGACTATTGCTTTGGTAGTGGAGCACTTATTAGTGGTGTGGGTGGTTTTTCTAGTCTGTGTTTCTAATCTCCCATTGTGGTTCCTGCTGATCAGGATGTCCAGGAAGGGTAGTGAGTTGTTGTTGTCTTCTTCTCTGGTAAACTGGATTCCTTTGAAGATATTGATGGTTTAATGTATGTTCTCGAATTGATCCTTTTTATTGTGTGTCATCTAGATGAATTTCAATATGCACATCTACTATTGATCTCTCAATATTTGGTGCTATAGTATAGGATGATTCACTTCTGATCATCACTACTACCATGTTGAAAAGCACTATATTTATTCCTATATGAAGCGTCTTCAAACTTGGCAAGTTTAAGACTTGTGGACATGACTGGAAGAGGAATTCTGGGAGTTGAAGTCCACAAGTCTTAAAGCTGTCAAGTTTGAAGACCCCTGCTATATGAATTGATGGGAATGCTCTCCTTGGTATAGAATCACTGGTAGTTATTTCAGTGATAGCTGATGGGTATTATTTGATAACATTCAGTTACTGAATAGTAATCATGCATGTGTAAGTACATTCTCACCTTCACTGTGATCCAGTACCATTGTTTGTTCAATTTCTGCATAGGTGCGACCATGATCTCTGGACTTTTCCATACTACTTTCCATTAGGTGAACAATATCCATTCGATTTATTTTTTTAAGACACTCTGTAAGACCTGAATCTGTATTATAGAAGAGACAGCATTTATTTTTAACAATTTGTACATATGAAGAGTGCGATCTACTCAGTTTTTGGATAACTGCTGTGAAGTCAGCCAATAGGAAGATAGAGTGTAAACAGGCGTCCCCAATCACTTGAAAAGCAGTGGTTATTTATTTTCTTTCTTTTTGATCCCTTCTAGTTGTCCTGATAATCACAGTTATATATGATTATGTTCCTGGGGTGGGATATGAATTGCCTCCTGAAATAGCTTGAAAGACAATCTTCCAAGTAATAATTACCCACTAAATACTGTATATTCAGATATATGAAAAGGGTGGCCATGATGTAGCTTTGTACAAGTTATGCACACTTCTGAAAAAAGCAGCCCCAAATGTTGCACTATTAATGGAATGTAAGTACTTGTAATGTAATGGAATGTAAGTACTCATTCCAATAGTAAGTACTTAACTAGGAGTCTCTAGCAATATAGGTAGCCCTTGATTGGTAACTGCCTTGTTTAGCGACTATTTGCAGTTATGATGATGATAAAAAAAGTTTACTTTATGCCCAGTCTTCACATTTACAAGGAAAACTGAAATGACATAATAAGCATTGTCATAATTTCACTTAGCAACCTCTCCAGTTAATAATATGGTAGAATTTCCAGCCCCAATTGTGGTGACTAAATGAAGATTACTTGTACCTAATACAGTAATAGAAAGATACTAATTATCTTGGTTGCTTAAATGAAATTATTTCTTGGGGATGAAGTAGGTAATAACAGTAGTGGTACTGTTTATATTTTATTTATAAGCTGCCCCGCATCACAAATGTGAGATTGGCAGCTATAGTGTATAAATTAATTAAATACACTATTAATTAAAAGAAAAAGGATAATTTTATGAAAGAGTCCTTATATATTACCTACCTCTCAGAAAAAAAATATTGGAGGAATACTATTAATGTTTGGCAATCATATTAGGAAGGAAAGACATGTCTATTCACAGAGCTGTCTTATTCTTTTGGGTATATACAAATACAGAATATCCTGGAAAATACACAGAATTTACCTGGAAATTATGCAGGTACAATTGCTCTGAAAATGACAACTGCAAGGGAAAGTAAATTTACCCTACTCTATTTGAATCATTTTTTAGTTTAAAACCATACTACCTTCAAGTTATTGTGTCTTCCAAGAAAAGCATATGAACAGAATATGAGCATGTTAATTTATACCATTGGGATATAAACAAATGTATATCATTGAGAACATGGGAAAAAGAAACACTATTAGTCCTTTTCATCAGTGCTGTAGTCTCAATAGACAGTGTAGCTACATTTAGAGGCAGATTAAATCATAGATCATTATCATCTATAGCAGTCCATACATAGTATGAGTGTCCTTGTGTGTATGTAGGATCTTTATATTGTTTTGCATTTGTATGACACTTGCATTCTCTTATGTATATTCTCTTATGTACATTTGGCTGTCAGAATGGAAGAGGAGTGAGGGATGGTAACTGCTAAAATAAATATACCAGTAGCATGCTTTCCATCTCTTTCCAGCCAATATTTCAGTAATGCATGACTCTGATCCTGAAGGGAATTAGGATTCTCAATCCGAATTTGATGAATTTGTTCTTCAGTGAAATCCAGTTCTCTTGCTAGCTCTGTAAGCACAAAGTGTTCAGATAATTTTGACCAGTTGCAATTCTTTATAAATATCACTTATTGCTACTATTAGATTACAATTCTATACTCACCTCAGAATAAACCCAGTAAACATAGACACACATCTGTCTATCTATCTATCTATCTGTCTGTCTGTCTGTCTGTCTGTCTGTCTGTCTGTCTGTCTGTCTGTCTGTCTGTCTATCTATCCACCCATCTATCCACACATTCTTCTATCCATCCGTCTCTCTCCAATCCTCCCTCTCTCCCCCCCCCTCTCTTATAGTCCAGAGCCCATTGCAGGAGGGAATCAGTATTAGTCTATGGCAGCAAAAACCAGTAGCACTTTTTCTGACCAAATTTTAAAAAAACGGCATAAATTCCTGCGAGCTGCCATTTATTTCCATCTGATTCCATGTTAAGGTTAACCGAGTTAAGTACAGAGCCAAATACAGAACCAAGTTTCTGATTCTTAGCGACTTCCAAATGTAAGGACTTCAACTCCCAGAACTCCCCAAGCAGTTTGGCCTTTGCTGAGAATTCTGGGAGCTGAAGTTCACCCAAATGGAAGTTTCCCAGCTTGGTGCTAGCTTTCCCGTATTCCAGCAGGGGCCATCTTGCCCAGCAATGCACCATGGGAAAGGATGGAGGCTGGAGCCTTTCCTGTGACACATTTGAAGAGAAATTGTGGTCACAAAAGTGGCTTAAAAGCCAGAAAAAAAAGCGGAGTGAATATTTAAAAAGTGGGAGCTCTGTGGTGAAGATAAAAATTAATAAAGAATTAAGACGTTGGTAACGGCTCTCTCTCTATTGTCCCTACCTTTCCTCTCTCTGTAAATGCACCCCACACAACCCCTAAGCCTAACGAATGACTCTTAATCTTCCTTTCTCACCAGAGGAGGTGGTGATAAACCTTACGGATGCCCGTTGGGTCGGTGCCTGGTGGCTGGGAGTTCTAGTATGTGCCTTTGCAAATTTCCTCGTCGCCATCCCTTTCTGCTTCTTGCCCAAGACTCTGATCAAAGAAGGGGAAGAAAACAAGATCGATGTAACAGCCAAGAGAAACAAATCCCTCTTGAAAAGAGAAAACACAGGCCAGGCTAAAATAAAATTGCGCGAACTTTACAAGGGTGAGCAAAACAAAACAAAACCCCAAAACACATTATCCTTAAAATCCCAGGCCGTAACAAATATACAACAGTGGATCATGGTTTTTTTTTTGTTTGAATGAAGATGATGGGCCTTTCTTGACTGAAACTCTTTAAAGCAGAGGTCTTCAACCAGTGGTCTGGGGACCACTGGTGGTCCACGAGAAACTTTTGGTGGTCCGCAGTGCATCTGGGTGGAGGAGCTGCTCTGGGCTGACCAATGGGCCAGTCCTGTGACTAGAGCTCTGGAAAGAGAGATGAAAGAGAGATGAGAGAGAGATACACAGAGAGAGAGAGACAGAGAGAGATACACACACACACACACACACAGAGAGAGAGAGATGAGAGTGAAAGAGGGAGTTGAGAGAGAGAGCAAGAAAGAGAGAGATACAGAGAGAGATGAGAGATCCCAGTGTTTTGTTTCTGTGGGAAATGGGTCCAAATGGCTCTTTGAGCGTTTAAGGTTGCAGAAACAGGCGGCCAAGCTAAGTGCCTGAAGGACCCCATCCTG
>JAOYMU010000302.1:19105110-19119105 GCA_025802295.1 Psammodynastes pulverulentus | reverse complement strand
TTGGAACATCCTCATATTGAAATAAATAAGTAAATAAGATGGAAAAATAAGGGAAGGGAGGGGGGGTTAATTAAAACACCACCACCACAGAACAGAGAATTCAAATGTTCAGGGAGAAAATGTAATGAATGGCAACCAGAAACATTCATACAGAGATATACAGACACAAACATACACACGATATATACATACATATATATATATATGTAAGCCAAGTTATTTCCATGCAAAGCAAAGCTGTTGCATACATTGCAGGGTAACTATTCTTACATTAAAAGAAGCCCAATAAAACTTAAAGGTTAAAAATTAAAATGGAATTAAATCATGTGGAAAATACTGTGGTGAAGTTTGATTTTCTAAATCCAGTATATTCATATCTGATTTGGGGGGAAAAAACCCATTGGATATGACAAGAATAAAGATTAAAAAGTTTTGCAGTAAGGCTCCCTTTAGAGAAATCAAGGATTATATAGCTATTTGTAATTTAGTTTGTTAGTCTGTCTTTTTTCATGATCAGCCCGTTGTGGCTGAGGGCTGTGGATATTACAGATGTGCCCAATGCTATTTGTATATATTTAACTTGTTTTTCTTTCTCTTTTCTGGGTTGCCATGCATCTTTTGTGACATTGGAGAGTTCATTCTAATTGCTATTGATGCAAGCTTACTAGTTCTCTGCTAATGGAAGAGATCATGGTATATCTTGAATAAAGGAGTATATCTACTTCTTGAATAAAGTAGATAGGGACTCAGCATTCTCCAAATAACAAGGTTTGATTTAGCTACTGCAATTGTCAAATAAAATTTGACTGAGTTAGCGGCTGATTGACAACCTTATAAGGTAAACCAGATAGCAAACAAAACCAGCTGGGCTAATTCTACTTTACTGTAAAGTGATCTTAACAAATCTTGTATGTATATTTCTCTCCCTTTACAGCCCAAGAAACTGGGGAGAGAGTCTTTTGAGCCTCTTACCCTGCTGAAGGCTCTTCCTGCTGAAGGCTCAGCTGCCTTTTATCTAATTGTTCCCTACATTGCCCTCTTTGCCTTACCTCCCAAGGTCACTCCCACATACTATTACACAGATTTCGATAGGGTTGTTGCATTGCTAGTCTCAACTACCTGTTTCTGCAATGCAACTTAATTTTCTGTATACTTTTCAGCAGCTATCACAAGATATACAGCATATATCTGGCACTCCAGCACATGAATGCTTGTTTCAAATAGCCATTTGTAGCATGATGTAGAGAGTCAGTTTGGTTTAGAGATCAAAGGCACCAGACTAGAAACCAGGAGACTGTGAGTTCTAATCCTGACTTAAACATAAAACCAGTTGGGTGACTTTAGGCTAGTCATTCTCTCTCAGCCCTAGAAACACTTCCAAACACATTTTTGAGAAAATTGCATAGATCTGTGCAGGAAGTTGCTAGGATCACCTAACTTTATCCTCATTTGTGGCAAAAATAATTCATTTCCAGCAAACAAAATTCTAAGAGATTATTTTTTTTCCAGAGAAATACTTCACCAGAGTATTAAGACATAGATAGATGGTTTAAAGATCTTTGTTACTTTCAACAGTATCACTTTTATACTAGCACCTAGGCATTTTCATGTGAATAATTTCGTGATGAATTTTGACAGTTTGAATATTTTAATTTTTAAAAGTGATACTGTAATTAGTTTATGAAATGAAATGAATTCAGGTCACGTACTTAAAATAGGAGGGGGAAGGTGTTACAGTATGTAGAGGGCTAACAGCAATAGCAGGGTTACCAGGTAATTTTTAAAAAACCAAGAATGCTTAGATGAACTAAATATTTTAATTTTAAATTATTAATAACAAATAACAGGTTTCATCTACAGACTATAGTTAAGACTGAGCATTATATTTATAAAGTTAATATAATCACCAGTGGCAATTAAAATTTGCAATCCCTTTCATGCTTTATTAGATCATTCATGCAGACCATAATAAAATCTTACGTTTTTCTGATGTCATGTCAGTCTGAAAGAAACAAAGAATGAATGGGTTATAGAAACATAATGTTACAATAACCAACTTATCCTGAACTATACTTAGGCTACTAACTTTCATTTTACAAATGCACGTTATTAACAGCTCAGTTCTAAATATTCTCATATAAAGAAGAACCAAACTGAATTCATATTCTTCTTGATAAAAATTCTTAGGTTTGCAGTTAAGTTAGTTACTGAAGAGTGGTAGAATTAGCCATGCTTTTAAGTCATCAATGACCATGAATTCAATTTACACACACAATGCTAATGGTTAATTCTCTGTATTTATACTGGATGTTAAAAAGTGAGGGCGGAAACCATTGAATTGGACAGAGGGACATGGTAATTAATACAGAAATGGAAAGTGGGTTATTTTTAACCTGCACTTAGGAAAGTATTTTGAGAGGTTAGTAGCAAAAATGGGAGCATATGATATAGCTAGAAATAGTCTGAAGGTCTTCTCTTAAGATTCAAAGTATTTATATTTTTGCCATGTTTTGCCAGAGAATTGGAATCATCTACTTTATTAAAGTATTTTTAAGGGTAGGATACTATATTTTTACATGATATTTATTCTTCTATATTTTTATTCTTTGTATTTTCTTCTACATATATTACTTTGGAAAGTTCTATTTTTATTCATATACCTATTTATTTATATGTTCTTTATTGATCAGTAACTGAAAATGTTAAGTGTTAATTAATTCATGATTTTATATTTACAGAGAATCATTTCCCACTAGAATTTTAAAACTTTTCTTCTGCAATTTTTTTAACTTTTTTTAACTTTTTTCCTTTTAATAATTATCCATTGTCTGCATGTTTCTAGAAAAGCCTTATGAGAAAAACTCTTTCATCAAAATAACTCAATAGGGAACAGTTTTTCCTTACTGCAATTCAGGTCATTTTGCACTGTTGCAAAGGTAATTCTAACGGAGCCACATTACAATAGAATGACTCCAATTGACTGAAAAAACTCTACAATTGCAGTTATTTTTAGACATTATAAAAGATTCTAAGAACTTGAGAAAAGACATCCTTTCTTTCTAATTACTGTTTTGCTTGACATTTATTTCTGGATAAAATTGCTAAAAGAACAAACTTACTTCAACTACAAGGATGTAAATATAAAAAGTTAAATCAGCTGTAGCTTGAACTTTCATTATCCTTTGAGGACATCATTAATAAATATGTAAGCTTTCACGTCAGAAGCAATGGAGTGGACTAAGTTGTTATATATGCTATGTTATTAAAGTAGCTTAGCTAACTTACAAATATAAATTTTATATATTTAGATAATTTACTATATGTGTCTCATTCATTGGTAATATATATATTGGTTCAAATTAGCAATTAACATTTACTGTTTATAAATATATATTTCTTTTTTCCTTTCAGTTGATCTCTCTTTACAAAACAGAAAATGTAGCAGAATAAATATGGATTATAGAGAGTTTATAACTGGATTGATTGCAAAGGGCTTATGAAACTTGGTCGCTATCTACATGAAATAATTAATTTGAAATAGGGCCACTTCTGGTCAATAGGCAATAAATTGTTCATACTTGACATAAAGTCATCTGGCAATCAACTGACTGTTCTTTCCCAATTTAGATCCTTATCCTAGCAATTTTACAGCAGAATTAGCAAAGTTACCTCTTCTTCCTGTTCTTGATCTGATTCTGATTCCTTTAATCCAATATGCCATGCAAGAAAAGAAAAACAGAGCAAGGAAAGATAGGATGCAATTAAAGGAAAAGTATGATTTCTGGACACATTTAATTGGTAAGAATACATAATGAATACAATTTTTGCACTGTCCCCTCCAAAGGAAAGAAAAGAGAACAGGAAAGTTGGTTCAAGTTAGGAAAAGTGGAGATTCAAGTAAGTTCAGAGAAGAAAGGCTATTTCATGTTGGGATTTTTTTGTTTGATTATTATTATGCATTAAACTTACAACACTGTTTCTCAAATATGCCAAAATTCAATCTGTGTAGAAAAGTTTCTTAAAGATAATTTCTTAAAAATAACAACAAGAAAATGTAAGTATTAGCATAGATTTATATTTATGTCACTAGTTAAGCTTCAAATTTAATATTGCTATGTTTGAATTACATTGAAAGTTAGAATATTTGCATGTGGTATCTCATATAATTTTCCTGTTCATTTAACTAGCTATACGAGTCATCTATGAACAACAGAATGCTGGAAAATAAGACTGTTTATAGCAAGAAAGCTATAAATAAAAAATGTCAGATACCAAATCTACTTTACAGTTGTCCAGCATTGCCCTGCTAATTGAGTGCATTATGTATGTAAATGCATACAAAAATGCCTTAATTATCATATGAGTGAGTGATAACAATGTTGGTTGTTACGGATTATTGATAAACTTTAACTCATCCTAATGAGCCATTGCTTCCATATAGTGTTGAGAGTCATCCATATATATGACTCTCAACACTCAAAGAGATCCTCTAACAGGAAAGAATGCTATATAATTTATGAGTCCCAAATATGTGATATTAAATCATGGATATGTACATAATGCTATTAAGAATTTGTGAAAAGTACAAAACTATAGAACAAGTTTAGTGCATCTTAAATTACAGTGTATGAGTGTAATATATGAGCTTATATTTTAACTGAAGAGTACCTTTGTGTATACTGGTAATGTGATATTCAGATTGCAGATAGCTTGATGTACCAGACCTCTTGAAGATTTAGGCTCTTTCATAAATGATAGACGTCCACAAGATTCTTGTGTTGTATCCCGAACCTAGTGCAGAAAAATAGCAGGAGTTCAAACTCAACACTCTGAACATGTCAGTACTGCATGTATCTCTTTGTTTGCGGGATATGGGCAATAGTGTATTGGCTTCCAAAGTAATATTTTAAGGAGAAATCCTAACTTGCAAGGAATAAAGCTGGGTTTTAGTTGTGATATGCTGGCAAAAAATATGCCAGAATAATCAGTACTTTCCTTACTCTCAGTAAGTATTACTGCATGTCACCGAAGGAATTAAAGCAAAAAACTTCAGTTGACCAAAGCATGATGCGTGATGGAGGGCCCATCTGATGACAACTGTTACTGTGTTGTCAGTTAGTGTGTCACTGTGACTTAGAATGAAAAGGGCAAAAAGCATGACTATGAATGAGACCAGGCAGAATTAAATATTATATATCTGAATGAAGATAGTTAAGCAGAGTTGCTTCCCAAATTTTCATGCACCTAAGACTGCAGGTCACAGTCCCAATATTATTGTATACAGATATCCCTGCAGTTATTTCTTGTAAACTATTATGCTTGAATGTATAATGATAACATTTGTACATCACTGTATCAAAATCAGCTTAGACATAGATTACCAGAAATGTAAACTCATGTATTTTGTCAAAACCCTAACACAACAAACTTGTATAATTTACCAGAACAGGATTGAACAGATATACTGCTTTAAATATTCAGTAGTAGTTTTTCATGACAACAGACCATGGAAAGTCTATAATGAATATATTCAGCAAGTGAAGTTATGATTTGAACAGACTACGTAAAGTTTACTTTACTCCAAATAATATGAATTGATACTACTCATGTAAAGCTTTTTAAGCTAGAATACTAGTCTAAATATTTTATGCAGCTCAGGTTTACCTACATATGAAGAAAAATGCCCCCCAAAAATGCAAACCAAGTTTTAAGGTCATTATTTGCCATACCATAGGATACCCCAACATTGTACTCAGGCTTGAGTTGGAGATACTTGGACTTCCTTTTTCTATAGAGTTGCTATTGCTAGTTTTAACTGCTGTTTATGGACAGACAATAGAAAAGGAATTATATCTGTGAGGCTATAGATTCCTTATTAACTTTGACTATGCTCCAGTCAAAAAGCTAGTGTTAAAAATATTGAGCTATATCAAATAATGTCCAAAGTCAGTTAACTCTGTCAGAGTTTAGGATATTGCTGGAGACAGGCTTCTGAGAACCATAAAGTATTTGCACACCCTAACTTCTTTTAGCCTGAGAAAAGTATTTTTCAGGGCCAGGCAAATCCTCCCATCCACATTATCACATGACAGATATACCAATATTCTTCAATCACAAGGAATTTGATCAGTATGATGCCGCATGTCCTTTTTTCTGCTAAATTTTATAGGGATTTTCAAAAGGACCATCTCTTGTTAACTGCACCTGGGGAAATGTCTGATTTTTATGTCCACCTTGTATTTCCAAACTCATGTCAGGAAACTACCTACATGGTAGCCAAATGTAATGTTGCAGATATTAAAAAGAGGCAACAGTTAACTTCCAACCCAATCTGACAACATTTTCTTTTTTCTGATTTTATTTGGTCATTTGTATAGCTGATCTTTGGAAATAAAATAATGCCACATTTGAAATTTAGTTAATGAATATTTACAACACGGTGGAGGTGAAGGTTTAATTATGAATCAAACTGGGGTTATCTAGCTTGCTATGAGTAGGTTTCAAAATACAAATACATGGGTTGACAATAGAGGCATGTCCAAAGAATGATAATGAAAGAACTAGGGATGAAATCTTGAAAAAATTATGCAGTACTAGGAATCAATGGAATTCAGAGGAATATGTTGGAAACTCTGCTAGGTTCCATTATTGACTGAATAGGCACAAGTCAAGAGATTCCAAAAAGTGATTGGGCCATTCATATATCCAAGAACAAAAGAATATTATATCTGTTCGGTGGATATCTGCTTAGAAAAAAGTTCTATTTGTTTCAAAAAGACCTTACTAAAGGATACAAGAGTAAAAAAAAAATCTATATATGGGACAGAAATATCAAGACTGGATCTTGGAGAAAAATGGATATGCTAGAAAAGGAAAGAAACGTGTAAATGTAAAAAAGATTGCAGGAAGGTTATCATCTATGTTCTATATGAAACAATGTTAAAAGACAGATTAATTTCCCAACAGAATAAATAGAAAGTGGATATAGGGGAAGAGGATTTGAAACTGCTTAGAACAAAATCAGAATACTCATATTACAACGTGCTAAAATGTGTGTGGAATATTTTACAGGATACAGTGGGAGTAATATGTCAAACAACGGAAATTAATCAAATGTTGACTGAGAATCTTAGTGATTATATGATTCTGTACAGAGCAATATGGATTTGAAAATTATATTATCAAAGACTAAGGCAGTAGAATTTGATGGGAAAATGGAATGAATAATTGCAAGTTATATATAAATGGCAAAAAACTAAAACAAGTAAGTGGATTTGTATATGTTGACAGAATGCTACCAGGACAGAAAATTATAAACTCTACAAATGCTGATAATGAGTAATATATAGCAACAGATGAATTAAAAGAAGCAGAGTATAAGGATTGTTTCAACCTACTTTGTTATATGAAAGTGAGCACAAAAACCACAATACGCTGAACATACTGGAAATAAGATTCTTGAGTCTATGGGGTAAAAATATGAGATACAGAATGTATGGATGTTGACTGAATGTGGACTAAATATAATAATGAGTGACCAATAGAAAAAATAAACTAAATTGGTCATAAAGGGACAATGACTGTGGATCAAACTGCAAACAGATGAAAGAAAAGAGGAACAGGGTATTATTCTGAGACTGAAGAAGAGAACCTGGCAGATACATAGCTTAAAATGGGGAACACATGCCCAGTTCAGATGCAGCCTAGAGATTGCCAATTTAGAACACAATTTTTAAAGGGGACAACAAATGTATAATAATAAAAACTGGGCAGAAATGTCTACAATATTCCTAAATTAAACCATACTATCCTTTTCACTCAGAGCTTCTATAAATAAGAACATTATATTATTATGTCTTCTAGAAAGTACTGAAGCTTTTGCAGACCCCTAAAGAAATTAAAACACAGAACAGGTATCAGTAATTAATATTATATGTACAGGACATTATTTGTTAGCATCTAAATTGAATATATATAGACCGTCCAACTTTACAAATTTAATTATCATGTAGTGGGGCTTTTTTGTCACTTACCTCATCCTTCTCCTGAGGGTAAACAACATAGACCAACACATTATAACTTTATTACTGGTAATGAAATAAAATAAAACCAAACTCGACATACGTATTTATATCAAAATTACCTTGACAAATAATGGAAGTCTGTTTTCTTTGAAGGCATAAAAACTGAATATGTGATGTTGGCCACTCTTTGTTAATGGTATTAAATTCCCAAAGCAGTCCACAAATATAGGTTTTCCTTCTAATACCTACATATAATAATTAATAAGAAAATAAAATGTTCATTAATTTTCTTCTTGTATTTATTTTGGCTAAGTTAGAATATATTGTTACCCTTATTTTAAAAAAATATTAATATAAAGATATAGGTTTCCCCTGTCCCAGTTGTGTTCAGCTCTAGGGAGTGGTATTCATCTCCATTTCTTAACTGATGGAGCCAGTGTTGTCCAAAGACACTTTCGTGGTCATGTGACCAGCATGACTATATGACAACATACACAGGAAGCTGTTACCTTTCCATCGAAGTGGTACCTATTTATTTACTTACATTTGCATGCTTTCAAATTGCTACCTTAGCAGGGGTTGGGCAAGTAACAGAAGCTCACCCCATTGTAATTACAAATAAACAGCAGCAGCAAATATGGATTAACATGTATGCAAGAAATTCTAAATATATACCAATACATTATTTCCAAACAATCAACATTTCTTAGTAATTAAATCAAATATTAGATATATGCAATATGTTCTCAAAATTTTTGAGGTATAAAAATAAATCACAGTATAAAAATAAAAATAAAATTTACTGATACCTACTCCACATGAACAAAGGTGGGAATTATGGAATTATCTTTTCATTCAATA
This sequence comes from Psammodynastes pulverulentus, assembly GCA_025802295.1. Classification (NCBI taxonomy): domain Eukaryota; kingdom Metazoa; phylum Chordata; class Lepidosauria; order Squamata; family Psammodynastidae; genus Psammodynastes; species Psammodynastes pulverulentus. Next base: position 19,110,220 of record JAOYMU010000302.1, on the reverse strand, counting down.
CAGCCATTGGAAACACACCAAATGCTAATTGAGTAATTGAATTTTAGCTCTTTAAATCTTAGCATTCTGACTTGATTTCAGTGATTAATATTATAAGCCTGTTTTCTAAAATATGTCTCTTGGTAGGTAAGGTCCTGTAACATCCCTATACTACTCTTTTAAGAGCAGATCAGTCTAATTAAAGCCAAAGCTAATAGATATTTTTGTAAGAAATTGACATAAAGCAGATTATGTCGGAATGGTTTTATGACATCAATAGATAGTGTATTAAAAAATAATATACACCCTTAACCATAAAACAAAGATTCTTAACAATAATCCAAGCTCTATTGTAGCAATATTACATTCTCAGATTCTCCATATTATTACTATATAGTTAATAATTTTCCCCTTTCATCTTATAGGAAAAGTTGGTGGGATTTTTAGAAAGATTCTTGAGTTTTGTAAGTTTTGTTCCTATAATTGATCCCATATTTTATCATGCTATTAATTGAGACCTGTGTGTTTGTTTGTTTGTATTCTAAGCATTAACCACCAAGATTGTTGTTAAAAAATAGGCAGTATATTCTATATCCCCTTTGTGTACTCTTATTTTGAAAGAAAAAAAACTATGTTTTTAATGTATTTAATTGCAATGCTCATCATTTTTAATAGTAGTCTAAATTCTGGTATTTTGAACTAACCCAAATCTTAATACCAATACAATTCCAACTCAATTTGAATAAAAATATGAATTGTAGGGAAGAGAGGTGATTATGTAGTTATGTGTAAGGACATTTAATTTGAAAATGCTGTTTTGCAATAAAGATCCATCGTTTGGTTTCATTACACTTTTCCCATTTAACATTTATTGTTCAATTTATGTTTACAGCATGTTTCATCTCAGAACAAATTAAGCTACAGGATAGTAGCTGTTTTTGTAAAGAAAACAGCATAAATGAAAAGTTTAATCCCTTCCACCATGCTGTGATTTTGAATTAACAAATTAAATATCCATGTGTTTAATATATCACCTAGTACCTAGGTTCTGTAAAATGTTGAGATATTTTCTCCCTTGCTCTAACTCATAAGAAAATGGAAACAATTGTTTTAAACTAACATGTAACAAAAATAAAAATAATACCTCTACATCCCTGCTTCGAGCAACTTCAGCAAAGTTTTCTTGTTGTTCTAGTGTTTTATCGACTTTATCATCGGTCATGCAGAAACATCTTAGTCGGGCTTCTATGGGATCATGAGATTTGGCAAACACTACAAATTTGGCCATGTAAGGTACACATATAATTTCTCTATAGACTTGGGAAGCAAATGCTACAGATTCTTGTATCTGTCGACAATCTATCAACCAAAATCTGAAAATAAACAAACATATTATGACCCAAAAAAGCAAACAGGTGGGGGAGGCAATGATAAATGTGATGAAACTTCTAAAAGACTAGGAACTAGCACTGATTTAAAATACCTGATATAAAATACACATCCAAATATTTACTTAATCATTCAGATTTTACAGACTTTGATATGAGAGCTGGATAAGGACTGACATGGATCTGAATGTATTGCTAGTTTAGTCAGGATTATAGAATGTCTTCACTGACACTTGTACTTTAATTTAAACTAAAGTTTGAATAAGCTTTGCCCCAATACATTATACCTTTGTTTTTCCCATTCTATCTCTTGCAATTGTTTATTTATTATTTATTTATTAAATTGATACGCAACTTATCTTGCTACCCAAGCTAATCTTTTGTTCTCCATTTTCCAAATAATTCATTACTATTCTAAGCAACAGACTTTAAAAAGAAAGTCAAGAAGAAAATCCTTATGAGAGTGCTCAATTTTTGAAATCAAGGCCACATTCTAATGTCTTAGAACACGTTTCTAACACCTTCAGAATCCCAGGGAAACATTTGTTTAGAACTCTGACATAGGAGCAGCTACCAGAGAACAGTAAGTTTACTTGCACTGCTGGCATTAGATTTATTTATTTAGTATAGCATTCAGAGTTAATTATAATTTGGTTTATTTCAGGATTAGGTCAAAATTAAGGTAGGATCCTATTATAAATAGCATCTTCTTAATTTAGTAGGTGACTTATGGACAAGATGCATATGCATAATACACTGCCAGATTAAGGCTATGGTTCTGAAATGCTTTTTACACTTTTATTATTGGGTATTGCTCTGTATGGTGGTACCTGGCAGATACGTTTGTGGTGAAGGAAACACATTCATTTACATATGTTAATGGCGTTGTTCCTGTTATGTCTTCCCACTGAGCAGGTGTTGTTCCACCTGAAACAAATAGAGATAAACAGTAAACATTCCTGCAAAATTGTAAAATTGAATGTATAAAATTACTTTTAGTTAAATTCCCAATTGTGCAAAGTCTGATGTAAGAGTATTCCTAAGGTTGTCTGTCATTAAAATTAATTCTGAGATTTGCCAATATGACAGTTAAATGACTAATATAGAACAGCAGTCCCCATCCTTTGGGGCATGGGGACCGGTTCCTTGGAAAACAATTTTTTAACAGGTTTCACGTGCTACCTAGATCCTGCTCATGTGCAAATGAAGCTTCACTCACTTGCATGGTCCAGTTCCTAACAGGCCATGGCCTGCTACCAGTGTGTGGCCCGGGGATTGGGGATTCCTGGTATAGAAGATAAGTCATAGGAGCAATTTGTATCTCCATTAATGTACAATTATAAAGTCTGTGATCTTCCGAATCCAGAACTTATTTTAGGGTACAAAATGAAAAAAATAGTGAATTCTTTACATTAATACTGTGCTAAAATATGTACCGCAAACCCAATTTCTCTTGCTTGGAAAAGTAGCTTCGGTTTTGTTTAGGATGCTATAGAGTTTATTTTGTTTTATTTTGGTGATAGTTTTGAGATTATTTTTGAATTATGGATTGTAAAGACTGCTGTTGTTGTTTTCTATTACTTATTATTTGTATTGTTTCAAAGCTATTTTTCTCACCCACACTGCCTAATTGAAAAACCGCTGATGAGAGAATTTCCTCATTATTTCTTTGACATTTAATTCAGGCATGAGAAACTAAGAAGACTGTAGCTTCTAGCCAGATGATTGAAGAATAAATCATAGAACAGATTGTAGAACAGAAAATATTTATCTCCTCTTTGTTACTAAACAAAAAACATTATTTTACCAATATTTTCTCCTCCTTTGAAAGACAAAATTTTTCTTTTTTGTTTAAATGAATTAGAATTGATAAGAAAAAAACAGGTTTTTATACATTTCAAACCTTTATATTCAAAGCTTTGACAGACAAGAACGGTACATTTTAGAATAATTTTCACAATGAGATGATGCAGATATAACACTGACTTCTTAAAATTGTCATTGAGAAATCTCAGAACAACAGAAATTTCCATATAATAAGTACCACTACCAAAACCCTGTTGAGGGGAATTACAGTAAGAGAATATACAATGTGTCACCACCTTTGCTCCTTGTGAACTCCTCAGAAAAACCTGTGGGGTTGGAAACAATGCTGGACAAAGATGCCTCTAGACCTGATCCAACAGGGATATTCTTCTAACAGAACAGAATAACAGAGTTGGAAGGTACCTGGGAGGTCTTCTAGACCAGGGGTCTCCAACCCTGGCAACTTTAAGCCTGACAGCCTTCAATTCCTTAGCCAGCAAAGCTGGGAGTTGAAGTCCACCAGGCTTAAAGTTGCCAAGGTTGGAGATCCCTGTTTTAAGGCATTGGTGGGCACTATTATTAGCTGGAGTTGAGGGTGTTTATCATAAATATGTTCTTTAAAATAATGTTTCATTCATCGTTAGTAACACAAAGCGACATTTTTCTGTTAATTTATTTTTCACTTATAGTTGTTTCTCTCTTCCTTTGCGATCTCAGCTGTAAGAATGAAGGGCAGGTTTAGGAAGTTTGTGCCTGTTGAAACATTTCTCCCCACATTGATACATTGCCAGTTGTTGATGGAATACAGGCTAAACTCTGATTACAAGATAACCATGTGCACTTCCTTTGTTTACATAGCGTGACATTCCCAGAACAAATGAACTGTTAGGGCTTGAAGTAGAAACGTGCAAAATGTTTAGTCTCAAAACAGTTTTGAGCATAACGTTTCATGAAGTGTTTCCCTTTTTTGTTGCAAAATAAACTGGTTTGAACTTTTGGGCAAAACGTTTCAAAGAAAGCTATCCCACGCTCAGAACATTGTTTTGCATTTACAGCGAGAGAGTTTTGTGCTTGGAGCAGCGTATGGAGCTTGAAGTAAGGGAGCTTTCCCTCCACAGTGCATTTCTCACCTGACATGGATCACAAACTGCCTTTTTATTGTTTTGTTGGCTTGTTCATTCAATTCAGAGGCTGAGAGATTCCAGACAAGTGGCCAGCTTACATTTAAAAAGTAGGAACGATTTAAAAAACACACCATATCCTCATTGTCCAGAAAACAGACTCATGCATGGGATAGGATGCAAAATCATCTCCAGGAATGGTTCTCTAGTTTTAACCTGCCGTTTTCTCTCTCGTTCTTTGGTCCCAGTTCCTGGATGACCCAGGCCTGAAAAATGACATTCGAAACAAGCCGGTTCAGCTGCCTCTGGCACATTCAGGTTGGCTTTTCAAGGAAGAAGGAGATGATCAGGAGGACAGCAGGCTGTTGAACGCCAGCCATAAAGAGGAGGAGATGGAGACAGGTGTATCTTCTGTGAAAGGTAGGTGGCTCACGTTGACCTGGAACAGATAAAAGTCAAGCAGGTAAAATGGCATTTTGCAGCCCTGACATTGTATGAGGAGCCTGTTCCCTCTTCATTTCCTGCAAGAAGAGAAGAGTTGGGGTGTGTATGATGGCAAGGGGTCACGAAGGGGACAGACTATGAGATGTAGCTGTAGTCGTTTGGTGTTCTGGTTTTCAGAAGCAGCCCTGCAGCTGGTATAGAAAATGGGATGCTGAACCAGCTGGACTCTTAATTGCTCAAGGCAAAGAGCAGTCCTGCCAACTCTCCATAGGACAACTCACTAATATCAAAGAAATAGAGTAGAGTAGAGTAGAGTAGAATAGAGTAGAATAGAATAGAATAGAATAGAATAGAATAGAATAGAATAGAATA